>BMAU01010139.1:0-269974 GCA_019973935.1 Trichonephila clavipes | reverse complement strand
CGTGCTCACACTCACTTGGTAGTTCTGAATAAACTCAGTTATTTGAATTGACTGGCTCGAGTCTGAATTTCTTCCTCCAACGCCGAGCATCGGGTAGATGCAGCTCGCAGAATTATTTAATTGAAATTGTTCTTTACAAATACCATTTTTACGAGTCGAAAATGTCACGTACACTCACTTTACGTGCTTTGGATGAAATGAATTTTTTCTGTTTCTTACGCTTTCTTTTATACTGTCCTTTCTCTACCATAGACTGAATTCTATCAATAGCTTTCTGAGGAATTTTTTTCCACTTTCTCTGCTTCTTGTTTTTACAGCTTCTTTAAAATTTTCTCCTGATAATACATCAGAGGCAACACGACTCCCTGTCATTAATACTTCTTTTCCAATAGTTTTACCTCCTTTTACTAAAAAAGGTAAAGCTGCTCTAAACAATCGACGAAATATTCCTCCGATTCCATAACCCTTTTGAAAATTAATGCCCTTGTAATGAGTCAGACCCGAACCTATTTGACCTGCATAATGGTCTTTAAATCTTTAAGTACAGCAAATGTAGGGTACACTCATCTTGGTCTTTTATCTCCAAATGAGGGTATGAGAAATGCATTGCTCTTATGCAAAAATGAAGCACTATGATCACTTTACCTCTTTCAAAGGGAACAAAATCACCCGAATTGAGTCTCAGTTCAGATTGAATAGTTTGAAACGAGTGTCTCACCAAAGGTAAATATTGAAGTCTATCATAATATTGACTAATCGTTTCCCCGTCTTTACCTTTAGTGCGAACAATTCGCAATAAAGGAGCCTGTGTATCTTTCACAATTTGGGGTGAAATTAGATCGGAGTAAACGTAAAAAACTGAAAAATTAGACCATGCATCAGCAACCAATTCACTTTTCATGTTACCTATTATAATTGCATTGCGTTTGAATCCTAACAATTCGCCTAAATTTTCTAAGTGAAGGCTGCTACCTTGAACTGCAATAATTTTCACCCGTTTTGTTGCTTTTTTGTAAATTATTGTGAACCAATTAGGATTTTTGGGTAAAGCAAGTTGTACGGCTTATATAATATCTAACATTGTTTCATAACAATCCACATCAATTGTTCGCTTAACAGTTGAAGAGATATTGGCGTCACCGACTTTGTATAGAAAATAATTGTTAGTTTCATTTACGATAAGCCAAGAATGAGGGTAGATGATTTCATACAATCCCACTTCCCATTCACCATTTAAAGAAACAGGACAGGGTAATTGAATTTTGAAATGAGATATTTTGTTTTCTGGAAAGAAATGCATAGAACTATCGGAAGGTAATGTTACGTAGAAAGACATTTTGAAAATGAGTCGGCAATAAAAATTTTTTTAACTATTTATACTTTTTGAATATCAGTCACCCAATCATTAAATGTTTCAGGGTATAGCGTAAAAATTTAACAAAATATTCAGTGATTCCTCGTCTTTTTCTTTCTTTGATAACATTCTCAACAGGATAGAAACCAGAGTCGACAACGTTTTGTAATTCTGCTTCGTAATAAGTATCTTTAATCTATTCACCTTGTAAATCTTTTAATCTATAAACGATCGGAATTCTTTGCACGATTTCAAAAACTATGAAAAGTTCTCTTCTCCAGTTTTGTTCGTATACTTTTTCAAAGTGAAGTTTTTATTTATTAATGCGCACAACATCACCAATTTTAAATCTAGGGGCTTTAGGTTTCTCATTTCTTAGATCACCGTATAAATTTTTTAATACTTGCTTCCGGTTATGCCTACTTACAGAAACAGGTTCCATTTTAATTGAACGGTGATACGAGTGATTATAACTGTGTATTAATTTATCAATGACGTCGAAGTAGTTTTTAGTGTTAAATTCAGTGAAATATTTCCACATTTTTGTTTTTAATGTCCGATTAAACCTTTCAACAATGCTAGCTTTAGTTTCGTTATTTGTAAAAAAAAATTTTACATTCAGATTTTTTAAATAATTTTGAACTATTTTATTTAAAAACTCCTTACCGGCATCTGTTTGCAACACTTTAGGCTTTCTTTCTTTAAAAATAATTTCTAGCCCAGACTTTACACTTTTTCCAAATTAATCTTTCAGAGGAACTGCCCAAGCAAATTTTGAAAATAAATCAATGCAAGTTAACAAATACTTATACCCTTTATTAAATTCTGCTAAAGATTGCATATCGACTAAATCCACTAGAAACTGACGATCAGTATCAATTACAAACACTCGATTCCGCTGAAACTTATGTCGAACAGGTTTATGAAGAGTGTAAACATCTTTCTGCGATAAACAATGTTTTACATCTTTTTTACTATATTTTCCTTTTACAGAGCGATGTAATGCTTCCACACCCCCGAAGCTATTTGGAGCTTCAGGATTTTCGTAAAACGCTGCTAAATTTTGATACATTGTTACCGATGAAAAGAACTTGATTGAATGACTATTACAATGAATAGTTATGTTATTTATATACTTTTTGGGAAAGGCAAAAAGTTTATGTATAAAACCATGAGCATAAATTTTCTCACTTTCATATGAAATACATTTAAAATATCACTTGTACATACTTTGATAATTTCTTTTAAAAAATACTCTTATTTATTTTTAAGATGTGAAACGATTTCAACATAAATTAAACTAACAAACAATAAAAATAATAAGAACTCAAATTCAGCATATAAAAAAACATTTTATTCAAATTTATAAAAACAAAATATTGTGTGAATCTTATAAAATATTTAAACAAAATCCTCATAGTATTCAAATCAATCAGGTGGACATAACATGTCTCTTACTTCTCTTAAAATAATATCAAAGCGAAGATTTTTAAAAAATTCTTGAATTACATTATGTACAGGTTTTAACAATAAAAAGTGTTCATTTTCAAAAAGATTATTATAAAAACAATCAGCTATCTCATTAGCTTCAAGTGATGAAACATATGAATTAAATGTTTCTTCCCAATTCCCCCATAACTCCTCAGCGAAAGTCTGAGGCTGTTTCAGTCTTCTTTCGTTCAGGAGGCTACAAATAGATTATTTAAAAATTTGCGTCAAGTATTGTTGACCCAGACTAACATCCAAAGAAGAAGGTAATGCATTTTCTATAGGGCCTTCGCAGAAGGTTTTATATGCAGTTAAAAAGTCCATACATTGAAACATATTGTCTGTAGCAGCATTTTCAATAGCACCATATTTTTCAATCATTTCAGCCCACTGCTCTCGGGATATGGTTATTTCTTTAAAAGTGGGCTCTTTATCCGGACCGTGTTTAATGCGCTTGAAAGTAAAATTAATGAAGTTCTCACTGGTTATTTGAATGTGTCATTCAGGAGGGAAAAGTCCACTTGGTAATTCCTCCAGTGATTCCGGCACTTTCTTTTTACGCATGATATATTCGATCCACCGTGGGTCTAATGTTATTCCTTTGGGGGTTGGGTAGTATGTTTTTCCATATTTCTTCAAACGTCTTATATGTGCTGATACGGAATCATAATAGGTGGTTGCAAAGACAAAAACATCATCTCCAATTGGAAATACTCCATCTGGTATGCAATCCTCGGTAAATTTTCCATACTTCTGAAAATAATATATCAAAATTAATAAAGATCAGAAACTTACTTACTTTTGAAACTTCTCTTCTGGTTTTCTTATTTGCAGAAGATTCCACGGCTTTTCCAAACTTTCGTTTTTCGCTATGTGTTTCAGACATCATTTTTTTTCTTGTTGAATACAGTTCACCGCAATACTAACAAACGAAATGAGATTTGAACTAAAATGTGATAAGGGTCTAATGCATATTGATCGAATTACCCTTGAGCGGCGTTCGCTGAGTGGTTGAAAGCAATGTATTCATCCACTCTAAGCATTGAGATAATTTCTGACGTACAATTCAGTCGCCGTCTAGTAGAATCAAGATCAGACAAGCTAAAACAATGTAAATCGTAACCCGTTCACGCTGATGACGAGTATACTACGGCAAATTTTTCTGAATAATCAGTTTACTTTGTATCTTTACTGTGTGTGTATGTAATCATTATACTGAATTAAAATTTACAAATTATTAAAATAATATATAAATTAAATATTTTTTTATTTTATTTTAATTAAGAAAATGATTTTAAAACACGTCGCCATCTGCTTCGCCTGCAGAATTAAATCCATGAGATTATAAACATAAGTTTTCTTCAGGTCTGTATGCCTTCATAGGACAATGGTTAGCGTAACTGAAAAACTATTGTCCTATGGAGACATTTTGATCTGAGGTCGTGAGTTTGAATCTGGATTTATTATTATTATTTTTTTTATTTGAGCGTTATTTACTTCAATCATTTTAAAATCTATAATTAGTGTATATTATAATCAATAGGTGGTGCCATGAGCACATTTAACAATCCCATACTTCCATTTTTTGTGCACATTTTTTTTAAAAACTACTCAACTTAACTGTAGGAGAAAACAATTCAACTCGCCCCCTCAACTCGAAAACCAAAACCATTGCAGGAGTAAAACAACTCAAATCGGCAGCAAGAACGAAACAACGCAACTCAGCAGGAGAAAACAACTCAACTCGACAGCAAGAACGAGACAACTCAACTCAGCAGGAGAAAACAACTCAACTCGTCAGGAGAAACTCACCTCTGCACTGCCGTCGACCGCCTGCGCCGCCTTCACAGCAGAATCGGTTTTTTCTACCTCTTAACACCATACAAAGGAAAGAATTTTAGGGAATTCTCAACAAGTTCAAAATTATTTTTAACTGAGTTGGCCTGATTACAGTTATGTTGTAACCTTTTATACTTATATATTAAATGTGGGAGAAATTATCGCAAGTTCGACTTGCTTGGTGGTCAGGGTGCGAGGGCCTCGGTTGAGGTTGAGTTCTCTAGTGCACGGCACCGTTTAACCCATTGGTAGGTACGCCACTGTGTTCACTAGTACTTTCTGTTTCAGTTCTTGATGTAACTACTTGTAGAAATCAAATTTAATCCAGTTGAATGAACTTGCTGATGACTTTTGAGGAAAAAATAAAAATCTTCCAAATTTTGATGGAATTTAATTTTTATTTACGATAGAATTATATTTGTAGTACAAATAAGAATATACGTAAACATATTCATTCAGATCTGAACCGAAAACCATAATTTTTGGCAGAACGGAAACCGGAACAGAAACGATATATATATATATATATTTATAGTTAAACCAGAACAAAAAAAATTACGGTTCGAAGTCCTGGCTCTATGTGTTTTGAAATCACTTATTTTAGGTATTATTCCAAGATTTAGAAGGGGAAAAAAAGTGTACTCTCTTCCAGATCTGCATTTGATAAGGAATTTGATTTCTTTTAACTGAACACACACACACACAGTATTTCGATATAATATGTAGAAGTCTAATTTTTTTTTCCAGAAGATTTTTTCTTATTTTTAAAGGTAACATCCCCCCCTATATAATAATGTGCACTCATGAATTTCGTTCTTATTTCCTGTGTTCAAATTGTGCGTTATACGCCGGCTTTTACGGTAATTAATTGTTTCTATAACTGTTACGGCTATTTTGTTTCTGACGTATATATTTAGTTTGTTGGATTATAACGGACAAATAATAATTTTTTAAAAAAAAATTCTTACATTTTCGTATAATATTAGTGGTGTTTCGAAAATTTACAGAGTGCGTAGTTTATACTTACAATGTGATTGTGCTCATAAATAACGAAATAAATTGGAAAGAAAGTACAAATACATTTTAAAACGATACCAGAACACACGTGAATATAAAGATATATATTTTTTCAAAAATTAAGCTCATTTCTGGATATTTTATAATAAACTAAGGACTACTATATATATATATATATTTATACTAAGAATGGAAATGTTGGAAAAAGAAATTTTTCTAAATGATTTCGTTAAATGTTTTCTACTACGCATTATACTTTCTTCATTATCTCTAATTGTAGCTATAATAAAGTGAATAATTATTGTGTGAAAAATTCTTCTAAGATAGTATGACAAATCTAAATAAGTTTTTGGAAATTATAATTTAATGGCTAATTTTTATTTTTGTTCGAAAACGTATAATTTTAAGTCATATTTTCGTATTAATTTTTGAACAGTAGCTTTACAGGAGGAAACATACTTTAGGAAAGGAGAAAATTTATGTGCTTCGAGTGACACAACACCGATCAGAAAATATTTCTTAAGATGAATCCAAATTCCATTAATGATTGTATCTTCATCAAACTTGTCTGTTATAAAAACAAACTATTCTCTATAATAAACCACTGATGAAGGGATTCACATACAAGTGGTACCCTATTTAAACCCTGAATGAAGATTTATATGTGTGAGCATGTTAGAAGAGAAAACCTCTAAAATAATTGCAAAAATTGAGAATTATGTGAATAAATGGGTCGATGATTACTTTAACGAATAATATAGATGTGATGGGGAAGTTAGAACAGTGAGGTGTTTCTTATACAATAGCCACGAATCACTTTATAGTATTTTATTAAAGATAGAAAATAAAAATTTAAGCATGAGTTTATTTAGACAGTTAAGTTTATAATAGCTAAAACTTTTGCAGTAAATTTAATTCTAAAATTTAAAAGGAAACAGAGTATTAGACGATTTTTTTTATAAATGTGAATAAATGAGTCTTTCACACATATATACATGAAAAACAAATCACTAATTACAAAAGTGAAACTAAGCTAATAATTTAAAATATCACTTGCCTGTACAAATTCATTCTGATATAATAACGAATTCATTTACCTTTAAAATGTACATTAATATTACCAAAAAATATATATTATTAAAAAAAAAACATATATTTTCTTTATTTATAAGTGACTTCTTTTTTCTTACATAAAAATAAAACTCGAAACATGTAATTCATTTTCAAAGTATTATTAAACACAGTAAATCAGTGCTTCTCAAACTTTCAATACTGGCGCCCCCCTTTTCAATCACAATTCTTATCGCGCCCCCCTTATACATTAATAATGTACCGAAAGCAATAATAATGCACTTGGACGCTAAAGCAACAATCTTTATTATAAACCGTACATATTCATGACATGAGTATTAAATTTCGTACATGTTACTTTTGAGCAAAAATTAAGTGATAGGATAATTATATTATGTTATTTTTCCTTTCTCTAATTTTTAAATTGGAACGTATTGCACAATGCGGTTTCTGCTTAGAAGACAAAATATAGATGTCAGCTAAATGTAGAAAAAGAACACAGGGGGTCAATTTCTAATCATAAGGATTCCTTTGAAAAACTTTCATCTGTAAGACAAGCTCATGGAAGTCGCTAAAACTTATTAAACTTGTTCTTAATTTAGTATTAATTAATTAGTTATAAAATACTCTGTGCAGCACTGATACATTAAAAGTATACCGGCCGAAGTACCCACTCTTTGCACAAGTTCACATTTATAAGAAAATAAAACATTATTGATATAATCGCTTAATTGTAAGGAGAGTAAAGCCAAGTGTGCGACAAAGTTTACAAAAATGTAAAATGATTTTTTTTTTTTAAATGATTGCTCAAATTATAATTAGTTTTAAGCGAACTGTAATTTTAAGTCTCAAAGAATTAGCATTTAGAATTGATGTTGAATAATGAACAATAAAAAAAAATTCTGATGAAGAATAATTGTATTATTTTTAATATTTAAAGTGAAAAGACTTCAACATGATTAAACCTTGAGTAGACCTTCGCACTCGATACTAATGGTCGAGCGGGTTATTTGAGTCACCCCAATCCTTTTTTATAATTATTTTTATAGTACACAATAAATATCGTAATTCCAGTGAATAATTTAATAAAGAGAAATTATACTCACTTACTTTCAAGGACACAGAAAACATTTCGGAAAAATGTTATCACACCGGGAACTCAGACAAAACAAGTACCTTAAGATCGTAAAAAGACGTCTGTCACTCCCAAAAAGAGGGAGATATGCGACAAATATATTTTAGTTCACGTTAAGATTGTCAAACAGGAGGGTAGTGTCAGGGCCATTGGTAACAATTAAACAATTTTGACAGAATTACCGATTTCGTGCACTGTGTGCTCGGCGTGACCGCTCCCGGATTAAAAGTGTAATTGTTACAATATGGATGTTCTAAGAAAATTATGTAAAACGTTTTTCATTATGCTTGGCTTAGTAATCCTTCAAACTTCCCTAAATGAAAAACAAATATGTAAGAGCAGGGATGTAACTAACCGTACAAGTAAGCTCGAAGGTCAAACCGCAGCAAATACATTCTGCTGCCTACAGCTGATGGCAATAATATATAACAGTGATGAACTTTTTATCTTCTCTCATAAAATGTTTTTTGATTATGGCTCTGGATTTTGTCTTTCCTCTAAAAGAGTAGCATTTTCGCTTTGAAAAGAAAACGTAGTAAAAAATCTCTCATCATGGGATTACAGCAAATCGAATAAAACGTTTTTTATTTGGTTATAGTATCAAAAATAGCTAAAAAATGAGGTTTTGAAGTAAATGCTTTTATTTTTGATGATGTAAAATCGCAGATATATATTATTTGTTATATATATTATTTCCGTGTAAATGTGTATATTTTATTATGTCAGAATTTTTTTTTATTTTACTTCATTCTAGTAATTAAATTTTTTTAAAACTTTTATTTTCGAAATGCTCGCGCCCCCCCCAGGGGGGCGCGCCCCACAGTTTGAGAAACACTGCAGTAAATGGATTATTAAAAACTTATATAACAATTTTTTTTATTTGTAATTGAGTTCCTAATTTACTAAGCTCAAATATATATTTCTTCTACAAATTAAATCCATTAAAAATATTTTGATTTACGTGAATGAAAAGAAAGAACAAATTGTTATTTTTAAAGTGAAAATTTTATACGCAAGGGAATTTAACTATTGTGTACTCAAGACACGGAATAAAAAACTGCCTGAAAAACAATCTCCCCAAATGGGGACAAAACTTTTATGTTTCAATGAACCACTAGGGCATAGAAAATGCTATAACGCCAAACCAGGCAACCCAGAATAATGACGTCATTGAACCTCTACCAATGACAAGCAGCCTTTTTTCCTTTGACCGTGCCGAAGAGGAACGCCCGAGGTGTGAGGAACTCAAAAAGTGCTCTTTATATAACGTTACGCCACATAATTGCTTTAATAAATCATCAATTTTACCGTAAGTGAAATTTATCTTTTATAGTTTGTTCTCACCAGTATTCCTCTTAACCAACAGTGCAGGACTTGTATAAGGTGATTGTGTAACTGATACAATTCTATTTTTTCCTCTATTATTTCACAATTTCTTTAGTAGTAGCTCTTTTGGGCACATTACATTTAAGTTGCATGAACTTGTGAAGTGCAAGGAATACTACTTTTTCTTCAGCAAATAGATATAACTCAATAACTTTTTGTAATACTCTGTCAGTTAATTCTGTAATTTTATGGGGTAAAAGTTTTAATAAGTAACTAATATAATCCATTTTATTTAGCTCAATTTCTTTCACTTGCTTTTCAAATATAATTAAAAATACTGAGTTTTTTTAAATCAAACTTTGTTATTAGCTTTCTCTGTTTGATAGGATTCTTCCTAATTACTGGTTAGCTATTATTTTCAAATTGCATTTTTTACTTATTTTTGATTTTATTTTCAAGTCTTAATTTTTCTCTATTCTAAATTTCTTTGCTCATGTCTTCCTCTCTCTGACTTTTCAACTTCTTCCTTTTTTTTAACTCTACTTTTGATTATTTGAACACAAATTTCTTCATAATTTTTAGTAATTGTTGTAGTAGTTTTTAGTTTACAATTATTGTGGTTCGGTTCTAGGAGAGCCCACACCCTTGGCGTGAATTATTTTGTTTGACGATAATTGCACCAACTTGGTAACTCTACTTTGATACACTTGATATGGTAAACCTAACTATTTCTGGAATTTTCTTATTTTGTCCGCAAGCATTTCATTTTGTATTTGGGCTGTAAATATAGCTGCATGTGTAAGTGAATACACCTTAGAATTTTTTACTTTGTTGAATGCGAAAGGTAAGATAGAATTGATTGAATGGTGTATGAAGGCAGGATTAAATGCTTCGACTTATAAATGTTCTAAATGTGATGAGAGAATGGGGTTATATGAACAAAAGAACATTCTTTGAAGTTGTACCAGCCACGCCGAAGGTATGTTCGACCTTTACCTTGCAGGATATATGTGGCGCCGCTCACGCGATCATTTGCTTAGGGATGAGACCTTCAATTCTTTTTTAAAATAAATTGTTGCATTGTACCCTTCACTCAGAAAAGATGAGCAGTTTAGAAAGTAAATGCTGTTTTTATATTTTTTTATCTTAAATGTTTAATTTCTGTATTGTTTACATATATTTTCATTATGCACCTTATCCTCCTATATTGACTTGACGCCATTGTTGTTTTCGCTTGGCGCTTTTTTCTGTTTGTTGCCAGGGGTGTGGGCTCTCCTAGCATTTTACCATTTAAAATGTACTTCAAGTCCTTCAGAAAACTTAAATAACATGCATATTTTACCCTTATTCATTTCTTCTTCATGTGTGTTCAATCTATTGAATGGCTATAAATAAAGAAATATCAATTCCTTTTGCTAAATGAGTAGTTAATTTCACTTCTAGTGTAATTTATTCGTAACACTTTTCTTGGCCAAAGAAGGGAGTATATGTTGTTATAAAAACAATTTATTTGCAAGTAATTTTTAAGCAAGGGCCTCTTTTGTCTGCTTACTTCCAAAGTATATTGCACTTTCACACCTACATAATAAGTTTCACAATTGCATCTGTGTTTGCCGCATCATATGATGTTACAAATTTATTATCTACTGGCAATATGAAGAAATCAGGCCATATTTGTTCAATAATATCAACTGGTTGTTCATTATCAGAAACATAAATACTTATGACTGGGCCTTTTACCTCATCAATTTCACAATGTAAGCTTCAATCTTTTCTAGAGGGGTCACTGCAGGTTCCTTTTGATTTCCAAAACATGTAATATAGTACAAACATGTGGCAGAAGGTTTGGTTTTCTGTTTTAAGTTTCTGGGCAGTAGTAATCTTTTTAAAGACAACAAGAACTTGTAATATGTAGAAAGGTTGTACTTCATTACAATTTATTGAGTTTTGCTTTGCTCAATTTTTGATATTCTTCAGAGTTTTCACACACTTTCTCAATAGGTAAATTTCTCATTTTCGAATAATCCTTTTCAGATTTAGAAACATAATTTTTAGCTTTATGTCCTGTTTTGATATATTTCCAGCATGTTAAAACTGACTTTGGCTGGGAACAGTCCCTTAAAATGTTTTGAAAATTATTTGCAGCTAAAGAATTCTCATTGACCTCTTTCATTTTGATTACTACTGTACTATTCCTTTTCATTGATAGTTACAATCTGATAATCTTTGAAGTTCTATTTATCATGATGCCCTTCCTTATGCAATTATTTATTCTTCAGAGGTGGCTCCAAAGTATCACTATCATTTAGCTTTTCAACTAAGTCAACTTAGTCCTATTATCAATAAGATAGTTTTTTCTTCTTGAGACAATTAGCGTTTTATATCCTCCAGTATAATAAGATATGTAACTCCTCAAAAGTACCTTCTTTAACCTCAGTTTGTCTATTCATTAAAGAACACCTCTTAATTTATAAACATTGTTTTTCCTTGTGCTTCCTATTTTTTATTTCTATTTAACAGGATAAACTTTTGCTACATGTGTAATTAAATTGACATTTGAAAAGTAATAAGTATTTAATACTATGTATAAGGTTTACCTAAACCTCCAATTTTTTACTCAAGAAAATTTATTGCTATATTGAACCAATATTTTAATGGTAAATAATTGAAAATAAAGAGAGAAACAAATGTAATATAAATTTGGTTACTGAAAAAGATTTTTTTTTCTCAATTACTTAATGTGTTATTAATTGTTTTAAGTGAGAATTTCTAAACAGAAGAATTGATTATTTCGTTAAAATGAATCGGAAAACTATATTTATGTGAAGGGCGGCACTGCAAGCACTCTAAGGCATGACTTGCCTCACTTTGCATGGAGATCCCCAGATGAAACGGAGAAGGGAAAGGAAAGAAGAAAACAAGTTCTCGACTTAAGATGAAATTTTTAGCCTCTTTTCAACAACATGCATTTAAAAGCTTACCGTGTTTTCCTGTATAAAATCCGCAGTGGTCTATTATCCGCAAAGCCTTTTTTTTAGTAAAATAAAAAAAAAAAATTTTATAAGCTACGGCAGTTTTTATGACAAATAATCCAAAATATAAACTGCCGATAACGAGTGTTATTTAAGATGAAAAATAAGATTAAAATTAGAAGTAAGAAATTGTCCAGAAAACAAAATTTATTATGAAATAGCTTTTTATAAATATGTATAATATTTTTTACGATAATCTCAATAAAACAAAAAAATTCTTTGCTACTGCCATCTATGTCTTGAGTTGTTAAACAAAACATTGCACGTGGGAAAAATCTTTCTTTTTTTTAATTTAGCAAGTTAAGAGCAAAAAAATTAAGATCGAGACTACTTTCTCATTGTCTATTAAAATCTCGTGAGGTTTTCCATGATGATCGGCTCTTTAACGTCAATCACAGTTTTCGAAGTTGGTCTTGTTTTTCTCCACAAATGAATATTCAATTCCTAAATGTTGAAAATCTTGCAGCTTCCTGATTTTGGACTTCATACAGTGGAAAAGGCATATGTCTGTGAAATATGCAACAATGGTTTTCATCAAAGTTATAATTTAATAAGACATTTACATTCATACCAAGGAAAAGCCTCATGTTTGTAAAATATGCAAGAAGGCTTTCTTTCAAAATAGTTCCTTAAAGCAACATTTACGTATTCATACCAAGAAAAAGCCCCATATTTGTGAAACATGCAACAAGGCTTTCTCACGAAGTGGTCAGTTGAAATCAAATATACCTATTCATACCAAGGAAAAGCCTTGCGTTTGCGAAATATGCAACAAGGCTTTCTCTCAATGTGGTCATTTAAAAAAACTTTCAAAAATTCACACAGAGGAAAATCCTCATGTTTGTGAAATATGCAACGAAGCTTTTGCTCATACTATTGCCTTAAATGTACATCTACACATTCATACCAAAGAAAAGCCTCATGTTTGTGAAATATGCAACAAGGCTTTCTCTCAAAGTAGTAATTTAAAGGCTCATTTATGTAATCATACCAAGGTAAAACTTAATATTTGTGAATTATGCAACAAAGCTTTTAATCAGTACAGCGATTTAAAAAGGCATTTACGTATTCATACCAAAAAAAAAGCCTCATGTTTGTGAAATTTGCAACAGAGCTTTCTCCCAAAGTGGTGCTTTATATGTGCATTTACGTATTCATAACAAGGAAAAGACTCATGTCTGTAATATATGCAACAAAGCTTTCTCTGTAAGTGGTGCCTTAAAGAAACATTTATGTATATATATTCATGAATGACAGAACATGTATGCATTCATACCAGGGAAAAGTCTCATATTTGTGAAATATGCTATAAGGCTTTCTCACAAAGTGATAATTTAAAGAAAACATTTGCATTTTCATGCAAAACAAAAACTGTAGTTTTGTAATTTGTACAGTGTAGCGCATAAGAATTTTCAAGGGAGTGTGACCAGAGTTGAAAGTCCACCATTATCGTAATCATACCCCTCTATGCCGCCAAACATATTCTTTTGATTATATTGAATAAAAAAAATTATTGAAAAAATTGTTAGCATTCATTAGTAAAATAAGTTATTAATAACATTCTTAAACTACCAGAATTACCCTTATTTTACGTACTATATATATAGGATTGTAATGACAGAATAAAGGGCAATGGGGAGACCAGCGGCATTCCTGTCTTGTGCACCACTAGATGTGTCTTTTTATTTTTAGATATTGTGTTTCTCAACAATAATTTTTTTTTTTTGATAAAGTTTACAGTTTTTTAATTTGTGAATTTTTGAAAATGTTTCCTTACATGGATATTGTTGAAAATTATTACTTTCACATTTAAAAATAAAAATAGCAGGTCTGTTAAAAAGTCTGTTTTTTTTTTTGGATTCTTTTTCTTTATGTTATTGCATTCTAGACTTAATATTTGAAAAGTATTATTTTTACTTATGCTGACAATTTTACTTAAGTATTGTATTATTGTAAATGCCTCAATGATTTTTATGACATAAATGTATCAATTTTAACAAATTGTAAGAATTTTTTTTGTTTTACTTGAAGAATTATTTCTTTGTCATTTTTAATTCTAGAACTTTAAACTATTCTAAAACTTCAGCTTATGAGGGTTTTTGAATTTTATTAATGCATTTTTAGTATATTTGTTAAATTAAAATCTTTCGTGATTTAGGAAAAAAAATTAATTTCGTGAATTTAAAATGTCTTAAACAAAATACATTTATATATTGCTAGGAACTAAATCATGGACCTGATTTAGTCTTGCAGATCTCTAGGGATATGCAACAATACAACATATATGGCTTTCTTAAGGTAAAGGTATGTAAGAAAAGTATTATATATTATACAGTACAGTCCCGATAATCCGAACAATATCGGACCGACCCCTGTTCGGATTACGTGATTGTTCGGATTAGCCGGAGTAACAGCGAAATCACTATTTCAACTGGGAGTACGGGTTATGTTGTACAATTTTTCATACTAAACATTAGTGTTCTGTTCTGTAGTTTATTCCATTTTAAAATTTGTACCATAACTTGATGTACAGTGCGTGAATATTAAATAAAGAACTGTTTTGAATTAAGGTTTATACTGTTTTATATTGAAATATTCACCGATTTTTTTTTTCGTCCTTAAAATTATAAAAAAATTTTCCGCGGAGCCGTTCGGATTAACCGGATGTTCGGATTAGCCGTGTTCGGATTAGCGGGACTGTACTGTAATTTATTCATTTGTATTGAACTTGGAAATAGAAAATTTGTATTTTTTATACTTTTTAAATGCATTTTTATCTCTTCCTTTTGATACCTTTGATCTTCCATTTAAATTTATGATACAAATTACTGCTCAAATATTTTAATCAATTGTCATGAATGACTGATATATTTATTATAAATATACCAAAAATATACATATTTAGATTCATCTATAGTTCATAAATATATTTTGGAACAAAAGTCTTAATGTTAAGGAATGTGTAGAATTTGATAACTGCTTGCGATTTAATAATTTTTTAATTTAATAATTTATTAGTTCTAGTTCTGAAAATATCTTTTCTTCCATGACGTTTTCATTTAGACTTTATTATTAAATAAAAAAGTTCTTTTTTCAAGTAATTTTTAAAATTCTGAAATTTTCAAAAAATTTCTGAATTGTTGAAATAATTAAAATTACTTTTTTCTGTATCATAAAGCTGTGTGGAAAGGGGGGATCAGAAATGAAAATTTCTCAAAATTTTCGTTGTACCTTACATTATCTTGTTATAAATATACACCATTAAATTAAAAAAATGATTAATATTTTGAAGTTCTTTAATGAACTTGCATATGTATATCATAAATGAATAAAGTTAAATCTTTAAAATTGTTGGTTTCAAAGAAGCTAAGAATTGTGTGTATTCATATTTGATACTAACTACTGCATTAAAAGAATGTTTATCTTCCAATTGACTATTTAGATAGCTCCTATATTTTTAACCATTTAGAAAAATTCATTGAGATAAAAGTATCTGTAACATGTAATTTTTCCCAATGGAAATTCGTAGCCGTGGTAACCTAGTGGTCAAGGTAACGATCGCATGGCTAACATGCCATGAGTTTGAGCCCAGTACAACTAAAGAGCTGCCGTGCAGGGATGTGATGCCCATTAAATCTGTCAAGAGCTCAAACGTCCTCCCGTTTGTGTGGTGTAGTAGTTAGGAAAGGGGGTGCCAGCTTAGACTTCGTCCTCGTCACTTGACCATGGTTCAAAATTAGGAGGTCTGTTGCCAAAAGCCCTTGTGTCACTGAACAGTGCGACATCAATATTCACTCACCCAATGGAAATTCTGCCAGTACACTATACTTAGAAAAATATATCTAAGGGGTAAATAGTAAAAATTTCGGTTTGTGGGATAATGTTTGAAACCTCACATCTTAATACCTTTCATATGAAATAATTAATCTACATATGATAGGATTAACTGAAAAATATAAGAATTTAATTTCTGGTAATGGTAGAACGCGAAGAATAAAAAATCGAATGTTCTTTAAAAAGTTTCACTTATCTATATAAAAATGTTGTGTTGGTTTGTGTCTGCGCGCATAACTCAAAAAGTTCTGCATGGATTAATCTGAAATATTGACACAACGTTGCATTTGTCTCTGTTCAGGATCTTATGTACTTTTTATTTCGAAATTCTCTCTAAATTTTTTTAAATTTAATTTTTAAGTGATTTTTTGGTGTTATGACGTCATGCGACGTCACGATTCGCTCTGAATGCGAAAATTTAAACTTTACGCTTAGATTTTTCCAAATTATTGTATAAATCTTCTATGATTATCTTTATGCGTTGTCATATTTATCTATTTATTGTCCTTTGATACGCATTCTGGGATTATTTTTCGAATAAATCCTTTTTTAAAAATTATTCTTTCAAGAACTCAAATTTTGTTTTGTAGGTTTGGCAACAGTCAGATGGCATTATCGCGGGATGTTTACAACTTTGATTAAGTTCTACATCGTGTTTTTTCTGTAATTTTAAGCTAAATTTATTTCTCTTTTTTAAGCGAAAATGAAACTAACATAATTCAACTTCGGAACAGCTTTAATATCACCCACCCATCCAACTTTGCGCAAATCTATTCGGGCGCCAAAGACGCCAATCCACGCCAAAGACCGTGTTTACAAACAGGGTTAACATCCAGTTTGCCGAGGAAACAACGTGTTTCAAAAATCTCGTTTACACCGAAACAGAATTTTGCGGGATGCATGAGGAGGGGGGAGAGTTCTAACAATGCGCTTTTCCAAATGCTAAAAAAAGCCGAAAGGTGTGAAACCATTAGCCTGTGCAATTATAATAACTGCACAGTTTCCAGAGTGAGGGATGAGGACCCTGTTTCACATGTCACTCCACATAGTAATATTAGTGTTTGCATAAAAACTATTTTAATGGTTAAGTCAGTGCTTCTCAAACTTCCAATACTGACGCCCCCTTTTTAATCACAATTTTTATCGCGTCCCCCCTTATACATTAATAATATATTGAATGCAATAATAATGCACTTTGACGCTAAAGCAACAATTTTTATTATAAACCGTACAAATTATTGACACAAGTATTAAATTTTGTATATGTTACTTTTAGGCCAAAAAAAAAAGTAATAGTATAATTATTATGTTATTTTTCCCTTATCTAATTTTTAAATTGGAACATATTGCAAAATGCAGTGGTTGCTTAGAAGAAAAAATATAGATATAAGCTAAATATAGAAAAAGAACTCAGAGGGTCAATTTCCAATCATAAGCATTCCTTTGAACAACTTTGCAAGCCCTCGTGTAGCTGAACAGTGCGACGTTAATATTCAATCAATCAATTGAACAACTTTGCTCTGAAAGACAAGCCCATGGAAGTCGCTAATACTTATTAAACTTGTTCTTTATTTAGTATTAATTAGTTTTCAAATACTCTGTGCAGCACTGATACATTAAAAGTATACCGGCTTAAGTACCCACTCTTTGCATGAGTTCATTTATAAGAAAATAAAACATTATTAATATAATCGCTGAATTGTAAGGAGAGTAAAGCCAAGTGCGCGACAATGTTTACAAAAATGTAAAATAATTTTTTAAATGATTGCCCAAATTATAATTAGTTTTAAGCGAACTGTAATTTTAAGCCTCACAGAACTAGCATTTAGAATTGATGTTGAATAATGAACAATAAAAAAATTCTGATAAAGAATAATTGTATTATTTTTAATATTTATAGCGAAAAGACTTCAACATGTTTTAACCCTGGAGCAGGCACGCACTCGATACTAATGGTCGAGCGGGGTTAAGGAATCACCCCAATATTTTTTTTTATAATTATTTTTATAGTACACAATAAAAATCGTAATTTCAGTGAACAATTTAATAAAGAGTAAATATACTTACCTACTTTAAAGGACACAGAAAATATTTCGGAAAAAAAGTTATCACACCGGGAACTCATTCAAAACAATAACCTTAAGATTGTAAAAAAAAAAAAAAACGTTTGTCACTCCCCAAAAAGAGGGAGATATGTGACAAATATATTTTAGTTCACGTTAAGACTGTCAAACAGGAGGATAGTGTGAGGGCCATTGGTAACAATTAAACAGTTTTGCCAGAATTACCGATTTCGTGCACTCTGTGCTCAGCGTGATCACTCCCGAATTAAAAGTGTATTTATTACAACATGGATGTTCTAAAAAAATATGTAAAACGTTTTTCGTTATCATATAAGTCATAAAAATATTTTACAAGGAAAAAAGCGCAACAGAAATAGCTTATTTACAACTTCCCTAAATGAAAAAAAAACAAATACATAAGAGCAGGAATGTAACTAACTGTACAAGTAAGTTCGAAGGTCAAACCGCAGTAAATACATTCTGCTGCCTACAGCTGATGTCAATAATACAACAGTGATGAACTTTTTATCTTCCTAATTTTTTTTTTCATTATGGGTCTGGATTTTGTTCTTTCTCATGCAATAAAAGAATCTCTCATCATGGGATTACAGCAAATCAAATAAAATGTGTTTTATTTGGTTATAGTATCAAAAAAAGATAGCTAATGAGGTTTTGAAGTAGAAGCTTTTATTTTTCACGTAATATCGCAGATGATATATATAAATTATACCAGTGTAAATGTGTATTTTTTTATTATGTCAGAAAGTATTTTGTTTTACTTCATTTCAGTAAAAAAATGTTTTTTAATCTTTTATTTTCTATATGCTCGCGCCCCCAGGGGGCGCGCCCCACAGTTTGAGAAACACTGGGTTAAGTATACACTTATATCACAGTACTGAAAATTTAAGGACATTTTTTTATAGCTTAGCTACATTTTTTTAATTTATATATATATATATATATACACTGCTCAAAACAATTAGGGGAGCACATGATTTTAACAAAAGTAAGCAAAGATGTATACCAATAAGTAACATTAAATGAATCATCCATAATGTAAAGCCTACCAGGAAACGGGAGAAGAAAACTTTATATGCAAATCAAAGTTCATGACGTCAAAAACCAGAAAAAGGAGATAAGGGCAGAAATCAGGATGTTGCAGAAACGTCTGTTTTATTGCCGTAACTGTGAAATTCGATTGCGCAGTATTTTTTTTCAGACAAGGTTACTTGAGAATGTCTCAACAACGTGATTTACCGGAATCCATGGCATGGCGCGTTATAGGCAGACTGGAATCCGGGCAAACACAACGTAGTGTCGCGGACGCTATTGGAGTCGCCAGAAGTATTGTTGCAAGGCTGTGGAATCAATTCCAAGAAACAGGAAATGTTAGACGTCGACCAGGGGCAGGTCGGCCACGCACCACTATATCAACTGATGACCGATATATACAGTTAACAGCCCGTCGAAACAGAACAGAGAATGCTACGCAGCTGCAAAGACAGTTGCTCTTGGCAACAGGACGAAGGGTGTTCAGCCAAACAGTACGTAATCGGCTTCATGAGGGAGGGCTCTATGCACGTAGGCCAATGGTCTGCATTCCGTTGACCCCACGCCACCGTGCGGCCCGAAGAAGATGGGTTGCTGAACATCGAGATTGGGAGCAACATGATTGGAGCCAAGTGCTATTTACAGACGAGTCCCGATTCAGTCTAGAGTGTGACACCCGACGTGTTCTTGTATGGAGGGACAGGGGCACTCGAAATAACCCCGCATTCGTTCGTGAAAGGTCACAATACAGAAGAGCTGGTTGGATGGTATGGGGTGGAATCAGCATAGGTGGACGTACGAACCTGTATATCATTCGGAATGGCACTTTGACGGGCCGAAGTTATGCAGACGAGATACTTCGACCTCATGTCATCCCTTACGCTGGAGCCATTGGAGATCCATTTGTTTTCCAGGATGATAATGCCCGACCGCATAGAGCTCGTCTGGTGGAGAACATGCTTGAAGCTGAAACAATACAGCGTATGGAATGACCAGCGTGCTCTCCTGACCTGAATCCAATCGAGCATGTTTGGGACATGCTCGGACGACGCATTGCTGCGCGACCAAGGCCGCCTGCTACTGTCCGAGACTTGGAGATTGCACTTCTTGAGGAGTGGAACAGTATTCCCCAAAGTCTGATCGATAACCTCATCGCATCCATGGCAAACAGGTGTGCAGCAGTCTTAGCTGTTCGAGGAGACCACACGCCCTATTAAAACTCATGCATCATGTCTAAACAGTACATTTTTTTATCGTTTACATGTAACCAAATTGTTGCCCTAAATCATCTTTTCCTGTTTTTTCCATATTTTCAAAGAATTAAAGCTTAATTCCAAATTTTTTTACGCCTTTTTTCTGTATTGCGCATTGATACGCGTGTACTATGCATTGTATGCCAATACGTGGCTGTCTCACACGGTTTTCTTCACTTTTTTGCTTGCTCCCCTAATTGTTTTGAGCAGTGTATATATATATATATATATTGCTTTTTTATATGTACTTTTTAAAAAAAAATTTTGTCCTTCAAACACTTAATAACACAAATACAAAAGAAGGAAAATGCCGGCAATCCCTAATCAAAGCAAACCCTCTCTCTAAAGTTTATATTTAAAATTTTCCTAATCTATTTCAACCAATGCATTGAATATATCAATGTTTTTAGCACGGCAACTCTTTTCAAACATATACATTGCCAAGTAAAAAGTAGCAACATTTTACCTATTACATTGGGGAAATCGTGATTTTACGTGCCTCCACGTGCTTTCAATAGTATTTGTGTGGGTACCCGTATCTGGATCAACGAATGATTGAATGTTAGATGGTTAAATCCTTCTGTGGTCAACACATCGTGATTATAAGCTTTCTAACAGTCCGCAATAATTGTCGTGCCTGGCTCTATCCATTCCGTAATGATTTCCATTAAAGTTTGAGTACGATTGTGAACAGCTACCAAAAACAGCTTTCCCGAATTGCGCTTTTTTATTAGGCCACTCTCCATCAAAAAGTTCCTAAAAATCTCTTGTTCCTCAAACAATGCGAAGAAAAAGGATTCGTTTGCAATACCCGGCTTACCTAAACTTCCTTTTTTATTTGAAAAACACCATTTTAATTTGGCACCCAGAAGCAGCTGAAACTTAACAATGACGTTGCTCATTATAGATGCTGCCATACTTAATAAAAAGACCCGACAAAAGACAAAAACTATTTAACAAAAAACGCGTGCTAAATTTTCTTACCCAAAAGTGATACTTACTACACGAAGTCTGAGCGGGAAATGATGCCCCCCTGTTCGCTTTCGGGGTAGAAAACTTAAGAAAATGCGCCAAGATAGCCAAATAAAGCGAGTTTCTTTTAAATGGGGGTCGTTTGTTACAACTCAGTACTTCTGCTTACGTCACAAGCCATGACGTATATGAGTGTTGGAAATGTGTGAGTGTTACTACAATTCCTCCGCTTTGTTAAATAGTGCGAAAAATATTTTTTTCTGATAACGAGAATGCATCAAAAATATGAATATTTAATATTAGTTTCGGCATAACTTTGCATTAGAAATTTTGAGACAGTCTTAGAGGAATGTTTTTAAAGTAGTAAAAGATATTGAAATATTAGAGATTTGTATGTACGCAATAAACGCGCTAAAAGAACAACTCTAGTACGCGTAATTATTTTTTTTAAAAAGAAAATTTCCAGTTTTATTTTTCAAAGAAGTTGATTTTTTTATAATAAGAACAATCCTCTTATTCAAACATAGAATAGAAAATTATAGAAATTTTTGAGAATAGTATTGAATAAATAAACTCATTTTTTAAAAGTATTTATCTGTTATTCATTATTGCACATACTGTATTTTCTTTACTATAAATCTATTTTTAATATGTACTATATTTATTATGTATATATCTTATTTTTTTGAATTGTTATTTTTATAATTTTACTGTAAAATTATTTTTCATTTCTAATATAAAAACGTTTTTACTATTTATTTTAATTATATATTAATTTTTAATATAAAAAAGTATTCAATGTATTCAGAGAGATATACAAATAAAATTAGAATAAATAAAAAAACATATTTTAACAGAAAGTTTTATTTTATTATAAAAAATATACATTTTTCTTGATGATCCTTTTTTTACTTTTGGAGCTTTTGTGATGATCTCCTAGGACCTCACTTTGAGAACGAGAATAAATAGGAGTCATGTAAGAACCAGTAGCCATTTTTATAAACAACTTTCTTTATTTGGTTATCTTATCCAAATAGAATCAAAGACTTATTAACAAATATATCTAACTAGTATTATGAGGTTTTAAAGGTAATATCCTTTAAATTAACTTAATTAAGTAATGATCCAATTAATTAACAATTAAATAACGATCACGCAGATATTACCACGATAAGAGATCCCAGATTTATATTTAATAATGTTTCTATTGAACATTTAACTTTAATCTCACTCCTAAAACTTTAATGAGACTTTAATTACCAACGGAATCTCAACTCTTCTTGAGATTAAATTATCCAACAAGAAATCTTCAACTTAACTTCACTATAACTTTCAACTTCAATCTCTCTCTCCTATTGCTCCAACTTTACTATTCCGTTTGACTTAAATACTTTATCTAATCTGCATAACAAGGAATCCTGTCCGCTTTTTGGAGTTGATTGGAAATAGGTAGGGAATTAAATTTCCCTAAAAAGGACGACTCAGAAGGTTAGTGATAAAGTTCCGTGTAGATTTGTCACACTTTTGTGAGGGAAACTGTAGCTGTAGGCTTTTGGAAGAATTTTTTATAAGATATCACATAAGAAAAAACATAATGTATTAATCATTTGCTCTGAATTTTTGCTAAATAATTTTTTAACTTTAAAATATGTCAAATTTTATAAGGTTGCATTTGATCACACAGTTAAATATTGCAATCGTTGTCAGTTACAATTAATATATTGGTGGATAATTTCATTGATATTTTGTACACTTGTTTCAAGTTTATAATATTTTAATCAATATTTAAGGATTAGAAATGTTATCTACGTATATTGTTTTGTGAGGAGGTTAAAGATGGTAACCCATTCTCCGTACTTCCACACCACAACACATCTACAATAGAGAGTTAACAGCCAAATTCAATTGGCTGAAATGTTATAAACCCTTGCATTCAATTTTTTTTTCTAAATTTATTAAAAAATGAATATCAATGCAGTCAATTCGATAATTTTCCCAATACAATTTTATTATTAAAATCAATGTCACTGTCCTTTTTTAATTATTCAAATTGTTTATTCCAATTTTTAGTTAATGGATTTAATTATTGACGATTAGCTAAATGTATGACTCGTGTATTGGATTCCATTGCTTCACTGCTTTTCAATAAAGATAAAAACAAATGTTTTAATTAATTAAAATGGTCGTTTTAACTCTATGCTTTCAAATTAACACAGGCCAACCATTTTCTTTTCATTTTTCCTTGCCAAATTCATGGACACGAGAAAAACAACTCCAATCCAGAAAAAAAAGGATTTTTTCTACGTTTGGGAGAAAGATATGTCCCAATTATATGGGCGCTGAGTTTACAATTCCTTCAGGAATTGCCCTTGAATCGTTCAGTTCACAAGTTATACAATGAATGACCTTCCTGACATTGACCTCCCTCTCTCTACGGAGACCATCCCCTCATCTCATGCGTTTCCTGTCTCACTTAGGAATTTCTTTTTTTTTTATTTGGAGACCGATAAAATAATTCTCGTGTACCACAAGTATCACACGAGCCATACAGAAGTAAGTAAAACAAACAAAATAAGATAAATAAAATAAAAAGTAAATTACAAAACAAAAGTTATGAAATAATTAAATAAAAAAAACAAAAGCTATGAAATAAATAACAAAAACAAATAATTTACAAAGACAAAAAGTAAATTATACAAAATAAAAAAATTACATAACAAAACCAACACAAGGGAGTTACAAAAACAGAGAAATGAAAAATTTTAGAAAATCAAATCAATAAAGATACGAAATAATGTGAACGAAGCTTAACCGGAAATAAACTGAAAAAATTAGGAGGCCAGTTGATTTTAAGATTTCAGGGGTATTTTCTTTCTTTCTTAAACTTTGAACAAAAAAAGGATAAGATGTTCACCACTGCTCATCCCCTACATTGCAGTCATAAAGTTTGGAAAAGCACAGGTTAAATCTGTTGAGGAACACTTTAAAATTACCATGAGCAGTAAGGAATTGGATGATTTTATACAATTTGCAAACAAAGTGATCACAAGACAGTCTTTGTGAAGTGGTCAAAAAAATTTTTTCTTTCAGAGTGAGTTGATTGCGCGTGCAGAATGGTACAAACATAGACAACATTTTCTTTATTCTGTTTCCTGTAAAACGATTTTGGAATATTAACTGATATTTCAATCCCCCGCTTGGCTGCCGACTTATCCAGGAAATCAGTCCTTTCATTTTAAAAAATGTCCTGTATGGGCACGAAAAAAAGTAAAAAAAAAATACAAGAACGTTCTTTTAAATTTCCATAAGAATATTACTGCAAATTTTGCAGAGTTTTTAAGTGCCAATGTAATTTTTAACTGCGGTCAAATGACGAAGATGCCAGCTGATTTTGTACCTTACTCTTCAAACTTCCACACCACGCCAACGTGAGTACTTCCATCTTCCACAGATTTAGTGTGCCTCAGTCATTTTACACGATGGTTCTTCAGGGGTACTAGGATTCCTAGTTCTGACAGAAACAATGGTGGCCACAAGCTCTTGATCATTATAACTTGAAATCGTTTTGTTTGCATTTTATAGAAATTTTCTCAGATGTTTTCTTTCTCATCTTTTCCCCAGAAATTTATTCTCCTCACTCACAGCCAAAACGTACTTAGATAATGTTTCCTCAATGTTATTGCTATTCATTTTCTCAAATATTATTTCCTTCTCTTATTTGAGGATAAAGGTAAAAAAGTTTGTACATGTTACATTTTTTACTTATATTTTTCATTAAAAAAATTGTGCTGAATAGGGAGATAAAGAATTTTTCTAAAAAACTTTTCAGTAAAGAAGATAATTTAGATGAAGTTACACCATTCCTTTCTTTATTTTTATTAATTTTTCTTATCGTTTAAATTGTTAAAAAGGAATTTCGATGCAATTGCATACTGATACATATCACAGCAAATTGTTCTGATCAGATACCGCAATTATTAAAATTTATCTATCAATATGCAAGGATAATTAAATTAGATCTAAAATAAAATCCTCTATATTTACCATTTAACTTTTATTTTCCGTAGCATCTTCGAGTCTTAAATTAAACTCCCGATTATTTCTCAGAAAAGATATTTTAAACATAACACTTTTAATCCCAGCTCATTAAATCTAATTGTCTCCATATGTACGCTGCCACCTTCCACTTTCAAATCAAAAACACAAACTAAAAAGAGTTATTTAAAAGTTCTAGACATAAAAAGTTCTTCAGCCCAATTAAAATCTTCATTTGGCTTCCGTTTTCTCTCTGCGAAAAATGTGTCGATTGCTCACTGAATAAAACTGTTTTTTTTTTCAAAAGCTTGATGTTGAAACATTACATATATAAAGGAGAGAGTGTTTCACTCATCACGATATCTCTTGAATTTTTAGACCTAAAGACTTGACATTTTGCAGGAATATTTATTTTGTTTAGTGATCCACTAAAAATGGGTTTACCTGAATTCCACTTTGGAGCAGAGCAGCCTTCTCTTTAAAGGGGCCCGGGAGGAAGAAATCACTTGGGGCCCTCTAGTTTTTTTTAAATCAAAAAATATCAGTACGAACACATGAACGAACTCGTGGTCGGAAGGTAGCGAGTTCGAATCCTGTTGCCACTGAAGACCCGCCGTATAAATGGGTTCGAGGTTCAGTGTCCACATTTTGGTGAGGTGTGGTAGGAATGGGGTCGCAAGCTCAGGTGTCATCTTCGTCACTTGGCCTTTTTTCGAAAATGAAATTTATCAAACATAAGTCGCACTCAAACTTAACGAACGAAAACTACAACATCAATTACGATGTCCAAATACACGCATTGTGATCGACTTGCAAAAACTAAGTGAAAGAATTGAGAAACAAAAATCTTGCTAACTAAAGAAATTAAACATTATTTGATCATTGCATCTTTTTTATTATATTATTATGTTTGTATGCAAGAAAACTAAGAAAAACAATAATAATAATTCATTCCGTTTTAAAATTTCACTTCAATAAATGTATGTGTAATAATGGGTCCAAATCTAATATACAGATATATATATATTTATATGCGGCCCTCGGGACTATGTTTTTTGCGCTATGAAGAGCTTGCGTGAGGGTCTGGTATCTCGCAAGGTCACAATGGACATTCCTTCCAACCCTCAATATCTGGTGTCAGTTATCCAAAAGGGGATCGGGAAATAAGAGATTTTTAAAGATGCAGAGCAACAAGAGGGATTTTCATTTAGAACAGGTGAAATGTTTTTAGCTACTAGATTTTTCCTGTTAATGACACAATACGCAAGAAGCATATTTGGATTATCTTTCATCAATTTTAAGCAACCATTTGTCTTTCCCATCATAATAGGCGCCCCAACTGCAGCACAAGATGTTATATTTTTCATTGATATATTATTGGCATCCTAAGAAAATTTTTAGTTTGTTATAAATATCTTTGGAGGTAGAGGTACTTTCAAAAATGATTTACTGAACATTTTTTTCAGCAAAATGACCTTTATCAATACATAGTAGCACGCTCTCAATCGGGGGTGTCACAGTTAACTGGTTAAAATACCCAAATGCAAAAAGAAAAAAGAACTCACTTCATACGATGCTTTTAAAAAAAGAATAGTTACCAAATCAATTTACTAAAAATTCATAAACGTTCATTAATACTTATTCAATTTAAGTCTTTTTTTTAAAAAAAAAAACAATATTTTTTTTTACAGACTCTTATTTTGAATTAACACCAACGATTAATAATGAACGACTCTGCAAAAAACACGTGCTGAAACTCAGTAGCGTAGCGAAGTCTCAGTAAAAGCGGTGGCACCCCCTCCTTCGCAAAGTCAGGTTATTGTACGCCTTCCGGGAGTACTTTTTGTACGCCTACTATTAAATCACTGTACAAATTCGTACTGTTTCTTATTTCGTACTCGTTGAAGATTCTTAATTAAAACTGCAGATCTTTTAAAATGAAATGAATGGTTAAAAAAAAAATGAAGTTCTGAATTAATGATCCTCACTTTAAGACAAGATGAGACCATAGTAGAGAGAAGCAGCAAAAATAGAAGTAGATAAATTTTGTTAGTATAACTTGATATAATTACTCTTAGCACCTATTCACACTTAAAAAATTCGTTTTTAATATATTTATCCTTTAAATTTTAATAAATCAATAGGCTACGGTAGCCTAGTGGTCAAATTAATGGACTCGTAACTGGCGTGTCACGAGTTCAAGTCTAATACCGCTGAAGACCCGCCGTACAGGAGCTGCCGATGCACGATAAATGTGTTGAGGCTCCAATGCCTTCCCGTTGGTGTGGTGTGGAAGTTAGGTGATGGAGTGTCAGCCCAGGTATCGTCTTCGTCACTTGACCATGGTTCAAAATTACGTGGTCTGTCTCCAAAAACCCTGGTGTAGCAGAATAGTATTGTCAAGAGTTTAAAAGTGTTTATTTAACAAACAAGGTGTATTATTAAAATCAGAGTAATTAATACAACAACAATAATTGAATTACAAATTATTTATTCAAAATTAATTAACAAAATAATTAGATAATAAAGCTGGTATTTTTTAAAAAAAATATATTTGTAATAGAATTTTAAACCTTTTTTTCGTTAAGATTATGCATTAATGTAGTACTTCAGAAACATCCTGCTTCATTTGCAACACCTTTTTTTTAGTTATTATTTTCCTTTTTAAAACAGCTTTATTTATTTTTTTTATCAAAAAGCTTATTTTTTTTAATCTATAAAGAGGGCATGGTCGAATTCCCTAATTTGTTTATATTTTTCAATTGAAGTTTTATACAAAGTTCCTAATTTTCAGTTTCTATATCAATCGAAAAATAATAATGCCAAGAGAGAATATAACTAAACAAAACTAAAAAATGATATTTTGGTCATTTTGATTTGGTGCGTCACGTCAGAAGCCCCAAGCTGTCTGGAGAGGAGACAGTGTAATACTAAACAGTGTGCTTGTTACAAAAATAATAAGCAGTTCAATCCAAAGTGTCATCATGGCAATCCTTGCCCTAATCTAGATATCTATCTAGATATATATTATAAATGCGAGAGTTTGTGAGGATGTTTGGCCGTCTTTCACGCAAAAACAACTGAATGGATTTTAATGAAACTTTACAGTAATATAGCTTATCAGAATAACACAGGCTATAATTTATTAAGATATTGTGTGATGTGTCCAAATTAAAACGATATTTGTCAAGTAAGGAAAAAATTCTGGCATCTGCAAGCAATTCTGGCGTGCGCTACAAAAAAGCCCACGACAGCATTTATCTCTTTTTTTTTGTGAAGAAACCCTTTTTGTTTTGGCTACGCAAGGTGCTCGCTTCTAATTAATTCCTGTGATCAGCATAAAATCTCTAATTTTTTTTATTTCAGAATAAAACTAAGTTTTGAAGGGAGAGGTTGTTATAAATCTCTCTTTATTTGAATGGGTTTTTTTTATGATTTTTTTTATGCAAATTTGGTAGTAAGAAATTGATCTTTTTTCAAAATAAATGCTTTTATCGGTTCTGGTACTTAAAGTAAATAAACTTTTTCTTTCACACTTCATCATTTGGACAAATTTTCAAAATTTGTTTGTGGTTAGTATAGTTAATTATAATGCTATAATTTTAATTGAATAGGCGGATATTGCATTTTTAAGTATAAAAATAGTTATAACTACTGGACTGTATTTTTTGGAGTGAGTGAGTGAATATTAACGTCACACTGTTCAGCTACACGAAGGCTTTTGGCAACGGACCATGTAATTTTGAACCATGGTCAACTGACGTGGAAGACACCTGAGCTGGCACCCCCTTCTCCTAACTATCACACCAACTTAGAAGGAATATTCTACCAATACTTAGCAGGAATATTCTTTGAAATCCACTCTTCCAAGATATATGGCAGCACGGGTTCTATGATGAGTATTTTAGGCGAATAGTTTTGTAGCAGATATTGCGTTTTCAGTGGATTGCAACGATTATTGTTTTTGTCCCGAAAAAATAGTTTACGTCAAAATTTAAGTATCTTATGTTTTTGTATGTTAATGAAGTCCTTAGACAACGATTTGGCTATTTATTTTCAGTGAACGGTGCATATAATTAATTTTACAGTGGAATATCTTTAATTAATTTATTAGCTCCAACGGATTATTTTATTTATGTATATTTATTTAGTATTTTATTTATGTATATATCCCTTAATCTTCCATAAAGTGATCCAAAAAAAAATGTGTATGGAAAAAAACTGCAGTAAATCATAATGCGGTGTATAAAGTATTAACGTATTTGAAAGGTATTTTGAAAAATCGACCCTCAAGAGAGTTACGGGGAGTTATAAATTTAGAAAAAAATCATTTTTATCAGCTATTAAATCTACATACTTAAAATTTAACAAAGGTGTTTTTTTTTCTTTTCTTTTTTTTTTGCAATTCACGTAAAATGAACTCATTAAAAACTTCTTTATACTTTTATCTGTGTTCTTTAATTTTTCAGCTCACCCGTGCGAAGAACGGGTATACCAGCTAGTAAATAATGAAAAGTAAAATAAATGTATCTCGTAAAATTTAAATCAATATTTTCTTACATTTTTGTTTTGAAAAGTTTACACTATGTTTGTACGAAGCAACAGTTTTTCTTCCCAGCATGTATTTTTGCCGATTATAATTAATTTAATCTATTTTTGCAACATATTCTTTTTTCCCCTTTTCTGTTTTACTAGTAGAAATATCAGCAATATAATACAGTCGTACCTGTTTTTGTACGGTCTTTTTTTATGTGATTTCCTTTTTGTGCGAAATTTTTTTTTATGCGGTGTATGAGTTTCAATGACTTCGGGAGCACTATAATGTTTCCCATCTATTTGCTAGTAGCATAACGGAGAATATTAGGACCCCCCAAAGTAAGGTTTTGCCTTTAGTATTTTATAAATTATGTAAATACGTATTTAGCGGAAGTCAGGCCTTGGGCCCCTAGAGTCCTGCCCCTCCCCCGTGATGCGGGGGTGTACGTTACGCCACTGAAATGTAGACACTTCAAGACGCTCTGTTCATTTGTTATAAACAGTCTCTCGACAATGCACATTCAGTTGCTTTCTCTCAATGCTCCAGTAGCCCGCGCTTGATTGAAGACGAAACTTTCAATGACAGTGGCATTATCAATAATTTGATAAATTATGAAGACGGACATGAAGCCAAATTCTTTGAGAGTGGATAAAAATGTGCAGGGATCCAGCTTTTCAACAAATTGGAAAAGCATTTTCTTAAACTAGATTCCAGTTAAGAAAGGAGTATAAAATTCCAAAAAGGGCTTCAATCATCTATAGCTGGTTATCGCGACATTTACAAACAACTGACCACATGTCTTTTGTCACAAAAAACTTATTTCTTACTTTATGTTGCCAAAAAATAAATCAATTGAAATTGCACCTTCAAGTGACGAAAGCGATTTTGAACTTAGTCATTACGGGACTTAGGATTACGATGAGTAGCGATGAATTATGTATGTGCATTTTAAAGACTTATCCGTATATACAATGAGACACTATATGTTTTAAAAATGGTTCCATGTGTAATATTTAATTATTTATTTTGTTATGGAAGTACTCTTACATAAATTTCGTAAATAATTGGCATATTTTATAAATGCGACTTTTTTTAATGCGGTTCCTATCCACCGCATAAAAAAAGTTTTTTTGTAGTATTTCCACGAATTAGTTTGTTATATGTAAGAATTTATGAAATTTTTGAATATTTTTTTTATGCAATTTTTTTATGCGGTCCCTATCTATCGCACAAAAACAAACAGCTTAAACTGTAAATTATATCATCTCTACTTTCTCTAATTATTTATCAATTAGTCTTCCGCAAAAGAGATAAAATGTATTTTTCGAGAGATTTTAGCTATTTATGATCAATAAATTTATAAAACATCTTTGAAATTGCTTATTTTTCACTTTAATGGTCTATCCTTAGCTATTTCATGGAATAACTAGGTAAAGTATGAAATTGTTCATCTATTATTTACTTTAACTAACATGTCTAGTTATTCTATGAAAAAAAACTGAATTAAACATTCTTTAACGGTAACATATATTTCATATATTGAGTTAATATTACTGAAATTTTATTTTAGATAAGCGTTTTCAAGGTTTTACTTTAAGAAGGATTTTTTTAAAGGCTCGAGAGAATAAAAATATTAAGGATTTAAATAGGAATATTTGATTTAAATGTAAACTTGTCCTAATTGGGGTGAAAACTAAAGAGGAAGATTAAGCAAATTTTTAATTCTAATGTTATCCTTTTTTCAGAATCGGCTATAATCTGAATAAATCTAAATTCGGTGCTGATTAAGACTCATTTTTATTTTACCAATAGACATAAGAAATTGCATTCTCACATTCTAGAATTTCCTTGTTCATGTAATATTCAGCCTTTAACTGTAATAAAATGTTTTTAAAATCATTTTCCAAGTTTTGGATATTTATATAGTATTTTTAAATATATTTATTAACTTTTTTATCGGAAAACACCTAATAAATTAGAACACTTAGAATTTAATATCTCATCATTATCTTTAAGCAGGGGAAAAAAACCTTTTATTTTTTACACTGACACTTAAATTACGTCAATTATAATTTTGGCTATAATTGTTGTTAGAAGTGTGATTAAAATATGGAAAAATAAAGTATGGAAAAGTCTTCAATTTTTTTTTCATTGTTAAGAATTTTTACATCTTTTATAGCTTTTTTAGAGAAAAATATTATTCAATTATTTTACACAGATATAAATATAAAAGTGCTTTACTAAATGAAACAAATGCTTTAATTCATTTATAAGTTGATACAGCACTAAAAGAAAACCAAATAGAATTTTAAAAAATGAAGAAATTTCAAAAGTGTATTAGCATACACTGAAAACGTACAAAAATAAAAATGCATTTTCAAATGTAAAAATATAATAAATGTATAAAAATAAAAGTTAAGATTTTCCAGTTTTTTTTTTAAATGTGTTAGTTTGTTCTGAAAGATGCTGAAAATTTGATGTTATAACTTGAGATAAATCTATTTATATTCTTTACAATCACTCCTTTTTGAGAATCTTGTTGTTTCCCTGTTTTGGTTAAAAATTCAGGATTTATTTTCCACAAAATTTCTTTTAAAAAGAACAAAATAGTTTTTTTCAAAATCTAGGAGTTAAAAAAGAAAAAGTAATGGAAAAACACGGGTAGTAAATATATATTATATATATATATGTATATATATATTTATTTATAATATGTATATATATAATATGTATATATATATATGTATATATATATATGTATATATATATATAATATGTGTATAAATAAATATAAATGTATATATATATATGGATATGTAAATATGTATATATATATATGTATATATATATATATATATATATATATATATATATATATATATATATATATATATATATATATATATATATATATATATATATATTGTACTGTAATTTTTATTCACATCCAAATTATATCTCTTACTGGTCAATTATAATTTAAAAGAACCGCAGTAAAAGATAATCTTTTGTATAATAAATCAACTCCAGAAGCGGTGTGATCTGATTTCGAAAACGCCCTCCCCCTCCCGCCCTTCCTAAGGAGTTTAATGTATTACTACGCGTAATTTTCCCGCGTAATAATCTTGCATACGCTTGCTAGAATCCTGTCCTCTCAAGAATGGCGATTGACCCTTGGCTAGAAAAGAGGATTTGGCGTTCGAAATCTTCCACATCTCTTTTCCGGAATAGTTCTCCATTTTACCTGAAGGAACGCTGTAAACGACATTCTGTGATTGGTCCAAAATTGTGGGGAACGGGTTACCAGACAATATCATTTATCGCGCTTGTTTGGCGCATTTTTTTAGTTCAATTCTAGGGTGGGCGATAGTAAAGCTGTTCCTTCACTTCTGTACGCTACTTATTTTTCTACCAAATAGTTTCCGCCAACCATTTATCTGAAATAAACAGATGTAGCCAAATGCCGCGATATAATATATATTCAATGTTTGGAAACAATATTTTTTTCCCACTTGGAGATATTTTAATGTGACGAAATTAATCGACGGAGTTTTTAATAGGAATGTGTTTTTTTCTTTTTTAGACAACTTTTTAAACTTCATTTGATTCTTACGTATTATCGCAACAATCGCCAACTTTAATGATAACTCGCAAAGTTGACCATTCCATTTTCGCAGATGTTGTACACGCGGAATTGGTAATCGTGCATCGTTTTATACAATATCGCTAATAGGTTGCGATAATACGTGAGTACCTTTCATTTGATGTTAGTATTGAAATACAAATGTTAAAACTAAGATTTTCTGATTTTGAGTCATCAAAATATTGCACCTTATTTTGTTTTTCATTGCTTTATAAGATTATTACCTTCTTAAATAGATTCCATTATCTCGTAAAAATGCTCTTTTTGTCCTTTTCTTTATCTTATGCTTTTGTGTGAATACAAGTGTTTTCAGCGTCCCTGACGCCATTAGGGAAACCCCGTTCTTTAGGATTTTTGAAGAGGAGCTGAGACCGCACCCCCCTCCTTTTCCTTCGTTTCCGGACCTGACACCATTAAGGAAACCCCGTTTTTTTAGGGTTTTTGATCACCAGCTAAGACTGGCAACCCCCGATTTTTCTTCGTTTTCGTCCATGGCGTCATTTTTTGAAACATGGCTTTTTGGCGCCATTTGGCGAAAAAAAATGTCGCCAAAAACAGCAGTGTGCCAGACTAGGATTTTACCGTAATTTGTTAAAAAAAATACTGGAAGTTATTATGGTTTGTTTTTGTCAGGGACGTAGAGCTACCGCTGTATCAATGATACAGGAGCCCCAACGAATGTTATTACAATTCCACTTACATGGTACTCATATCTGAAAAAGGGCCACAAAGGATTTCGGATACAAGGCCCACTAAGAGCTATTTTGTAATTTCATATGTTTTTCTTTAAACTTTCACTTTAACTGCAGTCAATCGGCTTGAGTACATAAAATTGTATTGCAGAAACTCGAACTTAAGGTCATCATACTGGCCAAGAAAACGCAGTGCAAGGGATAAATGCTGATCAAATTTGAGTAAGCATCAGTGAATGAGCAAAACAGTCAGAGGGCTCAAATACATGTTGAGGAAGCAGGTTGTCGTAAGATTGTATTATTTTTTCAAATTTTACTTTCGCGTTGATAAAGATAGTTCAGCTCTTTTTATGTCAATTACTGTTAGTATTGTAGATCATTTTTCAATTTATTTTTAAGCACAGAATATTTACTTTGAATAATTTTTATATATAAAATACTAAATTTAATTCTGTACACTATGTATGTGTTTAGCGAGTAGTATGCCGATTAAAATCTTCCACCTACCTTAAAATCCGGCTTATATTGCGCACTTTGAACACAAAAAATAAGATCGAAATTTACAGGTGTGAGTTATACGCTGGGTATAAAAATGAGGGCTTTAAAAATTAAAAAATAAATGAGCATAAAAAAGTTAAACTTTTAAATATTTCGAAATACTATATATTTCAAAGACATGACATTCTTATTGAACTTAAAAGGTGGTAGTTCTAAAAGTATACTATTTTTGCAATTGCTTAGATAAACACCTTGAATAAAAATCGCTTCTCAACATAACAGCATTGCATTTGTACATTTCAGGTTTCTTCGTAAAAAAGGGGTGCACATTATATAGCGAATATACCTAAAATTTAAAAATTGCAGCTTGAAAGTATGAGTGCGCATTATATGCCGGACTTAACGGTATTTTATCTTTCTCCAATGAATCTAAATTAAATTAATATATAATTTTTATGGAACTTATATTTTTTCTTTAGTCGGCCATTTACCTGAAATCAAAAGACATCGCCAAATACTGCAATATGCATTCAATAAGGAAAGAACATTCTATGCCTGTTTGTGCACAATAATACTTTTTTTGCACTTGGTAGTGAATTTTTCCACGAAATAGTTATTGTAGTTTTTAATAGTTGGGGCAATAACATTAGACTCACGAAATATCTATTTTGTGTAAATTCAAAATTTTATTTGGTGTTACTGTGAAATATAAATGAAAACATTAAGATTTTCTGATGTTTATTTTGATATTTATGTATTATCGCAACCATATTGGCAACATTAGCACTTAATTGCCAATTCACAGTGTATGATGCAAACAAAATCAGGGTTGATATAGTTGAAACAGTACCCAACAACCTTTGTTTGCAACTTTTTTTGGTGATTTTATCAAAATGATAATTTGTTGTTAATAATTGGTTTTTGATCGCTTTTTATCATTTAAGTTTGTTATAGCTAGCTAGCTGTACCCAATCATGTTTTCCTGTGGCTCAGTCTGGTTAAAAAGAAAGAAAAGAGAAAGCACACATTTCTAATATCTTTAACTGCTTGCACTTGAGGTATGATTTTTTTTATAAAAAAATGTGGAAATATCCATTAACAAAACTTTTCTAAACAGATTTCATTTGTAATTTGTTAACGGAATACTCCCAAGTTATTATGGGTTTTTTTCATGGTATGAATCTAAAATTATTTGCATTGTCTCCATAGAAGAGGTGCCAAGTTTGAAAACAAATTAAATGACTCTTGAGGTGAAAGGGTTAATTTTACATTGCTTATGAGTAGACATTTTGTGTTGCTTCATTGTCTGTATATATACAGAAATGGTCTGCTGTGCCTGCTTTAGAGCAGTAGTTGCCATTTTTCAACACTTCATGAACCACTTAATGTATAACTTTATAATTAGCGTTTCACTAATAGGATTGACCTCTATGTGGTGGAGCACTATAGCTATGTTTACATCTTTATTTAATCTATGCCCTGAAAATAAGTGGCAATATCCTAGGAGAGCCCACACCCTTGGCGACAACCAAAAAAGGCGCCAAGCCAGAACAAGATGGTGCCAAGAAAAGCGACAATGGTGGCAAGGAAATATAGCGGGATAAGGTGGATGCATAATAAAAATATATGTAAGCAATACAGAAATTAAACATTTGAGATAAAAAATATAAAAACCGCACTTACTTTCTTACTGATGATCTTTTCCGAGTGAAGGGGACAGCGTAACAACAGGTACTCATTTATCGACCCAATGTAGCGGGGATGAAAGGCAGAGTCGACCTTGTGCAGCCCGTTAATAGAACCCCAGACCTGTGGTGTGAAGCACTATACACTACCACTCGATCCTATTTGGAGAAAAATAAAATTTAATGTTAGAATCTTATATAAATCCCTAATGAATGAGGGAGTCCAAACTATTTTTTTTCATGTAAACTGTTTAGACGGAAATAGTTAATTATGAACATTTCACAAGTTTTATAAATTAAAATTAACTGTTATAGTTTACATAAATTTTTAAGGGTGCAAAAGGTGTATTTCAGCTGCACGAATTAATTTTAAAAGGAATACGGTTACGAAAAAGTAGTACAAATCTATCTAAAGTAGGGTTGGTTACCTTACATATTGTCAAACACAACAATGCATTGGAAGCCAATTTCACAATTCGTTGATATAAAAATGTATGGAAAATTACAAGATTTATTTTTGCATTTGTAATTTATATATATATATAATTTTTCCTGGGAACGTTAAAAGCTAGAGCGGCATCCATCAAAACCGCGGTTCTGTCTCTGTTTTTCCAGATCGCCCCTGACTAAGCCGGCTCTGCCATAGTAAGTGAAAATGCCGGATTTTGTTTGTCAAGATCATTTTATAGCAGACTGCATTTTTCATGTATTTTAGATGGTCGTTTTATATTTTCTACATCAATATCTTAATGTCTGAATTTAAAATTACATAAAATTCTTGACATTCGCATCAATGACCATGATAATTTTTATTAGTATATGAATGTGTCATCAAACGATTACATGACTAATATTAACATATATTATTTTAACCATTTAATTAATATTAAGTATAACACATAACGCACACAAATTTTCTGAACTTTAAAATAAATATTTCGAAAACTAATTCAGATATACTCAAAAGTTTTCATTTCTACGCTTTAGCTTCTCAGTTTTTCTTCTATGTAAAACTTTATTGTATATTCGTCAATTTTTTTAGTATATTTTTTGCTCTTAGCATGCAGTTTTCAACTGAATTGTATGAAATCTTCGAAATATATTAAAAGATACCAAATAAGTTATATAATAAAATTTGAAATTTTTATTATACTCAAACAATTCCTAAAACATATGGTAAATAATTTTTAACTGCGCGATGCATTTTTTTTTCGAAATTTCAAATGGAATTTCTAACATAAAATTTCTAGCTTTGTACGGTTGAGATTTCAAAAAAAAATCCAGATTTTAATTACTTATTCAGTTAGCCTTTAAAAAAGATAAATGTTGAGGTATTTTGTATAAATAGATATTTTTGAACAATATATATATATATAAATCGAATGTTTTTAAATAGCTCGAATTTAAAATTGATTTTTATGTTTATTTGTATGCATAAATGTCTACTGTAAATGTTTCCGTATATTTTTGATAACCATTTATTCAAACATTCAAGTTATAAAAAAATGTGTGAAAATCTTCATTCATGTTGTCTTTAATGTAAACTGAAGTTCAAGCACTTAAAATTCAAATATAATTCGGTGTATTTTAGCAATATTTAACTAGGCACTCTGTACTTAAACTTCCCTGAACACTTGGGCTTTGAAATCTAAGAAAAAAAAACTAATAAATCTTAATTAGTTTTTTTTCGTTATTATTTTTATCAAAGTGTAAGAAAATGTTTCAAATGATTTGATGAAGTTTAAATTTATTCATTTTTAGTGGTTGGAAAGATTTCAAATTTTAAAATGTTTGATGTTTTATTAATTTTTTTGGCATCTTATACTGAAATAATCATGTTTTAAAATCAGAAAGCATTGATTGAGATAAGAAAAATGTGAAGCGAAAGAATATACTTTAAAAAAAGATAATTTGTCTAACTATATAAAATAGCAGATTGCACTGACACGCCCCAACTTGTTACAGTTTCAAATTAATATGAAACCAAAAGGGAATTGTAACATATTTTACTTATGCGTTGGGACTTTTCAAAACTTTTAAAATACGAAGTAACATGTAAACACTTCCTGGGGTCTAAAGAAATTTCCCCCCGATTTCTTACGATTGCCCCAGGGTCAAAACATGGGGTTTCCTGCGAGCCATAAAACTTCCCCTCAGTGTCCTGCTGTGTTGCTTCCACCGTCCCCAATTATCTTTCAAGATGATAAACCTTTAAAAGGGGGAAAGGAATTCAGAAAAAGGCGGCTAATCCGCTTTTGAAAACGTTTCTTGAAGGCAGAAATATCCGTGCAGGGCATTTTGGAAGCATCTTTACACTAACGGAATTTTCCGTGCTATCCGGTTACAGGGTTGCTGGTGTTTGTGCTAGAGCAGCACTTAAAAAATTAAAATACGACTTTTGTTCTAAATCACTTGTTCTTAATAAATCTTTTGAACTAAATTCTAAATATAATTTAATACGTAACTTAGACAGAGGAAGTTTATTGTGCTCTTCTCCAGATGTTGTTACAGCAGTGCTCTACAACTATATAATAGTTCAGAAACTTCTTTCTAATGATTATGAAAATATTTTCCTTAAACAAAATAATCAAAGTCAAATTGCCTCAGAAATATCGATTAGCTTCATAAATTCAAATGAATTTATGCATGTACTATGCATGGTACGAATAAAGTTTTATAACATATTTAAATTCACATTTGCAACAATGTATAACTGCTTTTGGAAGAAAAAGTACTAAAGATTTAAAGAAAGAAAAGTAACTGCGACAACAGTTGAATAAATTGTAAAATCTATTTTTATTTATGTATTTATTTTCCTGTATATATCTATAATTATATAATATAGATTTTTGTCTAAAAATATATTTGAAATTTATTTAATAATTCTTAATGCTGTGATTGTATTTGATACCAATAAAGCTACTGTTTTTAAATTTCTTTCTTTTTTTTTTTTTTTTTTTTTTTTGAAAAAAATACCTACTTTATTAGCTAAATGAATTACATTATTATATTTTCTCTCTATATATACATTTATTTTAGTTAAATATCTCTATGCTTTAATATATGTTCAATTTATCTAAAACATATATTTTTACTTATTTTACTATAACCTGTTATATTGTTATTCATGGGAACTTTATTTTTTGGCAATTTTTAATGCTGTTATTGAAGAGAGTGAAGAATTTTTGCTTATTACTGTGCATGATACCAATAGTTTTAAAACATTTAATCTACATTTTTAACAATGCATAATTGAATAACTATTGTTGGAGGGAAAATACAGAAACATTTTAAGCAATGAAAAGTAACTGACAAATAGCAAAATAAACTGTGTAATGTATTTCTGTGTACATATTTAATTTCATGTACGTATCTGTAATCATATATGTATGGATTTAATAAAAAATATTTTTGTCAACTTATTTTATGGTAATTTTTCATGCTGTTATGCAGACAGCAAACTTTTGTTTATTAATTTGATACCAATAAAGTTTTAAAACATATTTAACTACTTTTGAGAGAAAAAGTACTAAAAATTTAAGGAAAGAAAAGTGGCAGACAAACAACTAAATAAACTGTGTAATCTATTTTTAAGTATATATTTATTTTCCTATATATTATATCTATAATTATAGAGTGTAGATTTATCTACAAATATATTTGAAATTTATTTAATACTACTTGATGTGCGATACCAATAAAGTTACTGCTTTTAAATTTGTATGTCGTTTTTTGTTTTGAAAACTTTCTAATTTTATTTTCCTCTTTTTAACTATTCTGAAAAAAAATAAGAAGATAAATTTTAAAATTAAGAAATAATTATAGTTATGTAAAAAAAGAAATATACGAATACAAAAGGCTCTTATAATTTGCTACAATGTAATAAATGTGTTTATGTTCAACGCAATGCGTTCGTATAAAGTAATGGATAATCATTACTTGCAATTATTATTTAAATAGGAAAACTAATATTTACTCATGTTTTATGTATATGAAATACAATTGAATGATTAATTTACTAATTTAATTTAATCTCCTGTAAAAAAAAGGAGTATAATTAGTTTATAACAAAAAGTATTCAAAAAAATACATCAGAGAAGCTCCGTAGGCGATGGAAGATATCTCCCTACTAGTAGTGACGTCACAAATCAGTGGCTAGGACTTGTATCTAGGAGGTGCTGACAGGACTCAAGCCCACGAGCCCGTGACCATAACCGCTAAGCTACCGCGACCACCAGGAATAACAAAAACTCTAGTGGAAAGGTTAGGAGAGTTAGAATTAGATTTGAATTGTGGGTATGTGACAAAAGGGTAACAATATGAAACGGAAATATAAAGATGTAAGATCTAGAATAATTGCTCTAAACCTATCATTTGCCAATCATCTCTTAATATTTATAGTTTTTGGTCTCACTTCCAGTAGTATGTACTATAAAAATTGGGACTGGATATTTCAATACTTATTTTCTGCATCTAGAAAGATAGGAAATTCTACTAATGCATTACTCTAAGACAATCTTGCGATACCCGTTGGGAAGCTAAAATAGATTCGCTCTTAAAGCAGTGTATATACAGTTTGAACAAACTCGTAATAACCTAGAAGAATTCATTAATTAAAAATTTATTGGATTCAATACAAGAAATGCCAATCATTTTTATCAGTACGGTTAGTAATATTGTCCAAAATTGACACTATCAAGGAACTATTTCAAGAAAAAACATTTGTTCTGTATATTTGTCCAAAAACTTAGGGAAAAAATTAGTATGTATTCAGACGAAGTAAAAGTGCAAGAATATAATTTCTTTATTTAAGAATATTTTCCTGAATATTTTTTCCTATTGAAAAGGATCATTTATATAAAGCATTTCATCGCAAATGCTTGTAATCTCAGTTTATTTTACAAAATTTTAGTTTTTGTGACCTAAAGACCGGCATTTTCAGTATTATAGATAAGTTCCATCCAACTTTAGGCAAATTCCCCCTTTTTTTTATTCCTTTGCCTTTCACTACTAGTCATATAGCTGTTGTAAAGATGTAGTTTCTTTTATTAACTTCACCTTAACTCGAAGCAAGTTTATTACAGCATCACGAAAACTTTTTCGTTTTTATAAAAAGAGGTATTTGTTAGAATAATCGGTTCTGTCAAGAAAATGGCTTTTAACTCATACTTTTACTACTGAAGCCTGTTAGAAAAATTATTTATATGGGAGCAAAGAATTTTTATTTACTTATTTATTTTTTGTTATCCCAAACAATCAGTTTGGATCGCTTCATATTTTTAATTCCAATACTTTGAATTGATTTATATAAGAGTTACGATGTTAATTACATATGTTTCTCAATGACCACACAATTATTGCAAATTTTGCACAATTAGTAATAACATAAAAATACAACTTTTCATAAGGGTTGAGTGAGTGAATATTAACGCCGAACTTTTTCGTTAATCGAGGACTTTTGACAACCGATCTCCTAATTGTGAGCCATAATCAAGCGACGAGAATAATACCTGAGTTAGTTCGCCCTCCTCCACGAACTTCCACACCACACCAACTGGAGGAGGTTTGAACATAGACATGTGGCAGCGGTAGCCGAGTAATTAACATATTGGGTCGTGGCTGGCCTTGTCACGAGTTCGAGCCCAGTACCACTAATGACCAGCCATATATAGGAGAGATGCACGTTATATTTGTCGAGAGCTTAAACGTCCTCCCGTTGGTGTGGTGAGGTAGTTAGGAGAGAGGGGGTTCCAGCTCAGGTGTCGTCCACGTCACTTGACCATGGTTCAAAATTACTTGTATGACGGGCTCACGCGTCTTTTCTTTAACATGTCCTCTGGGTTCTTTGGGCTAGAATTAATGGCAACACTTTTCCAACCAAATCCAAGAAGTGAAGTGTGAATGAAAGATGCAAATAAACAAGCTTTTAAATATCGGAACTTAGAGTAAACGAAATGGCAATGTATTGCAATTTGTGATAGTGGATGGAAATTTGCAGGTAGTTGATGTCCAATAGAGGAATCGTGGTTCAAGTCTGAATGAGCTTTACGTGACTGTAATTAGATGCTATAAGTTTTCGAATATATTTATTTGAAGTGGCACACCAGTGTATACAAGTAAAGTCAAGATTGAACAGAAATCAATACAGAGTGATTCTTCAAGCTGTAATAAGGTAGGATTGACTATATAATATTAGAATCAGTGATTAGACGGTTAAGTTATTGATAGTGGTCTGAATTAGATTAAGTCTAATTATCTAAATATATATATATTGTGTGTTACGTATTTTGCTATCGTTGATTCTCTCATATTAACTATTATAATTTAATTTGGTAAAAGTTTATGTTGAATATCTAAATAAAATCATATTAAGATAATGCTTGATTCTAGTTCTTTCGTTAATCCTACACCTCTAGCTCACTCTGATACTCCGAGAGATATTCTCCCAAGGGGGGACATCACAATGGCGCCCAACACGGTTTAATCTATATGAACCTGAGATGAGAAACGCGAGATGGTTTAATATTTCGCCAGAAGTGTACTTTTCCGGGTCTGAGAACGTCACCGAGTTTTGGGAGGGTATTGACAATCAAATCAAATTACTTGAGATAGCCAGTGATCTATCGTGTGCTTATTTGAAAGGTCATCTGGGGCTGCGGTAGCCCAGTGGTTAAGATATCGAACCATGGCAGGCATGTCCCCATCCGGATTTATTTTGTACATGTGAGAATCTACCGTGATTACAATGCATAACTGTGAAAGTTGGTCAAGTTAATTGAGTAAAATTTATTGCGGCTGTTGAAAATTCAAATTAAGAAGAAGTATTAAAAATTAAATTTAAGATGAATAGTGAAAATTAAATTTTAAGTGGAATTTTACTGCTTAGAATGAATATTAGAAAATGAAATAAGACGTGGAAAGTTAAGAGTTGAGAAATAAAATTTAGGGACGTAATTTCTTAAGGGCCATTAAGACCCTCGAATAAATCACGTTTTGCTTATTGGAGGGATGGTGACGGGCTCACGCGTCTTTTCCTTAACATGTCCTTTGGGTTCTTTGGGACAGAATTAATGGCAACTTTTTTCCAACCAAATCCAAGAAGTGAAGTGTGAATGAAAGATGCAAATGAACAAGCTTTTAAATATCGGAACTTAGAGTAAACGAAAGGGCAATGTATGGCAATTTGTGATAGTGGATTTAAATTTGCAGGTAGTTGATGTCCAATAGAGGAATCGTGGTTCAAGTCTGAATGAGCTTTACATGACTGTGATTATAAGTTGTAAGTGATTGAGAATATATTTAATTCAAGTTGCACAACAGTGCATACAAGTAAAGTTAAGTTTGAGCATAAGTCAATACAGAGTAAGTCTCCAAGCTGTAATAAGCTAGGATTGACTATTTAATATTAGAATCAGTGATTGGGCGGTTCAGTTATTGATAGTGATCTGAATTAAATTAAGTCTTATGATCTAAATATATATATTGTGTGTTGCGTATTTTGCCATCATAGATTTTTTCACATTATATATTATAGTTTAATTTGTTAAAAGTTTAAGTTAAATATCTTGATAAATTCATATTAAGATAATGCTAGATTCTAGTTCTTTCGTTAATCCTACGCCTCTACTTCACGCTGATACTCCGAGAGATATTCTCCCAGGGGGGGACATCACATGGGGTCCGTCGCCAAAAGCCCCCGTGTAGCTGTACAGTGTGACGTTAATATTCACTCACTCACCATTCATCTTTCCTGTGTACGCCGAGATTCGAATAATTACGCATTCCTCGAACTCTGAATTACATCGTTGATAAAAGTATTGTATACTAATACACCTGACATATTGTATGTTGTACATGTAGATGAAAATTCAAGATTTAAGTCACACACTATCATTGATTTTAGAAACAATACTAATAATTTGATGTTAATGTCATTAGATAGCAATAAGAGATTAGCTCAGTGTTTCTCAAAGTGTCCTGATAGAATTTATTAGTATTACTTCATCAAACATGAAAGCTTTCATTTCGATACATTCATTACCTATCTGATCCTATAACTAAATGAAAAATCATTGCATTTTGTTTTTGATTTGCTGTAATCCCCCGATGAGAGATTTTATTTTACTGAGTTTTCTTTTTAAACCTAAAAACCTTTTCAGAAAAAAAGACAAAACCCAGACCCAGAGAAACATTCTAGGAACATGAAAAATTCATCTGTTAGACCTTTGAACTTACTGGTATGGCTAGTTCGTTCCTTTTTTTATGTCTTTATTTTTCATTTAGGGAAGTTGTAAATAATGCGCCTTTACGAAAGAGTTATATGACGTTTCGAAAAGCACAGAAAGCACTTTGAAGGATTATTTGACCAATATTTATTTTTATGTGTATTCTGAAACATATAAAGCATGATGCAAAACGTTTTATATAATTCCTTTTTAGAACTAACATTCTTAGTTTTACATTGATTACATATTTAAACCGGGAGCGGTCACGCCGGGTACAGAGTCAAACTACAAAAATTTGAGGAAATATGACAGTTTTGCTTGCAGATATCATTCCTGTAACGTTCGTGAAAAGTTTCTGTGATTTGTGTCCTTTATTTAAGTAGCGTACCTTACAAACATTTTGATTCGGTTCTACTGGAATTTTTCTCAAATTATCAATTAAAAAAGGTAGAAAGTAGGTAAGCATACTTTCTCTTAGTTAAATTATTCACTGGAATTGTGATTTTTATTGTGTACAATAAACATAATTGTAAAAAAAGCTTCGGGGTGACTCCGTCACCACGTGCGACTACTACCATTAGTATCGAGTGCGTGTCTGCTCCCAGGTTAAAACATTTTGAAGTCTTCTCGTTTTAAACATTTAAAATAACACAATTATTCTTTATCGGAATTTTACATTCTTTTTCATTATTGAACATTAATAAAAAATGCTAACTTGAAAGGATTACAATTACAGTTCGTTTAAATCTATTTATAATATGAGCATTAATTAAAAATAATACATTGTTATAGATACATTATTTATACATTGTTATAGATAATATATAAAATTCAGATCAAAATTAGCAAAATTTGTTAACTTATGATGAATCGTAACATGTATATGACAACGAACAATTTTTGTTCTCGCAAGGTACTATGCCCCCTTAATTAAAAATAATCATTTTACATTTTTTTATTCATTGCCGTGCTTTTGGTTTTACTCTCCTTATAATTCAGCAAATGCGTGCCGACTGGGTGGCGTAGTTGGTTTGTCGCTGGCCATCACACCTAAAGTTGCGGGTTTGACCCCAGCCCATGTCGGTGGATTTTCATGACGGAGAAAATCGACAGCGGTCATGTCGTATGATTATTCGGCATGTAGAACATCCCTTGATGTGCCCGTTTTGCTTGGATTCCAAAATTCTTAAGTTGAATTTTGCATCTCGTCAGAGCTCAGGTGCCTCTCTCTAAGGAGGAAACTGGGCATCAAAATTACTCGCGGCAATTGGTGCGGCACTAAAAAGTGGTACCTGCTCCTGGGAAATAAGCTAGGTCTGCAAAGGTAAAAGATACCAACACACATTTACAATTACACATTTTGTGCAGACGTTCGCGAGCATGCTAATTAGGACGGATATGATAGACAGCAACATAGACTAGACTATTTTTCTAATGCCATTTAAACTTTTAGAAATGGATGATGGAAGAAATAAATCTTTAAATAAATATCATTTTGCAATGAGTTCCAATTTAAAAATTATACATACGAAAAATAACATGATAATTCTCCTATTACTTAAAATAATATATATTACTTAAAAGTAACAAATAAAAAATGTAATACTTTCTTGTGAATTTGTACGGTTTATATAATTAAGATCGTAAGTAGCTTTAGCGGCAAAGCGCATTATTATTGTATAAGGGGCGATAAAAATTATGATTGAAAATTGGGTCGCCCGTAGTGAAAGTTTGAGAAGCATTGGATTAGATTATATATAATATAATTGTAAGTTAAAACGATTTTTGTCCCAAAGACAATTATAAGCTCCTTTTCTAATTCATTTCAAACATATTGTTCAGTTTTTACGCATGTTTGTGTGTTGGGTAACCAAATAACAGCTTCATTTAATGTAGTAACAGAAAATAGACTACATTGTGTGGTATCCTGTTTAAGAAAATATAGATGGTAGAAATAAATTGTAATTAAATTTGAATTTCTGAATTGCCTTATCAGAAACTCTCATCGAAAACATAATAAGTTTCGATACAAGTCTTTAAAAAGAAAACGTCGTTTTTCTGTGAAAATGGTCATTAGAGCACTTTTCCATAAATTATAATCTTTTTTTACCACATTTCCATTTCTTATTTTATAAATTAATGTTATTATTTCTGGTATTTATGAAAATACGACAAAACTGTGTACTAAGAATACCATTTTAGACGACATAAGCTGTTTAGGGAAGCAACTGAAGACAAAAAATGTATCTGGTGTCCCCCTCTTGGTTCCACCTCCATGGAGGGGGGAGAGGGAAAGAAGCACAATCTATGATTTTTACGACTGCTTGAACCATTTTCCCTTCTTCACTGTTCAAAGACGAATATTGCTCATCGTACATTATGCAAGAAAAAACTTGTGCATTCTAGCTGTTGATGGTGTTTCCTTTAGCTGTTTGAAAGTAATTTCTACTCCTCCCAAAGAATTTTCTTCTTCTTTTTTGTCATCCCAAAGAATCAGCTCATTGGCTTCTTCATATTTTTAAAATCCAATAATTTTTATTAATTTATAAAAGAGTTACTATGTTAATTAAATATCTTCATTGAACGCACAATTCAAAAATTATAAGTAACATAAAAATACATATACTAATAAAGGCTGAAATCTGTGCTTATAACAAAGTGTTGTTTTATACATCAGTATATATAATTTCATTAATTCAAGTGATTAATATACATTTATTGAACGTATGTAATGCATATGTATATATATACTACGTTATTTTATTTAAAAGATCAATTTTAAAAATGAAACTATATAAATAATTAATTTAAAACCTTCTTCTTAGACATGATCCATAAAAAGATAATTACATACTTATCAAGAAAATTAAACCTTAATCTCAGAACAGATAACCATGAATTGCAGTACCAATAGTGACAAAGTGATGTATGACAATCAGACTTTTTCTATGATGCATATTTAAAGTATAATTCAAGTTTAGATTCATTTAGTTATTGTGATTTTAGTAACAATAATAATAATGATTTATTAATACTATTACATTGCAGTCAAAGATTTGCTCCTATATGATATAATTATAGGTTAAAACGATTTTTGTCTCATAGAAAATTTCAAGCTATTCTACAACCTTCTTTAGTTGAAAAAAAAACGTATTAAAAATTAAAGATTTACAGACATTATTAGTTTCTGTTTTATGCTTTTATAAATTCTAAATGTGTTTTTCTCTAATTTTCATTTTGAAAGATATGAAAGAGTTTTTTATTCAATAATTTTTTTTCTGTTCAAGATAATTTTGAAATTTTTTGAAGATACTTATATATATAGAGAGAGAGAGAGAGAGAGAGGGAGAGAATGACAACCGCCAGATTGAGTTAAATATACATTTATTAAGGGGAATTATTTACAAGGGAGAGCTAAAAGTTAGTAAAAAGTAATCGAAACATCATTAGATCGTTGGATTCCACGAGGCGTTTCGTTCCTGCGCCCTCGTCATCGTCTCCTCGCCGTCGTCTCTCTCAGTCGTCTCCCGCGCAATCGTTCTATTCGAGTCTAGTTTACTCGTTATCCTCGAACCGCCTTGTCAGATAGGTGGCGCTCTCTTGGCATTACGTCATTAAGGAATATAGAAGGGGTACGATTTGTGGACATTCATTCCTACATCGGCCATCATGACCAAGCTTGCGTCCTCGCATGTAAAATACAGTGTATTTCAAAACTTCATGAAATAAAACTGAGAAGCAAGAAGAAATAAACTTACAAATAAAACAATTATTAAAAGAAACAAATATGTATCAGAAAATCAAAACTAATAATAAAGAATTAAAAAAAATAGGTATACAGATGGAAAGAAGACAAACAATACAAAGCAATCTTGAGTATGGTGATAATGTCAAAAAAAATGTTTAAGTAAATGTTTTCGTTCGTAATGTAACATTCATTTGTTAGGCCATGGTTTCAAGTATTCGGCACAAGTGCTTGTTTTGGTTGGGCCATCAAAATTTCCATATTTTTCGACGTTGTAGGTATCGTTAGGTTTTACTTGTGTTATTTTATGTGGACCGATAAATTTATTGCAGAGTTTTTGTCCAGGTCCTTGTTGCGTTTTTTTAATAGCAACTAAGTTCTTAACACTATATAAATAAGATTTTCGTCGAAGATTATAAAACTTTTTGTTTTCATTTTGCACTTTTAATTATTTGCGTTTTTGCCGTTTTACGTAGGAGTTCTCTGTTTTCATTTAATTCGAGTTGTAGTTGTTCGTCGATTAATTGTTGAATGCGCAAATCAGTCTTGTTATTGATTTGTGTTCCAAAGAGTAATTCAAAAGGAGTGGTGTTAATGCTTCGTTGGAATGTTGAGTTTAAGACTTCTTGTAGTGAAGGAACATGTTTGAACCATTTCTTGGGATCGTCTTCTGACATCTTAGATAAGACAGGAATAATTGTTCGATTAATGCGTTCTACTTGACCATTAGCACGTGGCAAACCTGTAGTAATATGATGAAGTGTAATTTTTTGTTCCAAACAATAAGTGTGGAATTCGCCAGAAGTGAAAGTAGTTCCACGATCAGTGATAAGAAAACAAGGATTTTCAAATGTAGTTTTTTGAATGTCTAATTTTTTTTTATTACCTCAGAAGTAGATGTAGTTTTTTGAATGTCTAATTTTTTTTATTACCTCAGAAGTAGATGTAGTTTTTGTGGGGTATAACCAAACAAATTTAGTGAAAGAGTCAATGACAGCTAAAATGAATTTGTAGTTTTTACTTGAAGTTGCTAAAGGACCAAGATGATAGATATGGTATGTATTTAGAGGTATATCCTCTTTGACAAGAGGATGGAGAAATCCTTCTTGTTTACCAGACTTTTTATTTTTCAATATACATGTTACACAATTAGAAATATATTTTTCAATTTTGGATTGAAGTTGTGGTATAAAATATTTATTTTTTATATGTTCTAGAGTTCTTTTAACTGAAAAATGTCCTTTGTCGTGAGCATTTTTGATAAAGTGATGCTGCATCTCGCCGGGAATAACAAGGACTTCGGCTACGTCAATACATTTGTTTCTAGTTAAAAAAATTAGCTAAACAGATAAAATCGGGTAGGTTTAATTTTTTAAAATAACGGCGGAGTAGTCTTCAATATCAAAATCTGGTGCGAAACCCGTAAATTTTCGCAATTGTTCTCTAAAGGTCCTAATGAATGGGTGATCGTTAAAAATAACAGAATACAATAATTTTACATTTTGAGTATTTCCAAATTTCAAAGCTTGCGCAATAACTGGGATATCATTCAGTGTTAAGTAAGACATAATAAATCACTTAAATTGAACTAAAATACGTAAAATATACAAATATTTGCAGATCATTTAAAATGATATATGAGTAAAATATTTCAACATAGAAAAAAAAATTAATACGCTATGAAAGGATTAAAGTCTACAACAAAATGTCACTAGTAGCAGTTGTACAAGTTTAAAAAATATCGTATCACAGTCACATTAGCAGTTTCAAAATATATTTTCACAATCACTGAGAGTTTGTAAAAAACAATGGAAATAAAAACTCACAGTAAACTTTTGCACACAACGTCTTGCTTGTTGAATATTACTTTCATAAATGTATAATAGTGTTGAAGAAAATCTTGATGTATCGGCAAAATTATCGAATAAATATCTTCACAATCGTGGATTTTCACACAACACTTGAAATTGAATGAAAGCGTCAAATCATAAAAACGCTTTTAAGAATAAATGCACTTAAAATGGAAGAAAATCGTCAAATACACGTTGAAAAACACTTTGAAGAATAAATGCACTGGAAATTGAAGAAAATCGTCAAACACACATTGAAGAACACATTGAATAGATTCACTTCTATTGCATCGTCATCGTCCTTTTGCTTCGGTTTTCTAGGGATTTTAAGTTAAGGGAAAGGCCGAGCCCCCATATAGAGAGTGACAACGGCCAGATTGAGTTAAATATACATTTATTAAGGGGAATTATTTACAAGGGAGGGCTAAAAGTTAGTAAAAAGTAATCGAAACATCATTAGATCGTTGGATTCCACGAGGCGCTTCGTTCCTGCGCCGTCGTCTCTCTCAGTCGTCTCCCGCGCAGTCGTTCTATTCGAGTCTAAATTACTCGTTATCCTCGCACCACCTTGTCAGATAGGTGGCACTCTCTTGGCATTACGACATTAAGGAATATATAGGAGGGATACGATATGTGCACATCCATTCCTACATATATATATATATATATATATATATATATATATATATATATATATATATATATATAAATATAATCCAATATAAGAATTTTTTAATATATAATCATATACATATACATACACATATATATAAATTTATACACACATATACATATACATATAAACAAAAAATATAAAAATAATCATATAGTTATAAACCTAACATAACTAAAAGTAGGGGAAGTAGGCACACAGTATAACGACACAGTATAACGACAAATTCCTGGCCTTAGGAACCAGGATTGCAGGTTTAAACAAGTTTTGCGGCGCCAACCTTCACCTGTAATTTGTCATACTATGTATAGAGAGGAAAGGATTCTATACGTAAATTTTAATATTAAGTCATTAAACAAGAATATATGAACATAAACATAACCTACTAAAACGGATTTGTAACGATGGCCGAGAGTGCATTATCGTGTTCCCGCCAAATAGGGAGAGCAGAACCGCATAAAGTTACTTGCGATACGATATAAGAAACAATTAATTGCGATACGATATACGATAATAAGAAATATATATATATACTTTTAAAAATCAAAAATAAAAATAAAAATCATAAAATTAGTTTATAAAGAAACTCTGAAAAATATAAAAAGATTTAAAAAAAAAAAAAAGATGGCGCCATCTATTTAATAATTGTAGGATAAATTAGATATTGTCTAAATTTAAAAAAAATTACAAAACATAATAACAGTAAATAATTACATTAATACAAATTGTATCATAAAAAATCATTAGAAATATAGTTACAAAAAGAAAATTAGCAGGGTATCCATGTTCAGTTTAAAAAATTTTTTAAAATCGCTAACAATTTTATTGCGATAAATATAGTTAAAAATAATTTTAGATATTGATGTTCAGTAAGGCACTTTGATGATATTAAAATTAAAGGCATCTCTTTATCATAAATATTAGTATGTAGTTTCAAATCCTTAATATACAGAGATACATCTAGGTAATTTGTTTTGATTGGATTATTATTAATTTTAACTAAGTTCAAATAGGATTTAAATTATAATTAAATCATCAATATATCTAAAAATGTAGTAGTCATTATTAATAACATAACTATATTCATAAAAATGTAAATATTAGCCAAACTATTAAAATATAAAGAACCATTAAAACTGATATAATTTTCTTTTAAACAAAATCTCAAAATTACAATAAATCAATGGAATTGAAAAGTTCTTCAAAGTCATAACTATGAACTGAATAAATATTTTTATCATTAAAAAAAATCATAATCTCTTTACTATTTTTAATTATAGCTTTATTACATTGCTGATTAATAAAGTTTTGTATTATATTATGAAAGTAATTTGCCTGCAGTAGTAATATATGATCTAAAACCATTTGTCACAGTTTAAATTTAACCGGGAATTTTGGAGTTAAAAAAATTATATTTAATTTTAGATACAATAACCTAATTTTTATAAATAGAATATACGATTACTAATTTCATTATGTGACAAATCTAATTTTTTATTAAAGAAAGTGATCCCATAAACAATATTATAATAAAAATACCTACAAATCACAGCATTTTGCGATTAAAATTCAACAAGGAAACAGGTTTTCAATTCCATACCAACTTAAGCGAAATTAATTCGATGAATATAATATAGTCGGCCCTCCCCATTTTGCGAACCTCTATCTAGCGAATTTCTCTATTTCGCGAACTTTTTCCTGGAACCAAGAACATTTTATGATTTTCTTCTTCAAATCGCCTCCAAATAGCTGAGTGCATTTTCTATTTATAGAACTTTGGTTTTAAGTGGTTTTTAAACTATATTGAAAGATAAATAACTATTTCACGAAATTTCCAAGTAACGAACTCTTTTCTTTAGGTTTAGCGACGACTGTAATTTAGTGAAATATTTCTCATATTCTCATGGGTATCAGAAATAATAACATTAATTTGTAAGAAAAGAATTAGATGTGTTTGAAAAGAGAATTATACAAACTATTTGTGAAAAAATTGCTCTAGGTTATTTTCTTAGAAAAGTAACATTTTCTTGTGAAAGACTCAAATTGAAAATGATTATTTCCCTGATGAGTATTCTTACACAGCAATTTCAAATACAGTTTGTATATAAGACATGAGCGGAAAGAAATTATTACATACCTATCAAACAAAAAAATTGAATTAAATACGCTAAGACAAAAAAGATATCTCTACAAAAATAAAACTGGAGGTCTATCAAATCCTTCCTCCAAAAATTAAAACTCCTTCCTAAATTCCATCTTTATTCTCAACCCTATGGGCAATGTTTATGATACCCCTTGAAAATGTAAACGTACTTGATCATTCACTCGTGGATATCCCAAAATATTTGAACGGATTTTAAAAAAAAGACTGCGCACCCATTTTCGCGCAATTCTAAAAGACCGCATTTTTTAAAACTTTCTTTTCCCCCATTTTCTACCCATTCAACCAACGCTGCACCCCGTTTTGTCCTTACCATTTGATTATGGTTTGAATAGTTTGTTTATTTTACTGCAACTGCGCATGCGTTCTGAAACCGACTATATCTGCCAATTATTTCTTAACCCCACTAAGTTGCTATAGTAACGATGGGTTATCTTTTTACAAACATTATCTTATCGCTTTGACGTCATCCGAGTTGCAAACAACGCCATCTGTTGGATAAAGGTATAGTTTTTGAAAATATGGAAGTTGGCCTTAAGGTTTTGGTGTCAAATTGAAACAATGAGGAATGCACGAAAAGGAATGTACTTCATACCGCAGCCAAATTATTTGATCCATCCGGCAAGTTATTTGATCCAGCCTTTTACAAGAATTATGCCAACTTGGGGTAAGATGGATGAAGTGGTTTCGGGGTGTGTCAGGGAAAAGGGGTCCGCATGGTGTAAAGATATTGAACATTTACAAAATTTGAAGATTTCGCGATACTACTACTATTCGCCCACAAATTTAATTAATAGAAATGATTTAAAGTTGCATGCATTTTCAAATGCCATGCCAGAATCTTTTGCAGCTTTGGCCTACTTAAGATATAAAATTTCTGATATAACAGCATTAATACTAGATTCGTTATTTCTAAATCTAGAGTAGCCCCTGTTAAAAAGATAATTCTTCCTAGGCTAGAATTAATGAGTGCTGCAATCGCTGCTGGATTACTAAAACATTTTAAGAGAATTTTCAGGTATATTAAAAGAATAGTAATGTGGAAGCACAGGGGTGAGATATATACACTGGTGTGCAAAAATTAAGGACGAGACGGTTTTTTCAATATAACTTTGTACAAAAGCTTTCCAAATCAACACATTTAATATCGTAAGATACCCAGTACGTAAGGACATGTGTAATGTAAGCAACACTTACTAAAAGAGAAATCAGAAGAATAAAAAGAAGCTTGATTGAAAAAGTAGCATGGAGGGCAATGCGACTGAAGGTCGAAACATCCCTGTGATGGGTGTCCAGCAAGAAACATCCGGTCTTTAGTAGGGGATATGATCTCCCCTGACTGCTAGGCAGGTTTCACAGCGTCTGCCCATGCTGAGAATGAGGGTGTCAATGAGTTGTTGAGGCATTGCTGCCCATTCGTCTTGCAGCGCCAATCGAAGCTCCCGAATCGTTACTGGTGGTAAGGTACGAGCTGCCAAGCGTCTGCCTAGAAATTCCCATACATGCTCGATGGGATTCAGAGCCGGAGATCATGCCGGCCAATCCATACGTTCAATATCCTCACTCTCTAAGAGCTGTTCGGCAGCTACTGTTTGATGACATGGTGCATTGTCGTCCATGAAAAGGAACTGCAGACCCATAGCGCTTCTAAAAAGACGCACATATGGAAGAAGAATCTCGTTACAATAACGGGTCCCGTTGACTGAACCTGCGTCGAATATGTGAAGGTCTGTACGACTACCAAGCATGATGCCTCCCCAAACGAGAACACCGCGACCTCCATACCACTCCCTTTCAATGATGTTCGAGGGATGATTTCGGCTTCCCCGCTCTCTCCAGATGAGTATGCGAGGAGAATCGCTACTCAAACTGAATCTGCTCTCATCTGTAAAGAGTACTCGTCCCCATTCATTGTCTCTCTAATTCCGGTGTTACCGGCACCTCAGAGAACGCCTTCTCCGATGGGCATGCGTTAAAGGTACACACCGTACAGGGCGTCGTGCAAACAGACCACCACCGTGCAGTTTTCTGGTCACGGTAAAACGCGATATCGGTCGTCCAGTCGCCTGTGTCGTGTGTCTAGTGATTTCTCCCGCTGTCTGCCACCTGTTTCTTCTGGCCTGTAAGACAATGTACCGGTCATCTGCGGGTGTGGTTCCTGGTGGACGACCACTACTGAACCACCGGATAGCAGTTCCAGTAGTTTGAAATTGTCTCCAAAGTCGTGAAACGATAATGTGAGGAATTCAGAACTCTGGAGCCACACTTGTAACACTGCGGCCTTCCTCCAACTTCCCAATGATTCGACCTCGGGTAAAAGCATCCAGATTTCGTCTAACAGATTGATTATTCGCCTTTTCTTGCTAAGGCAGCAACTCGGTGTGATTTTAACTGCTATACGGCGTGCAATCTCTTTGCCAGAAATACTGATCTTACACCGACAACATGCTTTATACTACTCAGACACTCCTCCATTACGTCTTTCTGCATATCTGCGCATATGCTACCGTACATCACCTTACTTAATCTCCTGATTGGTCTTTCTGTCCGCTCTACCTCTTCGTTCAGCTGATATGCTAATATTTCGACTTCGTCCTTAATTTTTGCACACCAGTGTATATATACATATATATATATATATATATATATATATATATATATATATATATATATATATATATATATATATATACAGGATTTTGAAAGCTCGTCAGACAATAAAGTCTCTCCTGAAAAAGAGTATTACTTGTAAGAGATTTAACTCTAATTCACACACAGAAAGTCAAGTTATCGCTCCTCTTCTAGACGTCTTCATGACAGAGCCACATCCCTTTTCATTTGTGGGGATTAATTTTGCGGGACAGCTGTTCATCAAAGAGAGCGATGCCAAACAGTATATACTGTTAATTACTTGTACCGTAACAAGAAGTGTTCATCTAGAGCTCATCGGTAGTATGACTACTGACACATTTCTCCTTGCCTTTCGATGTTTTGTTACTCACAACGGTTTGTGTTCTATGGTGATATCAGATAATGCTCGTACTTTTAAATGTGCTGAATTGGAACTTCAAGAAATGTGGAGAGTGTTGAGCCCTGCAGATGTTAAAATGTTTTATTCTTCTCACTCTATTAAGTGGAACTACATCGTCAAAAGAGCCTCCTGGTGGAGTGGTTACTATGAACATATGGTGTATTTTGTGAAAGTCGCGCTTTGAAAAACACTTGGAAGATCCTCACACACCATTAAACAGTTAGTAACTCTTCTAATTGAGTGAGTGAGTGAGTGAAGATTAACGTCGCACTGTTCAGCTACACGAGGGCTTTTCTCGACGGACCACGTAATTTTTTTCTAATTGAGATTGAAGGGATTATCCATTCTCGACCTATCACTTACGTTGGTAGTGAAACAGAGGAACCAATTCCTTAGACTCCAGCACATTTTATTATAAAAAAGCGAATCACTTCACTGCCACTTTTAAGATTTCGCCTTGATTCCAATCTCTCTTCCAGAAAATGTTTACTTAAAGCTTTTAATTATCGCGAAAAGCTAATGAGACCCTTTTGGTCTAGGTGGAAGAATGAGTATTTGCTAAATTTAAGATCTGCCCCCACATTCTAGCTTATTTAAAAATGCTACTCAATTTAGTTAATTATGTTGTTTTGATCAAAGATGATCAATTAACTAGAAATTTCTGGTAATTGGGAAAAATTCTTGAATTATTTCTCGGTAGAGATGGTAAGGCGAGAGCTTGTAAAATCAAGACTGATTCATACATAATTAAACGTCCTGTACACAATTGTTGTATAATTTAGAAATACAGGACTGATAATTTAAAATTGTAGTCATTGAATATATACATATATAAATGTCAAAATTCTCATACTCCTTCTTGAATAACATAATTTTTATATTGATATTTTAAATGCTTGATAATATATAAATTCTATTTGAAATATTCGTTTTTAAGATGTGTATTTGTGTTTTAGATTCAAATGCACAGTTTAATATTTTATTCTTAAATGTTGCTTTATCTAGAATGATTCATGAAAACTGTGTATTAAACTATTTTATGTTTTTCAAATTAGTATATGAAAATTTCTGAACTTTTGACTTGATTTATTACTAATAATGTGTTACTCATTTAATTCTTGCTTTATTCAAGGATAGGGGATAGGCTTAATTGGTAACTTATTAATGAGTTACAAAATTTATAATGTATACATTCCTTGCCAATGTTTGAATTTTATGTAATGAAATCTTTTTTTTTCCTTTTCTTAAATTTCAGGTCATTTTGTTTTAAGTGTTATTTCTTATTGGTGCATTGAAATTTTTTGGAATATTCAATTATTTCATTTGTATGTTATTTTTTAAATTTAACTGATCTAGAAGCCAAGAAACGCAGATTTTAAAATTTAATTGCTTGAATACATGAAAAATTGTTATGAACCCTTTGGTTCATCCGGGGGCAGGATGTTGCAAATAATAGGGTACGAGTTAAAATGTCGATCTCGTCATATTCACTGTTGTGATTTAAAATAAACTTAGAATCCAACCAAGCTTTATTTATCGTAAGGACAAAATCAGTTGGCACGAACAATGTGGTAATACGCGGAATTTTTAAAGCGTTTTCTTTTAAAAAGGCTGTGTTAATCTAAAACTGAGTTACAACGTTACCGGGTGTTGTGGTTTCCCGATAATTTAAAATCTTGATCATGGCTTCGTTAGTACTGGGTGTGCCGTTCTAGCATTTTCTCCCCAATATTACGATTTTTCCATAGCATATTTTCAGTCTTATAACTTGCTTGGTAATTCAATTTGATTTAAAATTATTAAGATTATTGCTTTATTGAAGTTTATAGCATATTTCAATAAAACCTGGAAAATACCAACTTGCATGAATTATTGAATGACACCCACACACACAATACTAGTATCTACTGCCATTTTACATGAACTTGTTTCACATCCAACTTATCCTTTAAATATGCTTAATAGTTTATAGCTAAAAATCTAGTAATTTTTAAGAAAAATTGGGATAATTTTCTTTTTTTTAAAGTTAGTTTTTGGATTAATTTTAAAACTTATCGAAACTTAACCTAACATTTTTTTCTAGTGAGCGATTTCGTTTTGTGTTCTTAAAATTTCTAAGCATCTTTAGATAACCAATAACATGAACATATTTTTAGTGATTATATTATATGTATTAAGTATTTGAAAGTATTTTTCAAGAAACTATGATTCTACTATTTTAAGGTAATTAAATTTTGAATGTAAAATTAGTCAGGCGCTCTTTTATTAAAATTAAATAATCTTTCCTTTTAAAAAATCCTCTTGTTATGAGTTCTTTATTACTGGTGTCTTTTCCTATAATAATTTTCTCGTATCTTAAATGTCAACATGTGTTTTATGTTCCCACATACTCATAATCATACACAGCTCCAAATACACGATTTTAGAAATATGAACTAGCAACCATATTGAAAATAAGTCTTGACTCTTCAAAAATGGTTCCAGTTTTATTTACGTACACTTAACTTAACTACAAAGATTACACAAAATTAATTTTAAGATACTCTGCAAAAAGGCAGAAATATATTATATTTACATTTTGACTAAAGGAAAATATATAAAATTAACAAAGTTCAATAGAAAACTTTAAAAGCTAGCTTCATTACGAATTTTGAAAATTTAAATGGATTGATAAATTTCTTCTATATATTTTAGGATTTGCATATTCCAAAATACTCATGTCATTAAGTTGTCTTTAGAACTTGTAATCATCGGTTTAAATATTTTGACATCCTATATACGAGGTGTATTTCCATAAGCACCAGTTAACATTTGAAATGTTTCCACAAGAAGCTTGATGTTGATTCACTGTTCAGTTTTTACATTACTTGTAGTCAGTAGTGCACAAAAAAATGTTTCAAGGGTGAGGGATGGGGTTTTATGTACTTATTATTTCGTAATTCTTTGTAAATTTTTTAAAATTTAAGTTTTAAGTGATTTTCTGGTGTTTTGACGTCACACATGATATCATGTTTCTCACTAAATGGAAAATTTATACTTTACACGCAGGTTTTCAAGATTATTATATATTTTTGCTCTTGCTATGTTTATTGATTGGAATATTTTTCCAATTTTTCTATTCCTTGATACTTGGATTATTTTTCGAATAAGTCATTTTTTAATGATTATTCTTTTAACAACTAAAATTTGTTTCTATAGTTTTGGTAAAATTTGAATAGTATTACCGCAGGATGTTTATGTGTGTCATTTTGCTTACAAAATACACTTATTTTTTAAGAAATTTCTTTATTTCTTTATGAAGCGAACATCGTAATTTTTACAAACCGAAAATTCTTATTGATAAGGGTATTTAAATTCTTATTACTACAATTAATGTTAGTATTGTGTATTTCCGTTTTCGTTATCTACTTTAGATAGTATGAAATTAATATCATGAATATTTTTTAGTAGCGCTTATATTTTATCTTTCTCTCTCTTTCCCCCGTAATCCTTTTTTAATTCATTATCTAATTTTTTTATGTATATTTTAGTACTAACGTTTTTTCCCCCTCGCACTTTGCGATGTTTTAATTTGGCCAAATTAATCGACGAGATTGTTCTTAAATATGTTTTCTTTTTCTGTTTTTGACATTTTTTAAAATTTTGATGTTCTTCTGAGAGAGAAATAAGAAATAAAGATTTTCTACTATATATTCTGTGTTTGTACGAAACTCTGTTTACATTGAGTTAATCAAACCATTCAGCCTTTTTTTTATATCTTCTGAAGATTTAATTTTATTTTCTTACTAGCTGTACCACATACGAGGTGTGTAAATTAAATAATGAGACTGATTTTTTTCACTTGTTTATTCCAATAAACTTACAATTCAGCATTGTCTCCTTCAAAGTACATATATGCCTTCTATAGCCACACAGCGCTGGAGACCTTTCTTCCACTCCTCATAGCACTGGTGGAACTCGAATATTGGAATAGCCTTCAGCTGGAGGTTACACAGCCGTTTGAAGGTTTTCCAGTGTCACAAAATGATGTCCCTTGAGGTGATTCCTCAATTTCGGAAAGAGGAGAAAGTCACAAGGACTCAAGGCGGGCGAATAAGGTGGCTGAGGAGCAACAGGAATGTTCTTACTGACGAAGAAATGGTTCACTGAGAAAGGGTTTTCGGAACAATTTTGGCGCAGATCTCTCTCATCTTTAATTCATTGGTCAAAATCTGATGAAAGGTGGTGTGTGATTCAAATTCAACTCTTCCCCAATCATTCTGACTGTCAAAAGACGATCTGACCGCACAAGATCCCGGACTCTAACGACATTTTCAGTGGTTTTTGAAACTTAGGGCCTTCCGCTGCGAGATTCATCTTCAATTGACTCTCCTCCTTCTGAAAATGCCTTAAACCACCGAAACACCTGGGCTCTTGACAAAACACTGTCTCCGTAGGCTTGCTGAAGTTTTGAAAATGTTTCCGTTGCGTTGTGTCCAAGTCTGAAGCAAAACTCGATGTTGCGCGAAATTATTGTCACTCATTTCAGAACACACAAGAAAAACCTGTTTCACTAAACAAATCACTACAGACAATTAACTTAACTCAGTGACTTCAAACTCATACTGATGACGCATCGCATGTTTACCTACCTCCCTTCCATGTCCCATTTTACCAGTGTTGCCAGATCAAACTTTACGCTACCAGTCTCATTACTTAATTTACATACCTCGTATTACTGTGGCTCAGTCAGGTTAAAAAGACTGGTGTGCCAGAAAGGTTACAAAAGTAAATAATACTCAAAAATAGAAACAAATAAAAGAAAGGTTTTGTAAACTTGTGGGTTCTTTTCGGGTCGTGTTCGAATTGTGAAAAGAAAATAATGGCAGTCTTGATTTTGTCCCTATGTTTTATTCCACACCTTCTATGGGACATTTCATAAAAAAAGAATATATTAAGATGATACAAGATTCAATCCATCGTCCAGTCGTCTTTCTTCCTCCGACCACGTTTTTCTCGCTTTCCGGCTTTCTCGCTATCGTCATTCTTTCACCCCTGGTTCGGTCTCATCTGTCCTGTTGTTGCCAGGTCCTACTCTGTATATCGTGGGCCCGCTGCTAGATTGGTCTTGTGTGTCTGGTTCGACCTGTTGCCAGGTGCAGGCAGTAGATCCTTACACGTCCCACCTAAGAGTAAAATTAACCCCTTGTGGCTGATTTTATCATTTCAGACACCAGGAATGTTCCTAACCGTGAAACAGAAAATTCTTAAACAGAACACACAATAATTGCAGCAATCAATGGTCTTGATGATTGTTCTAGTCAAAGTTCCTTAAAACAAACACATGAAATAATATTAATAGTTCACCCAATTGAAATAAGTGAGTATGTTCCCAGAAAGATCTAAATTGTAATGGGATTGCAAACAGATCCTTAGAAAATACATTATACAAAAAACAATACTAAATATATACAAGACAGTCCTTATCTTAATCTAGACAATGCGTCTGCATACCTGCGTCTGTATACCTGGCCTGTGAGTGATAGAGTGATTCCATCTCTATAATGCCAGTGCCCAACGGGTTAGCTTGGGACTTTTTGGAGTCGTTTGTTTTAGGTACTTAAGGGGATTATAATCAGAAATTATCTACCCTTGGCACCATAAATCCATTTTTCGAATTTATTCAACACGTATAACACTGCCCAGGCCTCTTTTTCGATGCTTGCCTTGAATTTTTGACTAGCAACAGCTATTGGCCTGTAAGTTCCTTCGGTATCTTGTTGTGTCAAACAGCATCCAACACCATAATCTGATGCAACACAATGCACCTGGAAAGGTAAATTAGCATCAGGGGTAGCAAGTGAGTGAGTTGAGTGAGTTAATATTAACGTCACACTGTTCAGCTACACGAGGGCTTTTGGCGACGGACCACGTAATTTTGAACCATGGTCAAGTGACGTGGACGACACCTGAGCTGGCACCCCCTCTCCTAACTACCACACCACACCAACGGGAGGACGTTTCAGCTCTCGACAGATTTAACGTGCATCGCTGCCCTACACGGCGGGTCTTTAGTGGTACTGGGATCGAACTCATGACATGCCTGCCATGGTTGGATACCTTAACCACTGGGCTACCGCAGCCCCTAGCAAGACTAGTTAGCAAAAAAATTCTTTTAGCTTAACAAAAGAGTTTTGCTCAGCCTTCCCCCCCCCACCATGAAACGTCGTTAGGCTTATGCTTCTTGGTTAACTCCGTAAGCGGAGTTGATATTTCTGCATCCTTAAGAAAGTTCATTAATAATTTCAAAGTCAATAATTCCAAAGTCAACAAACAAAACTACCGCATTTGAAGGGAAGCTAATCCACAAGTGTATGTCGAAACACCGTTACATCCAGAAAAACTGACTGTTTGGTGCGCTTTATGGGCTGGTGCAATCCTTCTTCAAAAACGATGAAGGCCAGAACGTTACAGTCAATGGTGATCGGTATAGAGCCATGATTACTAACTTTTTCATTCCTGAATTGAACAATCATGATGTCCAGGAGCTGTGGTTCCAACAAGACGGCGCAACATGTCACACAGCTCGTGCCACAATCGATTCATTGAAAGACACGTTTGGTGACCGCCTAATTTCACGTTTTGGACCTGTGAATTGGCCTCCAAGATCTTGTGATTTAACACCGCTAGACTATTTTTTGTGGGGCTATGTAAAGTCATTGGTCTATGCGGATAAGCCACAAGCGCTTGACCATTTGGAAAACAACATTCGCCGTGTTATTGCCGATATTCGGCCACAAATGTTGGAAAAAGTCATCGAAAATTGGACGTCCAGAATTGGACTACAATTGGGAAATTGGACTACATCCGAGCCAGCCGTGGCAGTACTATGCCAGAAATCATATTTAAAATGTAATGCCACAAGATTATTTTTCGAATAAAAAAACTTCATGTCAATCGAATGATACATCGTTGTTTTATTGCAATTTAAAGTTCTATACCTCTAAAAAACACCCTTTTAGAAACCTACACAGTAGATGTTTCATTTTACTCCTGAGGGTAATTTTAAAATAAGCGGTTGTGATTCACACATACCATCAAAAGACTCATTTTCAAAGAAATTGGCCAGATGAAATTTAAAAAAGCACATAGTTCCATCGTTTACAATTTAATCGCTTGAAATAACCGTAGGTAGTTATGCTTTTAAAAAAAAATGTTAAGTATTATGAATTTTTTAACAGTAATATTTTAAATATTTTAAAGATAAGTTTGTGTTTTTATTTAAATAAATCAAATATATTGACGATCTGATATATCAAAGCAACTTCGAAAAAGAAAAGAAATAGAAACAAGTAAGTGCAACGCAATCGGTTAGACCAATGATTCACAAAGTCGTCTATATGGACCCCCCAGGGGTCGATGACAACTCACAAGGGGTCAACGCCAGGGAAAATAAATTGGGGGCCCATGAAGGGTAAATAGGGGTCTACGACAGCATCTTCAGAATTTTTTTTTTTTTTTTTTTGTATTTACACATGGACATTGAATTATTTCTGGTTTACGTGTTTACATTTTTTGCAACTTTCTGCCATTCCTAGAGTGAGGTCGCAATGGACATCCCTAACGCTCACAGGATGTCCAGTGTCATACAACTAACTAAAAGGGGACGGGGGAGCTTTTAGAAGTAGGGACCTACACGGTAGATGTTTTATTTTATTTTTGAGGGTTACTTTAAGATAAACGGTTTTGGATTTCTAGAATCAAAAGACTTTTTTTCGAATAAATTGGCCAACTGAAACACACACACACACACACACATATATATATATATATATATAAGCACACAATTCCATCTTTTACAATTTACTCGCTTGAAATAACCACAGGTATAATTATGCTTTTAATTTATACTTATTTTGTATTTTTTAATATTATTATTTTTTAAGATTTCACAGATAAAAAAGTTTGTGTTTCTCTTTAAATAAATCAAATAAATGTGGGCTAAAGCTGACACAATACTTAGGCTTTCAAGAAAAAAATCTGTACAACTAATTATTTTCAATAAATTTCTGTAAGTAAAAATTCAATTGATTATTTCAAACATGCGATAATTAAACTTTTTTCAATGAAGAATTTTCATTTTACATAGCTACAAATTTTTTAAAAATACTTGTGATTAAGGTACTTACTTATATATAATTTATTTAAGGCCTGATAAAAATGGATATCAGAAATTCTGGCTTCAAAAAGATGTACTTCTTAGTTATCTCATATTACGTAATATCGCTAGAAAACTTTTAATTGCTTTTCCATCCTCATACCTTGTAGAAAGAGGTTTCAGCGAGGTTGCCAATCTCTAACAAAACAAAAACAAATAGACTGGACATTACTAACCGAGGAGATATAAGATTGAAACTGACTAAATTAATGTCAAATGTTCAAAAATTATTATTGCAGCATCAGGTTCATCCACCCCATTAAAAGTATTTATTTTTTGTAACAAATTGATTTTAAATTTTAGTTTAATTATTTTATTTAAATTAAATTGATTAATTGTAATTTTAACTTAATTGTGATTTTTATTCAATTAATTTATTGCGATTTTAATTTAATTAATAAACGTTTAAAATTAACATGAGTTTTCAATGATGAATTTGCAAAAATTCAATATTAAGTGTCTATCCCAAACCTGAAAACATGACAAGGGGTCTATGAGACAAAAAAGTTTGGGAAACTATGGGTTAGACCAGTGTTTCCCAACGTGGGGTCCACGCCCCACAATGGGGGCACGGGCGTTCCGCAGGGGGGCAATTCGAAAATTGATACTACACAACACTAACCATTCTGCTGCGGGCCATTTAAATGCAATGCCAGATATCGGGGCCAAATTTATCAAAAAAAGCAAATTCTTAACTAATTATTAGGCATACTTTCCTTTGACGAGACCAAAATATCAACTGGGTGATTGGCTTCGTCCGGGGTTCACCGCAGAGAGTGTCGTCTGCCGGGAGGGGGACATAGCAACGGCCAGTCAAGAAATTGGCTAAACAGCGCAGTTGTTGCACCTAATTGACCGACCGCAACACCTGTAGTGTTTTACATCATTCTGTTGGTCTTAATCTAAAATAAGTGTTCGTCAAAACTGCAGTAGAAGCTCGTTGTTTTTATAAATATGCATATTTATTGTATATATATAATTGTGTTAAGTATTTTTATTTATTTTAATTTCAGAAGTGTAATTTTCCAGATAATTTTTTTAAATAGAAAAAATACAGGTACCTTTTGATTTGCGGTGGCAGTGTAGTAAATGTGTTACATACATTTAAATAAATATGCATTTCTTGTATACTTTTGCTCTATGTCACAGTGAATTAAATTTAACACATATTTTAATATTTTTTATTGATTTTATTTTTATTCCTTATAGCCCATAGTAAAATGAGTAGTGCAAGCAAGAAAAAACTCGTCAATATTCGGAGGAATATTTAAAAATTGGGTTCATACCTGCTGTTCAAGATGAGTGGATTCCTTTTTGTCTTTTATGCCAACAATTCTTGAGTAATGAATCAATGAAACGAGGTCGTCTTGAGGCGCATTTGAAGGCGAAACATAGTCCTCATATTAATTCAGATTTGAGTTACTTAAAAACATTGAAGGAAAACTTTGAAAAAAGAACAATAAAGTCGCTATTTACTGCCCATACTTCAACTAATAATCGTGTTCTTGAAGCTAGTTATCAAATTTCATTATTCATCGCTAAAACTGAAAAAAATCACACTATACTAGGAGAGAATTTAATAAAATCGTCTATTTTAGCATTCCTCGAAACGGTTCTTGAAAAAGATGACAAAGATGTAAAAGCTATGCCCCACAGTAAAAATACTGTTAGCAGAGGAATAGATGAAATGGGCGAAGATATTAAAAAAAACCTGTTGAAAAGCTGAAAACAAGAAAATTCTCACTACAAATGGATGAATCAACTTTGAGAAATAGTGAGACTGTATTTATAACTTACGTTAAGATATATTGATAAAGGGCATTTTGCAGAAGAAATGTTGTTCTGTAAAAGATTAGAAAGCACAACTACCTCCAAAGATATATTTAATAAGCTAGAAAACTACTTAGATGTCAATGATATACCAATGAAAAATATAACATCTTGTACTTTCAGATGGTGCTCCTAATATGATGGGCAAGAAAAATGGCTGCTTAAAATTGATGAAAGATGCGAATCCAGAAATGATTCTTGTGCATTGTGTTCTTCATAGGCAAAACTTGGTAGCTAAAAACATCTCGCCTGTTCTAAATGAAGTACTACATACTGTAATAAAGTGTGTTAATGTTATTAAAGCTAGTGTCAAATAGGAGCGTCTTTTCAAGCTATTTTGTGAAGAACAAAATGAAGACCATGTGAGACTTTTACTTCATACTGAAGTAAGGTGGCTATCTAAAGGAAACTGCTTGAAAAGATTTATGGAACTGTTTGATACTCTTAGTGATTTTTTGAACGACAAACCAGCAATGAAGCACCTATTAACAATCGATGGTAAAGTATTTGTGAGTTATTTGGTCGATATCTTTGAAAAACTAAACATATTAAATAAGCAACTTCAAGGAACAAATTTAAACTCTTGTCGATGCAAAAGCGAAGATATTTGGTTTTATTACCAATATCGCGTTATGTCAGAAGCATATTAACAACAAAAACTTTGAACAGTTCCACTCGCTCCCCCAAAATGTGAAGTAACTGATACCGCTTTACTTGTTATTGTAAATCATTTTAATAATTTATCGGCCAATTTTAAAGAAAGATTTTTAGATTTAAAACAAATAGATTTCCCAACATGGATGATGCAGTCAATGTTAATGGATTTGTCTGATATATCAAATACGCAGTATCAAGCAGAACTCGCCGAATTGCACAATGATGACTCAGTTAAAACTTTATTTAGTATAAAAGGTGCGATGGCATGGCTTTGTGAGGAAACGGAAATCAAATACCCAAACTCAACCAAATGCGCAAGAAAGCTATTACTACCGTTTCCATCTTCATTTTTGGCTGAATGGGGATTTAGTGCTGTAAATGATTTACTGATAAAAAATCGGCTGGATATAACACAACGTGGGGATTTGAGACTTACATATATATATATATATATATATATATATACAGTCGACTCTCGATAATTCGAAGTTGGAGGGACCAATGAAAACTTCGAATCATCAAGAGGGTAGGAAAAAACTCTCAGAATACACGAAGAGAAGTTTTTTTTCTAACACATTTAAATTTAAAACTATGTAATAAAGCAACTATTGTACATATGTTTTTAAAGTACATTTTATACAGTATAAAAATATAAAACAGAAGTTAAAAGTCCTATATTAAAAGAATACACTTATGTCTTGAAAACAACTCTCTATTAAAAGAATATACATACTATATATAATTAATCCTTTTTGTCGAAGTCCTTTTTGTCGATTAATCCTTTTTGTTTTAAGGCATTCAATCTAACTTTGTCAATAGATTTTTCTAGAACAAATTAAGCCTGTAAAATGTCTGAATCAACATGATTTTGAAGGGAAAAGTTGCGTAGTTTGTTTAGTGACACTTTAGCTTCTGACAGAGTTACCGGAGTCAACTCCTCCGATTCGTCTTCATCACTTTCTGTATTATTGTAGTCCAAAGCCACAATTTCAGCATCAGATACAGCTCCCCATACAGCAATGTCCGTGTCAACCAACACGTAGTCCTCAAACGTCAAATCTTGTTCTTGAAGAGCTTCCCAAAGGGATGGCTCAGCATTAAATTCAGTGAGTGTATCGTCCACGTCAACCAGATTCGGCGAGGGGAAGCCTGACTTTTTAAAACAGCTGTGAATTGTCAAAGGAGTAACAGCCCTCCAATCCTTGTCAATCATGATCAAAGCTGTTAAAATAGAAATAGTAGCTACATTCTGCTGATTTTCGAGGTTATCCAAAACGCTTTTAACGACTTCACGCCGAAAAAAAGTTTTAAAATTATGTATGATGACCAGGTCGAGTGGCTGAAGTTTTGAGGTTGAGTTTGGAGGGGAAAATTGAAGTTTCATATTTGATAAAGGTGGTGCGTTATTGTTCACAGTACAGTTGTCTAAAAATAAGAGAATATGTCGTTTCTCTCTCTTTTCGTATCCGAGTTCAGTGAGATCAACCATTCATTAAAGAGTTCGGTGGTTATCCATGCCTTCTTGTTTGAGCGGTATTTGGTAGGGAACGAGTTTATGCCCTTGAAACACCGAGGTTTTGCAGATTTTCCTATGACGAGAGGAGTAATCTTCTCTGAGCCATCCATGTTTACAGCCAGTAAAATAGTTAACCGCTCCTTGCTATGTTTTCCTCCATGGCACTTTTCTTTTTTGAATGTAAATATTTTTTCTGGCAAACACTTGAAAAAGAGTCCGGTTTCATCCGTATTGAAACTGTTACGTGGTTCGTACTCCTTTATTAGATCCGAAAGCGAGTTCTGCCACTTAGAACAAACGTTAATGTCGACACTTAAGCTTTCCCCGCACATTTTTTTGAAGACTATCCCATTCCTTTTCTTAAAATTTGTAAGCCATCCCTCGCTGGCCGAAAACTCGATTCCTAATTCTTTGGCGAATGCTTTAGCCTTTTCCTTCAATAAAGAGCCACCCATCGGAATATTCTGTCCTCGACACTGTCTCATCCATGAAACTAAACACTGTTTAAGACGTGGAGAGATTCGAGTTTACGCCTTCACGAAGTGAGGTCGTTTTTCTCAAGCTTTCCGGTATCGGAAATTCTGCTTTTCTTCTTGCCGCAGCTTTCGCTTACCTCTTCGTCAGGATTCTAGCTCCAGACTCCGTCGAGAACAGAGTTAGTTTCTGAGCTCATTTCTTTTGCTTGCCTGTGACTGCACAGCTTGTGCACGTAGGTTATTTTTGGCTCTGCTTCCAATCCTTTTGACCTGGACCGAATTATGGCTACCGTTAATGACATGGATTTGACTCAAAATGGAATTATCAATAATGTGTTCACATACCATCCTCACCTTCCAGATTCGTGATTACTGACGAATTCATCTACGATAATCAACAATCAGTAAGAGAATTGATAAATTTCAGAGACTCTTACGCCATCTGGGCAAGGAAACTTTCAATTGTACCAGCAACTAGCGACGAGTATACCGCCACTAGTGCAGAATTGGGAAACATCCACACCACCCTTCTTGCCACCAAGGAAAGGATGAACTTACCGCTGTTCCGGCTCCCCATATCTATCGAGACCCTGGACGCCCTCATCAAGAAAGCGGAAGAGCAACGCACCCATCAAACTCCTGTGGACTCCACTCCAAAAGAGACTGTTCCATCTGACACCACACTGAACTCTCCCAGCAAAAGAACTTTAAAAAATTTAAGACTGAAAACCGACAAAAAAAGACTGATTGATGATGATGGGTTTCAAACCCCAGATAAAAGACATACCGCAAGAAAAATCGGTAAGAAAAACCCTTCCTTGCCTCCTACCACCTCCCAGACTTCTAACCCCGCTCAAGCTCCACCCCCACCTGCTGAATCGAGTGATTCTGAGATTGAGGACGAGGATACTGGTAAAAGCAATCCTACGGCTGTTGGTACCCCCCAAAATCGAATTCCACCAATTTTTGTCAACCCTCCTGACAATTGGTGCACTTTAATTTCCATAGCTAGGCAATTAGCCCCAACTCTAATAAGTAAACTAACTGGTAAATTTCTTCGCATTACTGTCCAAAGTGATGGCGAATATCGTAAACTCGCTCAGTTCCTTCGACATGAAGGAGTTGAGTATAAATCATTTATGCTTAAATCTGATCGGCCCATTAAATTATTAATCCGTGGTCTTCCTACTTCCACTAAAGTAGAAGAAATACGTGTTGAAATCGAGAGAGAAGGATTTCAGATCCATAAAATCTCCCGATTACAAAAATTTAAAACCAAAGCTCCCATGCCGCTAATTTACCTACAACTTGTAAATGATGCCAAAGCTGACACTATCTTTCAGTTTACTGAAATGTTTCGCACACAAATCTCCTTTGAGCGCTATGACAATAGTCGCAATAAAAGACCCAATCAATGCTGGAGATGCCAGGGTTTTTTCCATTCTTCGGAAGTCTGCCATCTCCCAATTAAATGCCGTAAATTCGCAGGGCCTCACGAGGCTAAAAACTGTAATCGTGCATTTGAAGACCCACTAATTTGTGCCAACTGCGGTGGGGAACATGCGGCGAATTAACGTCAAAGCCCCCGTTTTCCGAAGACTAAAAATAATAAAAAAAAGCGCCCCAAAAGGGCAATCAAAATAAAAATCAGCATCCTAAGGGAAATAATCGTAATAACATGCCACAAAATAAAATTCAAGAGAGAAATTTAGGCTCTCGTAATGATCTAAACTTAAAAAGTAGCATGCATGCTCAATCCAAGATCCAACAGCCTCAATCAAACTACCGCGCTGTCATTCCCTCCGTCTCGTATTCTAAAGTTGTTTCTGGATAGATCAGGGAGATTAGTCATGTTAACTCCCCAAATTCAAATTTTTCAACCATTTTCACAAATGTAATTCAGATAGCTAATGATGAAGGAGTCGATGAGGAACTGTTGGCCCGGGCTTTCCGAGCAGCACTCCCAGCACTCCGAAAACTTTCTCGTCCTGACGATAAGGCCTGTGAAATTTTTCAGGCCTATGTCGCGTTAAAAAATGGGCGTAATTATGTTGCCCACAATTCAGCCTAACTTTCAATCGTGCAAACGTGCAATCAATCTCAGTTGGGTTTTGGAAAGCAAACGCTCTGCGCTCCGAAATTCATGAAGTCAGAGATTTCGTTTTGGAGCAAAATCTTGATCTGTTTTTGGTCCAAGAAACCAAACTAGAACCTGGTCAGGACCCCCTGATTGCAAATTATCATCTTTATAAAGATGATCGTGTAATTTTTCCTAGAATTCGTACAGCAGGAGGTACCGCTATATACTGTAGAATAATTTCGTTCAAAGCCGAGCCCCTTTACCGGGGATACAGTATATGGATGCTACTGCTATTGAAATTAAAATTAATAATTTCCCTCCCCTCCGAGTAGTTTCTGCTTATGCTCGCTTTTGTGTGGAAATCAACAGAAAATTCCCCGAAAAGGATTTTATTAAAATTCTAAATTCAGGTAATAACTTAATCATTGCTGGAGACCTTAACGCTGCTCACAAAACGTGGAATAACTCCAGGTCGAACAATTTTGGCTTTCGTCTTAAAGGAATTATTCAAAATTATCCCAATGCAAGGATTGTTGCACCTTACACTCCAACGCATATTAATTCAAGTTCTCGGACGGGAGTACGTGACTCAATTATCGACCTGGCTGTTTTCAAAAATATTCCTTTTAATTATGACATTAGAGTTATAGATGATCTTTGTTCGGATCATCTACCGGTCATTTTAACTCTGTACACTAACTCTGATACCATGAAAATCCCAGCGCAACTCTCCACCAATTGGGAGAACTTCCGATTCCTTCTTAAAAATAAGCCACTTCCCATTCCGACGTCTCCCAGCAATGAGCATCTCGACATTGCGATTGGTCGGCTTGGAGAAAATATCTCCGAAGCACTTGTGGCTGCTTCAAAACCCAAATTTAAAACCGCACCTATTAAATTACCTACAGATATTCGTTCCAAAATTCGCCACAGAAATAGGGTACGGAGATTTTGGCAAAGATCTAGAGACCCTGCTCTTAAAAATGAACTCCGTACTATCAGCAACGAGATCGCCAGTGATATCAGACACTTCTCCCGTGCAAGATGGGAGAAAACAATTGAGGAGTTATCTCCCGAACCAGGCACTCTTTGGAGGCGTACCTCCTTTCTCAAAAAGCCTTTTCATCACATTCCCCCCCTAAAGGGCGCTCTCGGCAGTATCGCAGTTGCCCCGATTGAAAAGGCCGAGGTAATTGCTGACAGCCTTCAAAACAATTTGAACCAAATACTGATGTGGAGAATCCTAGATTCTCTGCACATATACAAAGGAAGGTCCAAAGATTCCTTGATTCCCCTACCTGTATGGATCTGGAAAAAACATCTCCCTCTGAAATACAGGGATTCATTAAAAATCTCAAACCAAACAAATCTCCTGGTATTGATCTCATCACAAATCGTATCCTTAAAAACCTTCCCACTAAATTTTTCATTTTCATTGCTTTGCTGTTCAACATGCTTTTGGAAAATTGCTACTTCCCTAAAAGTTGGAGGATGGCCGTGGTGATCCCCATTCTTAAACCCAATTCTGATGACTCTAATGATCAAAATTATCGTCCAATCTCACTACTTAGTAGCTTGAGTAAAGCATACGAATTCGTGATTTTGAACCGCCTGAATCAACACTGCTTAGCCAGGAATATTATTATTCCAGAACAGCATGGCTTTGTAACTAAGTGCTCTACAGTAACCCAGTTACTCAGAGTCACTGAATTGGTTCACACAGGCTTCCAAAACCATTAGGCCACGGGTATGCTATTTGTGGACATAGCCAAAGCCTTTGACAAAATTTGGCATGATGGCTTAATATCCAAAATGATGAGACTTGGATTTTCGGACCAAATCCTAAAAATTATTCACTCATACCTAAACTCGAGAGAGTTTAGAGTTAGAGTCGAAAACTGCCTCTCTAGCCCTCGTCCAGTAAAAAGTGGAATTCCTCAAGGAAGTTTGCTTGGACCAAGACTTTTTAACCTATATATTAACGACATTCCAAAGGCTGACAATGTCCATTTAGCTATGTATGCGGATGACACTGCTGTCATTAGTCAACACACTTATAATTTCAAAATTATTGAAAAATTACAAAATTACATCACAAGGCTTCAGCTCTGGCTCGTTGCTTGGAAAATCAAAATTAATGCATCAAAAAGCGCAAGCCTCCTCTTTACGAAACAAAGGTGTATAGGAAACTTACCCAATATCTATATTTTTGACCAACCCGTCCCCTAGGTCACTGAATTTAAGTACCTAGGGTTCATTCTCGACCCAAAATTGAACTTCTCCCCCACATCCGTGCTGCTCTTCAAAAAGCGGCAGGAATGAGCCAAACGCTAAATTGCTTAATTTCTCGAAAGTTTAAGCTCCCAATCAGACACAAGGTTTTGCTCTATAAATTATTTCTTCGACCAATTTTGTTATATGCATCTCTCCCATCTGGGCTTCTGCTGCAGTAACTCTCTTGAAAAAATTGCACGTTTTCAAAATAAACACCTTCGAAAACTTACTAATGCTCCCTGGTTTGTCAGAAACAAAATTTTGCACAAAGATCTCAAAATTGATCCAATTCTTGATTTCATTAAAAATCAGTCCAAAAAGTTTTTTGACAGATTACCTCAAATTCCTAACCAATCTATCCGAGTCATCTCTGCCTATGATAACTCGGTCCCAAGCTCTGCAAAAAGACTTAGAGCTGCTCTTCACCACATATATCAGCATTTTCCAGTCCTTAAAAGACTTCGGAGATCCCAAATATAGTCTTTCGTAACTCTTTTAATTTTTTTTCTGTCTAAAAAAAACCCTCTAATTTTCTTTTTTGTCATTTTGTATATATATGTGCAAGATTTCATCTCCATTAAATTACTTCGACTTAAACCCACATTCTTTTGAATCGGTCTTGCGTGGTAGTTTAATTCCATGTCAATTATTCTCCTTTTCCACATCTTTTGCGGATCATATTTTATTTTACTCATTTGCCAGCAGATGGCATCACATTATGGACACTTTCTGTATCAATGCCTTCTCTTTTCGATCGCTGTTCAGCGACACTCCCGTCATCACTACACGATTCAGCAGTGTTTGTCCTTTCCCTTTATTTAAACATCCAGTACCACGAGCACCACGGCATTAATTGCTTTTATTTTCCATTTCATCTTTTTTATCTTCCAAATTCCGTGTCTACTTTCTGATTTCGTTCCGTTAAGAACGAATTAGTGAAGAGCACAGATTTCTACCACCTCCCTCCGGGATGGTGCCTCCCTCCGGGATGGTGCCATTGGTGTGGTGTGGTAGTAGGAGAGGGGGTGCCAGCTCAGGTGTCGTCCACGTCACTTGACCATGGTTCAAAATTGTGGTCCGTCGCCAAAAGCCCTCGTGTAGCTGAACAGTGCGACGTTAATATTAACTCAACTCAACCCGGGATGGTGCCTCATTAAATATGTTCCATACTTGCCGATTGAATTATTTCTCGCTCTCTCACTGGTAGTATGTCCTCGACTACTGGTGAGAAGCTTTCTTTTAGAACGGCTCTGAGCTGTTGTTAATAATTTTGATAGTATCTTTTAAATTTTATGGAACTTTCAATTAATTCTTCTCTCTTTTTCTTATTAATTATGAGAGGGTAATACTGTTTTTTGATAAGGTACCTCGTAATTTGAAGCCGTGGGCCGTGGTGTTCAAGACGTGAAAAATTACCTTTACTAACGCGTTTTCTCACTCTACTCGAAGATGCACTAAAGGTTTTCTCTTTATTCTTCAGAATAGTGGAGAGCCAGCTCAGTGGGATTTCAAATGCTTTGGCTACATTGACCTTCCTCTCACCTTCTTCAGGGCTGCGGTAGCCCAGTGGTTAAGGTATCCAACCATGGCAGGCATGTCATGAGTTCGATCCCAGTACCACTAAAGACCCGCCGTGTAGGGCAGCGATGCACGTTAAATCTGTCGAGAGCTGAAACGTCCTCCCGTTGGTGTGGTGTGGTAGTTAGGAGAGGGGGTGCCAGCTCAGGTGTCGTCCACGTCACTTGACCATGGTTCAAAATTACGTGGTCCGTCGCCAAAAGCCCTCGTGTAGCTGAACAGTGCGACGTTAATATTAACTAACTAACTCACCTTCTTCAACTGATTCTATCACCGTTTACTTTTCAGAAATTGTTGAGCACTTGTACTTTTTAAAAGAAGACATGTCGCTCCTTTCACGTGATAAGTCGACACTAAGGTGAGGTGTAAAGTAGTGGCCCAAGGTTTATCGAAATTAACAGGTAGGAAACGTAAATCACCACAACTTTCACCACAAATTTAAAATTTGGAATCTAAAATGAACACAAGGCCTATTCAGAGTTCGCACTCAGCTGCGAGGTATACTTAATAGCAGAGGTCGACAACTATGGCACGTGGAGCAATTCTTAGTTAATGTAATTTTGTTATTTGTTAAAAAATTATGTATGTGTCTTAAAGCAAATATTTTCCATTATAAAAAGATAGAGAGCTTCAGAGTATTATATGATTATAAAAAGCCCATTATCGATTTGAGATTTTACATTATGACATAGAGGGACAGGCAAAAATTTTGCTTTTTCTTTCCATTTTTTAAATTCATTGTATGTATCTAAATGTTCAAATAATTATATTATTATTTGTTTTTCAAAATTAATCAATTTAAGATTTAACACGATAATTTGAGTTTGTATGTACGAAATTACTGCGTTTAACAGAATAAAAATAAATCTATAACATTTTCAACATTTTAAAACATTTACTGAAAATCAAAATATAAATAAATTTTACCTTGATAAATTAATTTAAATTTGCTTTAGGTTATTATACCTTTGACTGAAATGAAATAAGCGTTTCCTTTTTTGTGCAATAGTTATCATTGTGATTAGTGTTTTATGTAATAATCAATGTTTTATACTATTTCATTCAATTTCTTTAATAATACTGAAAAAGAAATCTTGGTGGGATGTTGTTTAAATTCGTAGGAAATGTCTCCTTTAAAAGGAAAAGAAATTTTTTGAACTGAAATCAGTAGTAATTATCACACGCGATTTCCAAACACAAGTTTCTATAAGAAAAAGAAAATGGGGACTTTCAAACTTAGAAAGTTCTACAGTATTGGATAGTTTTTTTTATAAAAAATTTATCCAATCCAAAATATCTGAAAAAATAAATATAATCAGAAAGTAGTCTAACAGATAGTTACATTTAAATTAAAATAATATGTTCGTTCTCTTTTTTCCCGCCTATTTATTCGTGAGTCACGCATTTTATGTACAATAGTACAAGAAAGGAGTGTTCGGGGGCGCGCGCTCTCTAAGGCTATTGAACGTTTGAAACTATGAATACAGAATAAGATGGTTCTTGTAAATGAATATGGAAAGCAAGTCGCAAAATATTTTATATCAACAAAAAATGCTTCTCCCCGTTGATTATTGTTGATTCTTCAGTTTTTGGTCATTGTTGATTATCACATGCCTATTTGGTGTAAGAAAACCTAGAAATGCACATCTGCCTTCTTGTAAATTTTCTAAGGTTACTTTCAAGTAGCCGGAAAAGTATCCATCTTCTTATTGCCGTAATGATCTTTGGAAAGGGCATTTCCTTTTCTGTTAAAGTGTCGGACATAGGATAAATAGAAACTATGCCGACAAAGCCCTCTTCTACTTACCCGGTCACTTTAGGGGACTGTTCAAACGAAGAGGGAGTTGGGGGTGATATTTAAAGCTAAAGTCTTTCTTCGTTTTGAAAAAAATAAAGAAAAATTGTTGTCACAGTTAACTGCAACTCGATTGAGGAGTCAATGCGTTAAGAACGAAATGTTTTTGTCATTGTTTTGAATGTTGATCGAAGGAGTTGTCTTCGTAGGAATGTTTTGGCTCTACCTTACGCACAAAATAAGTTAATCATCGCACAAAAATCAGAACAGAAATCTTAGAATGAGGTTGATTCACAGACATTGAGACGCCTAGGCGAAATCACGTGACGAGGATACTAGATCACGTGACGAGGACTTGTTATTGTTCTCGGATAGATGTCATAAAAGCTGGGCATGTCTTTCCACATTTGATAGATCCTCCTATCTTCTCATAACGTTTTCTTTCTGATTTAATAATTGCAATACCACTCCTATGACACATATAATAAGTAAATTACTTGTTTGTTACTTTCTTGGTACCTCCACGTTTCACAAACGACGACTTCGTTTTTATTTCTTCTTCCTTTTTCCACTCTTCAAAACCTTCATCTGTGTTAAATACGTGTTTTTCATGTTTCAGTTCAAAATCATCATGGTATTCTATGTAGTGTTTTTTAATCCTCTCATCACACAATGCGCAAAGCCGTTTTAACTTCTCAGATAGCCCTGAAAAGGGCTGTTGTTCTTTCAAATGCTTATCAGCCATTTTTTAAAAATTCAATTGAAAACGAAATCAGCAAACGGAAAAATGGCGTACTAAATCAACTACGTTAACGGTTATTCAACATTCGCGGTTGTTTCCCTAATCCCTACTTCTCCCTGCTAACGCTCACTTCTCCACTGCTAACACTCCCCCTCCTTCCACCTTCTCTTTAGTAGACTAGTCTCTTCCCTATGAGGTTGATTCATGCGACGTCATGATCACGCGATGAGGAGAGCATGTGAATATGTTTTGGTTTGTTTCCTGCTTAACTCTAACCTAACACTTCTTTTGTGTACTACTTTGGTCTTGCTCTTTTACATTATAACTCGATTACAGTAAAAGATCAGATAATTGTATAGGAAAAAATCTGTTTTTAATATCCCGGTAAAAAAAATTCGAGTGTTTAGTTAACGTGATGAAGCGTAAGGATTTAAAATCATCTCCTCACTTATTATGCTCTGACCACTTTGAATAATCTTGTTTTCAATACCGAACATTTTTAGAAATCGTCGCCAGCTCCATTTCTATACTAATTTTGTGTTCACAAATAAAACTTCTGCTAAAAGGAGTTTGGATAGATATCTACAGGAATGTAAATATTTTTTGTTTATTTTAAATTAAATTATATAAAGAACATACCTAAAAAGATAAAATATATTTAGTTTACTTAAATTTTAATTATTTTACTCATTTTCAGAGTAGTTAATAGATATTTCTGTATTAAATTATCTAAAATAAAAACACAAGAATCTGATACGTAACCGTACATGTCATGTATTAAAACAGGTTTTTGTCTCTCTCTCTATATATAATGTATTATATATAGAGAGACAAATATGTATATATATATATATGTATATATATATATATATATATATATATATAAATATATATATATATATATAATTTTATATATTTTATATATATATATAGACAAATATGTATTACTATATAATTTTATTATTTTAAGAAACAAATTTCGAAAAGCATTCACTACAGAAATGAAAAAATATCTTAATTTGCTACAGGTTCATTATTGTTTATACTTGAAGATAAATTAAAAACCATTTTCAAACATTAGAAATGAAAATTACCATTTACCTTTTGTAAAGTTATAAATAAAAAGAAACACCCAAGCAACATTTTTAAAGCCTTTATTCGCAGCACCATTTTAGTAAAAAGATATTATTTATCGAGAATTTCATTCTGAATGTGGTAAAAAATTAAGACATTAAAATTTTTTAATTAAATTGTGTATATTACGGAAGATAAATTTGTGTATATATATATTAAATATAAAAGTCCTGTTCTCTCTTGCATGGTCAAAATTATGTCATTTTTGAATTCCTAATTCTTTTATACAAAGAAAATAAAAATTATAAAATATTTGTGTGGTGTATCTATTTATTATGTAGTATAGGGATTTCTTTACACAACATCTGCTTTTCAGAATTTGACTGGTATAAATTTGTCACACAGATGTACAATTTTTTATACTATGGATAACATTTATTGGTATTTACAGAAGGGTTATCAAAATGTAAAATTCATTAATTTTGATGATAAGTTTTACATATAGACTATACGCATATTATTGAAGTATAACACAGTTTATTGAAGAAATCTGTGCAACCCCAGCTGAAATGTATTAAGCATAAGAATACTCTGGATTTTAATTTTTACATAAGTATTAAAGTCTAAAAGGTTCATCTGTATTGATACTATCCTGCTTATAAATTTAAGTCCTGAATAAATTTGTTGTATTGAGTTACTTACAAATATTGACCCAAGAAGTGTTCTAGATCAGTTCTATGATATTTATCAGTAATTAAGATCATGAAACCAAATATGATTTTACATATATACATTTGATTATGTAGGATATTTAGATTAGATATTAGATTTTTTTAATATATATATATATATATATATAACCTTTTTCAATTCTCTATTTACCCTTAAAGGGATAACTTGAAAATTGCTGTTTGCAATAATCTACATTAATGCAAAATTCAGTAAAAAAAATAATTTCAGAAAAATTTCAAAAATATTTTTAATTTGTTAATTGTCCAAAATCACTGATATTTTTGTGTGACGTGTATTGAGAAGACAAATTTGGAGAACTTGTATACTATAATATAGACTCTCTAATTTCTTAAAATCATAAAACCACCAAATGCTACGATATACAACCAAAAGTGGAAACTGTTTATGATCCTGTTTGAACACACTAATTACAGTGATAAAATTTTTTTAAAAATTCGGATGTCTTTTTGGTTGGCAAAATTAGTTGGCAGTTTAATTTGTATGTTCCAAATTTTGGAATGGTATGAGTACTCATTTAGCATTTCTTAGACAAACTTTGAAGTATAAATAATTTTATATTTGAAGTTAATATATTTTCAAACATGAAGCTTCAAAGCAAGAATTCTGAATCTATTTTCTTAATGTTGCTTCATTTTCAATTTTTTTTAGTATAAATATAATTATGTATAAAAAAGGATACTTTAGATGCATAATCAGTGATAACAAAATAACATGTGAATAAATTAATCCAAACAAGTTTAAGTTTGGATGAACTGAAGTATATTTAACACTATACATACAATAACTGTTAGAAATAGGTATACATTAAGTGTTGGTATGTTCAGTGTAAAAAAATCAAATATTCCCATTAAAACAGAAGATAATGCTTCGTATATTTTAAATGAACAGATTGTAGAAATTTTGTACTTATATAGTGTGAAATTCAAAAAAAAAAAAAAAAAAAGAAAAGAAAATCCTTTGTCGATTTTGTTTTGATGTAGTATATGCAATGTAAAGATTTATTTAAAGAAATTAAAAATTAATGTAAGAAAAATTAGGGTGGTTTAAAAAGAAATATAATAAGCTTTAGTATTTAATATGTAATTTTACAGGTATGATAAACAAATGTTATACAAAGGTTTATTGTACCTGAAATTGTATTGGACATGATAAAAATTGTATCGAGGTATTTTACAAAAAATAGTTATATTGCCATTTTATATGTGTATTTGTTTTTTTTTTATTCGAAACTTCTTTCTATAAGTTGCATGATTTAAGTATTCTAATTTGTTTTATGTAAATTCAGAAAGTTGATTGTATAGATTTAAGATCTGAAATTTTAAAATTCTTAGGATATTTCATTTAATTTGGGTAGTTAGTCAGTTAGATCCTCTATTTGTCCTTAGAGTATAGTGTTACATTCATTGATTCTGCTTTATGTACTTATAGTGTATTCATGTAATGTTAAAATTAAGTGTCAATAAATAATGTATATTGAAATGAGTATGATTATTGAATAAAACTGTCCGATAAGGATTTTCTGCTTCATTATATGAGAAATTTTTATGAAAACAATATAAATTGTTCTACTTTAAAATAATTTTATTAAAAAGCCTATTTCTTTAAGCATGTTTCTTAATTTATTTTTAAAAAATCAAGTTCATTTCTTTCTGAATGTTGGAGACAGGCATTTCTAAAAAAATTCAAACCTTTTGAAGGGTAATAATTACAAAGGAAGTCAAACTATAAAACATATCAAATGTTTGTTTATAAGGAGATTATTTCAGATATCCCAAAACTTTTAATGATGTTAAAAACAGTTTCATTTCCATCACAGAAGAATTCCTAATTATTAATCAAAAACTTTCATTATTAACCAACCATTATTTTACACACTCTGCTCTCTAAAAGTATAAATATCTTGTTAAACATTAGAAATAGGTATGAAAATTTTTAAATAAACAAAAATATATCCATGTCATTGACAAATTTTTTTATGAATTCATTTCCAAAATTATATTTACTTACATTTCCTGTTTCTGAATGTTCCATACTCTTCTATGAGAAATTATAGAGATAGTATTTCTAAAAACATTAAATATTTGTAGCTGGTATTTACTAAGGGAATAAGAGAATAAAAGGTATAAACATTAACATTTCAAAATGGGACCATTTCATATCTGCATGTTTCTTATAAATTACACTATTTTATGAATTTATGAGGAGTGATACACTATATGTACCAATAAGTAAGTGTACAGATATGAGAAGTTTTTCCAAATTCAATGGTCTCAATTCTATACTGTAAATCATTTTCGTGCGTAAATGAACATAATAAACTACATGAAAACAAAGGACATATTATTAGGATGCTAAAAATAATCCAGAACTATTAATAAATATATAAACAAACACTGCAAGAAGCTACCCGCTTCGCACAGTAACACCTAATGACAAATATACTAAACTGAAGCAAACATTATGCTAAAAAATTACGAAAAATACTTCATAGCTAATTATTAAACAAGGATAATGCAAAAATATAATAAAAATAAATAAAATTTCAGAAATTAGCTTCACACACAAGAAGTAAACATATCAAGCATACGAAATTTGCACATTGATTCAAAACGTGAGGAAATGTTGCTATCCTCGTCACGTGATTTCGACTAGGCGTCTCAATGTCTGTGAATCAACCTCATTGTTTGGATTCGCGCGATGCAGACGCTTCAGACGGGGATAGCAACATATTCCTACGTTTTGAATCAGTGTTTAAATTTCGTATGCTTGATATGTTTACTTCTTGTGTGGGAAGCTTTTATTTCTGAAATTTTATTTATTTTTATTATATTTTTGTGCATTATACTTGTTTAAGGTGATGGCGGGCCATTAGTTTAACACCTTACATGACATCTAGATGGCGTTGGCTATTGCGAAATTTTTGGCACAAATATTTGTCTCAAGACTCCCAAGATGGGCAATAAATTTCTCTCTCGGGTAACCTTTTCAATGAAATTCTCCCCTTCAGCGAAACGGAACACGCGGGGGGCTAAGGGAGGGGTGACAGTCGTAAAACTGGTAAAATAAATGTTAGCTCTTTTTTTTTCTTTTTCAGGGGTTAAAGCAGCAGAGTGAATCTTGACCATGAAAGACTTCTCATTTCTGGACATTGGTCAATCGTCAAACTTTTTCAACTCTTGGAATCCCTAGAACTGTAACATGTATTCGAGGAATCCCCTTCCTCGCTGAAGGGAATATATCTTAAAATAATATTTAAAGTATATAGATAAACATATTTTTGATATTATATGTAAAGACAATTTTAAAAAATATATATTTTTTTATTAAAAAATTTTATGATGTAATTTTTAATGTTATTTACTCATTGATAATATAAATTTGTGATCCAAATGTCACCTACGCATGCATTATACTTAGTAACTGAGATATGTGTTCACAATTTTTTACACAAACTATCGACGTATAAGCTTTTGAAATTATCTGCAGTAGCATTTCATATTCCGTGTTCAATTCGTTTTTGTATTTTGTTTTTGTTGCCTATCGCGTTAAAAATATTTTTCACTTTCTAAATACATTTTTGTGAATGGCATGAAAATGTTCATAGCTGTGTGAGAAATTCTGCGTATATGGCATGAATTGGTAACCTAAGATACAGGTCTTCTAGCTTAAATTTAAATTTTAGCATCGAATCTGTTCATATGTCGATAAATTTTTTTATCTTCTTCATTATAGGTGTTTTTTCCCCACAAATGTAAAAGGTTTCAAAATATTGTACTAACTAGTATAAAATTACTTCGTGGAACTCGGGATAGCAAATAATAGTATATTCACAATCTACTGCATAAAATAAAGTTTTAAAATTCATTTATTATATTACAATAAAAGTTAAAAAGATCTTTAGATAGTTGTGGCTAACCGAATTTCATGAGAACATAAATCCATTTTGCATACATATTTGTAATTTTTCTTTCCCATTTTTTTTATTGGGACTCGTGGAACACAGTTTGTCGATCAATTCTCTAGATAAATGATGTACAGAACGAAACTGTTTAATTTTTCCTGAACAAATGATTTTTAAAGGAAGAATAGGTGGATTTAAAGTAATGAAAAATTAAATTTCACGTTTTAATGAACAAACAGTATGATACAATTTTACTTTTATACAATAGAACAGGGGTTGGCAACATATTTCACGAGAGGTACAATTCTCAGTGGTACCCTGAATTACTCAACAAATGTGTCAATTTTTGAGAGGATGGAAGATGATAAATTTATAATGGTCCTTATTATACGAAGATCTCTAGAATTATGGACAATTGTGAAATTTCGAAAAATCGGAAAGAGATATCTCGAAACATAAATTTACAGCTATTTTGTGAATTATTGGATGTCATTGCTGGTGAGATTTGATTGTTTGAAAAGAGAAGATCGCGTGCACTCTGCTCTCCGCTTTTGGTTGATTTCGAAAAAGGCAAGAAAAAAAGAAAAAAAAATTTCTCTCTCTGTGTGTGTGTGTAGCGCACTTTCTTCAATATAATCCTCCCCTTTCTCTGCAGGGGGAAGAGGGCCACAGTCTTTACGACTGTGAAACGAAATACTTGTTCTTTTGGGGGGCGAGGGAGTAAAATAGTGTTGAATCTTGACCATGAGGGAGATCTAAAATGGCTTTCTTACTTTTTCGACTCATGAATTCTGATAATTTGTTATGAATGCTTTATTCGTTTCTAACTATGGAAAAAATCCTATGTATTTTGCAATCTAAATTTTAGGAGCTGTTCTTGTTTTAATATAGATTTTACCGTCAAATGTCTTTTAAAATGTCAATAAGTTGTTCGCTCTCCTTGATTATAGGTGTTTTTATCCACAAATAAAAAAAAAGTTCATTTTCCATTACAAAACGATTTAGTTGTGCAAAAACAATGTATTAACGTGAATAAATTTGTTTTGTTGGTCCCGGTACAGTAAACAATGGAATATTCACAATCTAGTTGGCACTACATATAAAGAAAAACGATTTAATATTCTTTTATAATGGAATAATAAATGTTTCTAAAAGTATTACAAAATCAAGTTCTTATGTACAAAAAAAAATGTTTCAGAAATTTCCAATTAGGTATACACTTACACCTGTATTACATTATTAAAGGTTTAAGGAAACAATTTTGAATAGAGTTTTCTTCAAAAAAAAGTAGTTTTAAATGTTAAAAAGGTTAAAGGTTATCAATTTTGATATTTTTCTAAGATAGTATGCAGCTATTTCATTAAAAAACTGGTTAATTATGGTTTTGACCATTATTTTACGTATATGTTTGTAAAATAATTTTTAAATTCAAAAAATATTTTTATAAGAAATGGTACGTAAATGAAAATAAGCTAAGCATTACAAAATTATTTCATGTTCAGCAAAAAAAAAAAAAAAGGAAGAAAGAAAAAGAAAGAAAGATATTTTGAAATTAAAATTTACTTTTGTAACTTTAGAGAATGATTAAAATATCATTATAAGGGAGAGAAAATAGGCTGGCAATTAATTATCAAGCACAATTAATCAAGCATATAATATATAAACATTGCCTTTATTTTTTCTAAGAAATTTATGTTTATTTAATGATATATATGTCAATAACAATTTTTCAATTTGGAAGTTAACATTATATTTAAATCAAAGAAAATTGCATTATTGTTTAATATTTGGGCATATTTGGTAACAAAATAATAGTTTCATTCTATGTAGGAATCCAAATAAATTATTCTTCCTCTCTTTCTGTTTTAGTACATAGGAAAGAAATTGGAAACTTTTATTGCTTTTTTGTACACTTTTCTTTCCTAAAGACTTCGGACCAACAAGTGTTTTCCGGTCTCCTCTGAAGTGAAATTCCCATGAGATATTATACATCGTGGGGTGGATGACCAGAGTACTTAGATCTTCCGAGCTATAACCTCTCGTCATTAGGATTTCGAGTGTTATGACTCTTACATTTTTTTAAATAATAGTACTTAAAGGTAAAAAAAATTTTTAAGGACAGTAATAGAAATAAAAAATTTAAAATTAAAAGAATGCATTAAGTGCTTGAAAAATACCACGAGATGTTGACCTCATGACATGACGAGATGCCTTTGAAAGGACGCTAAACGGTATTGTGGCTGACAAAACGGCAAAGTAATTTATCATATAGTGATTATACTGAGTAACAGATTGTTTTTAAACAATAATTTATTTGTAATAATTAGATTGACTTAAGTTTTTCTAGTGGATAGATTCAATATCTCCCCCGAAAAAAAAGGTATAAATTGCTCTTAACTGATTATGATATTTCCTGAGAAAATGAATAGAAAAAATAAGAAATGTAAAACTTTTTAACATTTGAAAATCGAGCAATTTGATCCACAATTACGAGATAAAAAAAGCAAACATTATTAATTATAACAGTTATATTTTTTCCTTCGTTTATAAAATAAATCATTCATTTTAAAAGTCTTCCAAAATTAAAAATTATGAATATTTGGGTTTAAAAAATGAAAACACCATTTAATTATTTAGAAAATTAAGTTTCAATTTTTTTAAAAGTTTATTCAGCAGATATATCTTTTTCTGAATGCTTTACTTTCTAATTCAAAAATGAACTAGTAATAAAAATCAATATTTTAATTATAGTAATAAAATAAAAACTCCAATGAGCAATAAATATATGTTCATATCGTAATGCCCAACATATTTCTTTTTCCATAAAGAATTCATAATAAAATTTTACTACTTAAAAATTTTTATCATATATTTAACTAAAATGGATAAAATTTGAATTAACATTAATTCTAAATTTTATATGTGTAAAATGTAATGCGCAAAGAAAAATCTCAACTTCTATTATGTTAAAAATTTAGTCAAGAACTTGATCAAGTTATTGAAAATGTTCAATGACAGAAAATGCCAGACAGTATTTTTTTAATAGAAAAAAAGGCAAAAATTTAAAGATAGAGAGACTTTAAAATCGCGATATTGCCATATTTATTCGAATCTAAGCCGCACTTTTTTTCCCGATGCTTAGGCTACAAAAATTCTGGTGCAGCTTAGATTCGAAGACTGAAAAAAGTTTTTAATGCTGGTAAAGTAAATTAATTATTCACTTTTTATTAATTCACCTTTATTATTTTTTTTATTTCGTTCAGTTAGTGATTGAATATAAACGTCATATACACGAGGGCTTTTGGTGACGGACCTCGTAATTTTGAACCATAGTCAAGTGACGAGGACGACACCTGAGTTTGCACCTCCCATCTCCTAACTACCACACCAATGAGAGCACGTTTGAGCTCTCAGATTTAACGTTCATCGCTCCTCTACATGACAGAATTTCAGCGGTACTAGCCTCGAAATCATGATACGCCAGCCACGAGTACGTTACCTTGACCACTAGGGTATCGCAGCCACACACTTTTCATTCCGTAAATATATCATATATCGATAATATATTTTACACTATTTTTTTTCACAAAAATGTGCTGAGAATTTGGGGTGCGGCTTAGAATCTGAACATAATTAATTGAAAAAATAAGTTTCTGTTAATTAAATTAGAGAACAATATTTTGTGTTAATAATTGTTCCAATGGTTTATGGAAAAGTTTTACGTCAAATATAAAATCGATGGGAAAATATTTTTGTTAATTAAAAAGAAAATAATAATATAATAATAATAATTGCATTACAATAATTAGATTAAAATTTTAATTTGTGAGTAAGGAGTAGTAATTTGTGTTCTTATTGTGAGGTAATTCACAACTTTCGATCAAGTATAAAGTAAGTATACTTTCATTCTTCGTTAAGTCATTTCGCAGAATTTAAATATTCTTACAGACATTCCTTCAATGACAAAAAAAAAATCTAAGCAGTATAATTATAAACGATTTTTTTTAAGGCACACATGCAGAAAATATTTAAAACTTTCCTAAATCGGAAAGTTCGTCAGATTTGAGATGTTAAATCTCTGTACATCATAAACCTTTTCCATTGTCCACTATTTGTCACAATTTGCAAGTTACCATAATTTCAGCTGGCCACTATATTTCAGAAAGATATCACCAAAAATAAGTATTCGTAGCCAAGAATAAATTCGCTTTTTTAACGATGGTGGTGCCATCTGTTTGAGATAGTCCTAACTACGCCAAAAATAATTCAGAATGAACTTAAAATTTAAAAAAAGTTAATTAAGAAAAACATAAAACTTAATTCTGGCTACACTAGTCCAAAGAGAGAAGCTTGCTTTCTTATATACTATTTAATTCTACTCCAAAAAAATTTTTTTTCTGTTAAAATGTCTTTTGCGTTTCCACCTCCTATACTTTAACATAGAAAAGTCAAATTTCATTTTGCAAAAATGCTGAAAACTGTGTAATTTTCCAAAAAATCAAAATTAAAGAAACACTATCCTTTAAACAATTATTTTCTTTATATCCATAAAAATTTTTATTATTATTGGAGCTTTTTCCTGCCCACAAATGTCTTTGCCGTTTCATCCCTATCCTTTAACATTGACCGAAAACAGCCTTAATAATTAGGTATGAAGTATTTTTCGTAATTTTTTAGCATAATTTTTGCTTCAGTTTAGTATATTTATCATTAGGTGTTAGTGTGCGAAGCGGGTAGCTTCTTGCAGTGTTTGTTTATATATTTATTAATAGTTCTGGATTATTTTTAGCACCCTAATAATATCTCCTTTGTTTTCATGTAGTTTATTATGTTTATTTACGCACGAAAATGATTTACAGTATAGAATTGAGACCATTGAATTTGGAAAACCTTCTCATATGTGTACAATTACTTATTGGTACATATAGTGTATCACTCCTCATAAATTCATAAAATAGTGTAATTTAGTCATTAGTATATTAATAATGTAATAGTCTCAATGACATGGATATATTTTTGTTTATTTAAAAATTTTCATACCTATTTCTAATGTTTAACAAGAGATTTATACTCTTTGAGAGCAGAGTGTACAAAATAATAGTTGGTTAGTAATGAAAGTTTTTGATTAATAATTAGGAATTCTTCTGTGATGGAAATGAAATTGTTTTTAACATCATTTAAAGGTTTGGGATATCTGAAATAATCTCATTATAAAAAAACATTTGATATGTTTTATAATTTGACTTCCTTTGTAATTATTACCCTTCAAAAGATTTGAATTTTTTTAGAAATGCCTGTCTCCAACATTCAGAAAGAAATGAACTTGATTTTTTAAAAATAAATTAAGAAACATGCTTAAAGAAATAGGCTTTTTAATAAAATTATTTTAAAGTAGAACAGTTTAATTGTTTCCATAAAAATTTCTCATATAATGAAGCAGAAAATTCTTATCGGACAGTTTTGTTCAATAATCATATTCATTTTAACATGCATTATTTAGTAAGACTTAATTTTAACATTACATGAATACACTATAAGTAAATAAAGCAGACTCTATGAATGTAACACTATACTATAAGGACAAATAGTGAACAAATAGAGGATCTAACTAACTAACTAACCAGATTAAATGAAATATCCTAAGAATTTTAAAATTTCAAATCTTAAATCTATACAATCAACTTTCTGAATTTACATAAAACAAATTAGAATACTTAAATCATGCAACTTATAGAAAGAAGTTTCGAATAAAAAAAACAAATACACATATAAAATGGCAATGTAACTATTTTTTGTAAAATATCTCGATACAATTTTGATCATGTCCAATACAATTTCAGGTACAATAAACCTTTGTATAACATTTGTTTATCATACCTGTAAAATTACATATTAAATACTAAAGCTTATTATATTTCTTTTTAAACCACCCTAATTTTTCTTACAATAATTTTTAATTTTTTTTAATAAATCTTTACATTGCATATACTACATCAAAACAAAATCGACAAAGGATTTTCTTTTTTTTTTTTTTTTGAATTTCACACTAAGTACAAAATTTCTACAATCTGTTTATTTAAAATATACGAAGCATTATCTTCTGTTTTAATGGGAATATTTGATTTTTTTACACTGAATATACCAACACTTAATGCATACCTATTTTTATCAGTTATTGTATGTATAGTGTTAACTATACTTCAGTTCATCCACACTTAAACTTCTTTGGATTAATGTATTCATATGTTATTTCGTTATCACTGATTATGCATCTAAAGCATCCTTTTAAACATAATTATATTTATAGAAAAAAATTGAGAATGATTACCACATTCAGAATGAAATTCTCGATAAATAATATCTTTTTACTAAAATGGTGCTGCGAATAAAGGCTTTAAAAATGTTGCTTGGGTGTTTCTTTTTATTTATAACTTTACAAAAGGTAAATGGTAATTTTCATTTCTAATGTTTGAAAATGGTTTTTAATTTATCTTCAAGTATAAACAATAATGAACCTGTAGTAAATTAATATATTTTTTCATTTCTGTAGTGAATGCTTTTCGAAATTTGTTTCTCAAAATAATAAAATTATATAGTAATACATATTTGTCTATATATATATATAATATACATTATATATATATACATATTTGTCTCTCTATATATAATACATTATATAGAGAGATAGAGACAAAAACCTGTTTTAATACATAACATGTACGGTTACGTATCAGATTCTTGTGTGTTTTTATTTTAGATAATTTAATACAGAAATATCTATTAACTACTCTGAAGATGAGTAAAATAATAAAAATTTAAGTTAACTAAATATATTTTATCTTTTAGGTATGTTCTCTATATAATTTAACTTAAAATAAACAAAAAATGTTTACATTCCTGAGGATATCTATCCAAATTCCTTTTAGCAGAACTTTCTTTTGTGAAAACAAAAATAGTATAGGAATGGAGCTGGCGACGATTTCTAAAAATGTTTGGTATTGAAAACAAGATTATTCACAAAGTGGTCAGAGCATAATAAGTGAGGAGATGATTTTAAATCCTTACGCTTCATCACGTTAACTAAACACTCGAATTTTTTTTACCGGGATATTAATAACAGATTTTTTTTCCTATAATATTATCTGATCTTTTACTGTAATCGAGTTATAATGTAAAAGAGCAAGAGCAAAATAGTACACAAATAATTATTAGGTTAGATTTAAGCGGAAGACAAACAAAAACACATTCACGTGCTCTCCTCATCACGTGATCATGACGTCACATGAATCAACCTCATTTAGGCATTATGCAATACTTTTGAAATTTTAAATAAAAATTAAGGCTAAGAATATAACTTTTTTGTACAAAAGTCGAAAAAAATTAAGAAGCCCAGTATGTTGTCATTTTACTCGCAAAAGAAACAATTCAGTACAAAGAAGAAGAATATAATCCTTTTATGTAAACAAGTTTACCGAGATACATGAAGCTCCTCGGCAAATTAAAAATGTTTGTAGTCGTAATATATTGTCTTTGATAACAGCTTATTGTTTATACTTTACTATCAAGTATTCTAAAATTCAAATGCATTTCCTCTTTTTTACAAATGAAAACAATATATTACTGTTGAAAAAAATATAATCTTATATTTCTTATGTGTATTTAAAGAATTTATTTTTAGGAAAACGTAGGTAAATTGATAAATTATTAATATTTCATTTACGAGTTCCATTAGGAACAAAGTAATAAGACGGACCTCGTAATTTAAATGACGATCAAGAAACGAGAACGATAGCCGAACTAGAGCCCCCACTTCTAATTTCCACACCACGACAACGTAAGGATTTTGACTTAATGCGTATCAGCTCTGTTACATGATTGAACCCCTAATCGTGATTATTTTTCAATAAAAATTATCTTAGGACTACAATGTGGCACTTTTTAACAAGTGCCAACATTTACAGCCTTAGAATATTCACATTTTATAGCATAATGCGAAACACTTACCTGCTGTTCATCTCATTTATTTGCCACAGTAAATGTTTTATCATAATTTTCAGTATATATAGGAAGAATTAGGTCAAAGGAAAATATAATTTTAATTTTTGAAAAATACTTGTAAATAAAATTTAGACTTATTCTAAGGATTTGTTAAATATTACGAATTCTAATATATCAAAACAGAATGGATTAAGAGTATCACATGTATTCTGCAAATATATTCTAAAAGAGAAAAACAATTATAAAATCATTAACAGTGCAGTTTCCTAAGAATCATAGTTGATTTTTGACGATGTCCATTGGAATACATATGTTGCAAATATGTACAACTTTTAAACAAAACACATATTTTACATAGTTTTCTTCTTGATTGAAAAAAGCCGTATGTAAGTGTCTCAAAGTAGATATTTTCATTTAAAAAAATATAGAGCTTCAAAGTTTTAAACTATTTTAGAATAATTCTTTAACGATCTAAGAAAATCTAAATTTTACATTGAGATAAAAAGCAAGCACACATTCTCCATTTCCTTTTATTTTATATTATTGATTATACATTATTATAATTAATTAAAAATTAAATTATTTTTGACACCTGCGTAAATTAAGTTTGTGTAACAAATTCCTGCATTTAATAGAATGAAAAATGAATTTATAATTTACATATTATAATGCATTTACTAAAAATCAAAATATAAATAAGTTATACTTAACAAAAAATTTAATTAATTTTATCTAAGTTTATTGTACCTTTAATTAAAATGAAATAGGTGCTTTTTTTACGCAATGCTTTATATTATCAGAGCACTGTTTTATATAATAATAATCGCGCGAATTTCGTACTCATAGAAATTTATTGAAAATAATTAGTTGTACAGATATTTTGAAAGCCTATGTATTGTGTCAGCTTTAGCCCGCATTTTTATTTCTCATGTAAGTTCAAAGAAAAAGGGAACCACCACAAGGTAAAATCGCTTTATTATCTGTTTCGTCTATAAATTAAAGAGTCGAACACATTGCTTTGCACTTATTTGTTTCTGTTTCTTTTGCCTTTCAAAGTTACTTTGATTTGTCAGGTCATCAATATTTTTGATTTATTTAAAGAGAAACACAAACTTATCTTTGAAATCTTAAAATATTAATATTAAAAAATGCAAAATAATTAAAAATTAAAATCATAATTTCCTGTGTTTATTTCAAACGAGTAAATTGTAAACGATGGAACTGTGTGCTTATTTCAGTTGGCCAATTTCTTTGAAAATGAGTCTTTTGAATCCAGAAATCACAACTGTTTGTCTTAAAGTAACCCCCTGAAGTAGAGTAAGACATCGACTGTGTGGGTCTACTTGCAACAGCTCCCCCTGCCTTTTTTATCTAGTTATATGACACCGGATATCCTGTGAGCGTTAGGGATATCCATTGCGACCCTACTCTAGGAATGGGAGAAAGTTGCAAAAAAAAGTGTAAACACGTAAACCAGAAACATTTCAATATTCATGTAAATTCAAAAAGAAAAAAAAACTGAAGATGCTGTCGTAGACCCCTATTTACCCTTCGTGGACCCCCAAATTATTTATTCGCGGTCGTAGACCCCTGGGGTCCATATAGACCACTTTGGGAATCACTGCTCTATAGGTTTGAAACAAGTTTTGTTACATAATGCTGTATTTTTTCTTTCTTAAATAAATTACCACAAAAATAAATCTCAGCCAATAATACAGCTGCTTGCAGATATGATCCAATATTAAAATACAGAAAATAGAATAATATGAAAGTTGAGATAAAAGCAAAATAAACCTCGTATTTTTCGGTCAAATTATTGAAAATGGTGTTTTACCAAATTTAATGCAGTCGCATACTATTTAAATTGAGGCAGCACAAATCTAATGTTTCCGTGTTATTTAGCAACCAGTATCACAATTAATCAACAATGTATTATAATCTAATTTTAAACTATGTTTTAGATTGTCTCATTTCAAAACTATTTATCAAAATAACAAATGTACTCGTGTATGTGATCAGTTGTATTAAATGTGTTTAAAAAAATAATGTAGTTTTTGCATTGAATTTTCCAAATTTGTTAAAAGTCATGTGTTTAATAAATCCCAATTTCATTATCCTCCTTTTGTATGATATTTGGTTATTTGCACGCTTCTTTAAAAGTTTATATATATATATATATATATATATATATATATATATATAATGCAATTATTTTGAAATCAAATGGCCTTTTATTTCAGTAAAAAATGCTACAGTTGCAATTTGATAAAAAATATCTGTGTCATCACTCATTTTGCGATACTCAATGCTTCACCATATTCTGACTCACTTTGCATGATTAAATTTTTATACGTCATTATGAACTAGGATTAGCACAATTTACTGTATTTAACATTAAATGAAAATCAATTGATTTACACTAGAGAACTGAATATTATCTTTGACTCAAAAGTAATTCTCTTCCCACTTCAGAATTTATCAAAAAGAACACGGAAGAATAACGAATAGAAGTAAGAAAGAGTGTTTTTTTAGAGGTATAGAACGTTAAATTGCAATAAAACAACGATGTATATTCGATTGCCATGAATTTTTTTTATTCGAAAGATAATCTTGCGGCATTACATTTTAAATATGATTTCTGGCATATGACTGCCACGGCAGGCTCGGATGTAGTCCAATCTGGACGTCCAATTTTCGATGACTTTTTCTAACATTTGTGGCCGTATATCGGCAATAACACGGTGAATGTTGTTTTCCAAATGGTCAAGCGCTTGTGGCTTATCCGCATAGACCAATGACTTTACATAGCCCCACAAAAAATAGTCTAGCGGTGTTAAATCACAAGATCTTGGAGGCCAATTCACAGGACCAAAACGTGAAATTAGGCGGTCACCAAACGTGTCTTTCAATGAATCGATTGTGGCACGAGCTGTGTGACATGTTGCGCCGTCTTGTTGGAACCACAGCTCCTGGACATCATGATTGTTCAATTCAGGAATGAAAAAGTTAGTAATCATGGCTCTATACCGATCACCATTGACTGTAACGTTGTGGCCTTCATCGTTTTTGAAGAAGCATTTCACCAGCCCATCAAGTGCACCAAACAGTCAGTTTTTCTGGATGTAACGGTGTTTTGACGTACACTTGTGGATTAGCTTCACTCCAAATGCGGCAGTTTTGTTTGTTGGCGTAGCTATTCAACCAGAAGTGCGCTTCATCACTAAAGAAAATTCGCTTATGAAAATCGACCATTATTTTCGAAATAAAATTGCACAATTTGAAAGCGTTGTTCAGGCGTGAGTCTATTCATGATGAATTACCAAACCAAACTGAGAATAAATCACTTGACAGCTGTTAAATCGGTCGCCATCTTGGAAAGTAATGCCAACTTAAACTTCTATACCTGCAAAAAAAACACTCTGTACTATTATATGGTTGAATAAATAAACTATTTTCAGAGTATATGCATGTTTTGAAGATTTAAGAAGCAGAAAAAATAAGATTATCATCCTTATCCCCCCCACACACACTAATCAGTAAGAATCACGCTTTTATGACGGTCTAAAAAGTTTGGGAGGAGAAGGGTTGGAACGCAATAATTAAATCAAACAGGAATTTAAGTATGATGTCCATTATATAGTAAAAGTGTCTTAAACTTTTGGGGACATTCTTAGAAAACAAAATTTTAGTTTTATAATTAGATACACATTTCTATGGATAAACTCCAATTAAATTATTTAATCGGATTAAATTATTAATAAGAATGGGCTGATCTTAAATTTAAAAAATACCCATTCTTCCACCTAGACCAAAAGGGTCTCATTAGCTTTTCGCGATAATTAAAAGCTTTAAGTAAACATTTTCTGGAAGAGAGATTGGAATCAAGGCGAAATCTTACAAGTGGCAGTGAAGTGATTCGCTTTTTTTACAATAAAATGTGCTGGAGTCAAAGGAATTGGTTCCTCTGTTTCACTACCAACGTAAGTGATAGGTCGAGAATGGATCATCCCTTCAATCTCAGTTAGAAGAAAATTACGTGGTCCGTCGCCAAAAGCCCTCGTGTAGCTGAACAGTGCGACGTTAATCTTCACTCACTCACTCACTCAATTAGAAGAGTTAATAACTGTTTAATGGTGTGTGAGGATCTTCCAAGTGTTTTTCAAAGCGCGACTTTCACAAAATACACCATATGTTCATAGTAACCACTCCACCAGGCGGCTCTTTTGACGATGTAGTTCCACTTAATAGAGTGAGAAGAATAAAACATTTTAACATCTGCAGGGCTCAACACTCTCCACATTTCTTGAAGTTCCAATTCAGCACATTTAAAAGTACGAGCATTATCTGATATCACCATAGAACACAAACCGTTGTGAGTAACAAAACATCGAAAGGCAAGGAGAAATGTGTCAGTAGTCATACTACCGATGAGCTCTAGATGAACACTTCTTGTTACGGTACAAGTAATTAACAGTATATACTGTTTGGCATCGCTCTCTTTGACGAACAGCTGTCCCGCAAAATTAATCCCCACAAATGAAAAGGAATGTGACTCTGTCATGAAAACGTCTAGAAGAGGAGCGATAACTTGACTTTCTGAATTAGAGTTAAATCTCTTACAAATAATACTCTTTTTCAGGAGAGACTTTATTGTCTGACGAGCTTTCAAAATCCAGTATATATATATATATATATATATATATATATATATATATATATAAATCACCTGCTTCTTTATTACTATTCTTTTAATATACCTGAAAATTCTCTTAAAATGTTTTAGTAATCCAGCAGCGATTACAGCACGCATTAATTCTAGCCTAGGAAGAATTATCTTTTTAACAGGGGCTACTCTAGATTTAGAAATAACGAATCTAGTATTAAAGCTGTTATCAGAAAATTTATATCTTAAGTAGGCCACAGCTGCAAAAGATTCCGGCATGGCATTCGAAAATGCATGTAACTTTAAATCATTTCTATTAATTAAATTTGTTGGCGAATAGTAGTAGTATCGCGAAATCTTCAAATTTTGTAAATGTTCAATATCTTTACACCATGTGGACCAGTTTTCCTTGACCCACCCCGAAACCACTTCATCCCATCTTACCCCAAGTTCGCATAATTCTTGCAAAAGGCTGAAACAAACAACTTCCCGGATGGATCAAATAATTTGGCTGCGGTATGAAGTACGTTCCTTTTCGTGCATTCCTCATCGTTTCAGTTTGACAACGAAGATCTTAAGGCCAACGTCCATATTTTCAAAAACCACCTTTATCCAACAGATGGCGTTGTTTGCAACTCGGATGACGTCAAAGCGATAAGATAATGTTTGTAAAAAGATAACCCATCGTTATTATAGCAACGAAGTGGGGTTAAGAAATAATTGGCAGATATAGTCGGTTTCAGAACACATGCGCAGTTGCAGTAAAATAATAAACAAACTATTTAAAACCATAATCAAATGGTGTTTACACAACGGGGTGCAGCGTTGGTTGAATACGTAGAAAAGGGGAGAAAGTTTTAAAAAATGCGGTCTTGCCGCGAAAATGGATGCGCAGTCTTTTTTTTTAAAAATCCAATCAAATATTTTGGGATATCCACAAATGAATGAACAAGTACATTTACATTTTCTTGGGTATCATAAACATTGGCCATAGGGTTGAGAATAAGCATGGAATTTAGGAAGGAATTTTAATTTTTGTGTGGAGGAAGGATTTGATAGACCTCCAATTTTATTTTTGTAGAGATATCTTTTTTGTCTTAGAGTATTTAATTCAATTTTTTTTGTTTGATAGGTATGTAATAATTTCTTTCTGCTCATATCTTACATACAAACTGTATTTGAAATTGCTGTGTAAGAATACTCATCAGGGAAATAATCATTTTCAATTTGAGTCATTCACAAGAAAATGTTACTTTTCTAAGAAAATAACCTAGAGCAATTTTTCACAAATAGCTTGTATAATTCTGTTTTCAAACACATCTAATTCTTGTTTTACAAATTAATGTTATTATTTCCGATACGCATGCGAATATGACAAAAATTTCACTAAATTACAGTCGTCGCTAAACCTGAAGAAAAGTTCGTTACTTGGAAAATTTCGTGAAATAGTTATTTATCTTTCAATATAGTTTAAAAACCACTTAAAACCAAAGTTCTATAAATAGAAAATGCACTCAGCTATTTGAGGCCATTTGAAGAAGAAAATTATAAAATGTTCTTGGTTCCAGGAAAAAGTTCGCGAAATAGAGAAATTCGCTAGATAGAGGTTCGCAAAATGGGGAGGGCCGACTATATTATATTCATCGAATTAATTTCCAAATTAAGCTTCCTTTCTTTTACACTTCCTTAAGTTGGTATGGAATTGAAATCTGTTTCCTTGTTGAGTTTTAATAATTGTTCTTATAGATAATCCGAAAAAAAGCATGAATATTGTTAAATTTCGAAACCTGGAAGAAATATGAACATTTCTAAAATATTAACATAAATGTGTTTAAAAACTAACGAGAGTTCTCAGATCTAATTTTATATAAAACTTTTATAGGACATATATATATATGTTTCTTCAAAAAATTTTAAAATTATCTTGAACAAAAAAAAAATTATTGAATAGAAAACCCTTTCATATCTTCCAAAATGAAAATCAGAGAAAAACACATTTAAAATTTGTAAAGTCATAAAACAGAAACTAATAATGTCTGTAAATCTCTAATTTTTTAATACGTTTTTTTTTTCAACTAAAGAAGGTTGTAGAATAGCTTGTAATTTTCTATCAGACAAAAATAGTTTTAACCTATAATTATATCATATAGGAGCAAATATTTGACTGCAATGTAATAGTATTAATAAATCATTATTGTTGTTGTTACTAAAATAACAATAACTGTATGAATCAAAACTTTAATTTTACTTTAAATATGCAGCATAGAAAAAGTCTGATTGTCATACATCACTTTGACAATATTGGTACTGCAATTCATGGTTAGCTGTTCTGAGATTAAGGTTAAATTTTTTTGATAAGTATGTAATTATCTTTTTATGGATCATGTCTAAGAAAAAGGATTTAAATTAATTATTTATATAGTTTCATTTTAAAAATTGGTCTTATAAATAAAATAACGTAGTATATATATAGATATACATTACATACGTTCAATAAATGTATATGAATCACTTGAATTAATGAAATTATATACTGATGTATAAAACAACACTTTGTTATAAGCAGATTTCAGCCTCTATTAGTATATGTATTTTTATGTTACTTATAATTTTTGAATGGTGCGTTCAATGAAGATATTTAATTAACATAGTAACTCTTTTATAAATCAATACAAATTATTGGATTTTAAAAATATGAAGAAGCCAATGAGCTGATTCTTTGGGATGATAAAAAAGAAGAAGAAAATTCTTTGGGAGAAGTAGAAATTACTTTCAAACAGCAAAAGGAAACACCATCAACAGCTAGAATGCACAAGTTTTTTCTTGCATAATGTACGATGAGCAATATTCGTCTTTGAACAGTGAAGAAGGGAAAACGGTTCAAGCAGTCGTAAAAATCATAGATTGTGCTTCTTTCCCTCTCCCCCCTCCATGGAGGTGGAACCAAGAGGGAGACACCAGATACATTTTTTGTCTTCAGTTGCTTCCCTAAACAGTTTATGTCGTCTAAAATGGTACTCTTAATACGCAGTTTTGTCGTACTTTCATAAATACCAGAAATAATAACATTAATTTATAAAATAAGAAATGGAAATGTGGTTAAAAAAGATTATAATTTATGGAAAAGTGCTCTAATGACCATTTTCACAGAAAAATGACGTTTTCTTTTTAAAGACATGTATCGAAACTTATTATGTTTTCGATGAGAGTTTCTGATAAGGCAATTCAGAAATTCAAAAAAAATTTAATTACAATTTATTTCTACCATCTATATTTTCTTAAACAGGATACCACACAATGTAGTCTATTTTCTGTTACTACATTAAATGAAGCTGTTATTTGGTTACCCAACACACAAACATGCGTAAAACTAAACAATATGTTTGAAATGAATTAGAAAAGGAGCTTATAATTGTCTTTGGGACAAAAATCGTTTTTACCAACAGTTATATTATATACAATCTAATCCAATGCTTCTCAAACTTTCACTATGGGCGACCCAATTTTCAATCATAATTTTTATCGCCCCCCTTATACAATAATAATGCGCTTTGCCGCTAAAGCTACTTACGATCTTAATTATAAACCGTACAAATTCACAAGAAAGTATTACATTTTTTATTTGTTACTTTTAAGTAATATATATTATTTTATGTAATAGGAGAATTATCATGTTATTTTTCGTATCTATAATTTTTAAATTGGAACTCATTGCAAAATGATATTTATTTAAAGATTTATTTCTTCCATCATCCATTTCTAAAAGTTTAAATGTCATTAGAAAAATAGTCTAGTCTATGTTGCTCTCTATCATATCCGTCCCAATTAGCATGCTCACGAACGTCTGCAAAAAACGTGTAATTGTAAATGTTGGTATCTTTTACCTTTGCAGACCTAGCTTATTTCCCAGGAGCTGGTACCACTTTTTAGTGCCGCACCAATTGCCGCGAGTAATTTTGATGCCCAGTTTCCTCCTTAGAGAGAGGCACCTGAGCTCTGACGAGATGCAAAATTCAACTTAAGAATTTTGGCATCCAAGCAAAACGGGCACATCAAGGGATGTTCTACATGCCGAATAAACATACGACATGACCGCTGTCGATTTACTCCGTCATGAAAATCCACCGACATGGGCTGGGGTCAAACCCGCAACTTTAGGTGTGATGGCCAGCGACAAACCAACTACGCCACCCAGTCGGCACGCACTTGCTGAATTATAAGAAGAGTAAAACCAAAAGCACGGCAATGAATAAAAAAATGTAAAATGATTATTTTTAATTAAGGGGGCATAGTACCTTGCGAGAACAAAAATTGTTCGTTGTCATATACATGTTACGATTCATCATAAGTTAACAAATTTTGCTAATTTTGATCTGAATTTTATATATTATCTATAACAATGTATAAACTTTAAGAAAACTAGAGAAATTTTGTTCTTTAATAAATACAAAATTTTAAAAAAGAAGATAAATATATATACCAAATTGAAAAAAAAATATTACTTACCTCCCGTTCCCGCAAGATAATTTTTAAATTATACACTTTAGAATCTCAATTTTTGCATTAAATTGAATTTAAATGTAACCTTTATTCTGTATACCACTTAATTGAAAAGTATCTTATATTTTTTTTAATATTTTTTAAAGTTAAAAAATTCATAAAAAATATTTTTTTTAAAAATTTCAATTTTTATACAGTGGCAAATCAAAATGTATTAAACCATAAAACATAATTATGGCATACAGAATTAAGATCTATGACTAGAATATGCATGCCAATTTTTATAGCTCTAGAGTAAAAACTTTTTTTACAATCTTGCGGGAAAGTGTAAAAAATTGAAACTGAGAAAATCAAGTTTAAAGAATGACATTTCAATATTTCAAATAAAACTTAATACATAATATTTAAAATGATCCTGCTTCATATGTAGGACCTTCTAGTTCTGCAAAATGCTCATTTGTGGCTTTTTTCTCATTCTGCTAGCCCTACGGGCCTCTAATGTGTATGATTTTGATTTAATTTCGGCATTTTTTATGCGTGCATAATTGGCCTTAAAGGCAGAGGTAACAGTAAAATGTCCTATTTTAAAGCCAAGAGCTTTCATTATCTTTATACATCCCGTCATTCCCTCATTAAACATCACTATAGCCTCATTTACTGCTATGTCTACAATATTTTTAGATGACCCACACAGAAGTTTTGGGGCAGTACTTCCAAACAGTCGAGTTGAACGACTCATTAGCGTTTTGTGTTTTAACCCCCACACATTTTTTCAGCAATTTTGGTGCAGATAATTCTGCTATTATAGGCTTTATTTCATCCATTACGGCAATTGGCACAATATTTTTATGTTTGAATAAAGAAACACTATTCGTAGCAACTGCTTTTTGATATTTGCACCACGAAGTATCACCAATTGGGCAGAAGAGATGCATAGGTTCCTCATCAGTGGACCTATAATGACAATAAATTGCCCATATGGCCTGACGCATATCACTAATGGAGCTATTATTCTGTCTAATAGCATTGCCATAATAGGTGGTAGTTGTATCAATGAACTTATCAGTCAGACGATTTTTACCGCTGATACTCTTACCGTCTGATAATTTTTTGCCACGATTCATTGTTTTTAATTTTCGCAGTCTAGCACCCATACGCTTTTGTATGTGGCCAACACATTCAACTTTTTCGATAGAATATGGTGCTGTCATTTGAAGCTCTGGGAAGGTTTTTGTGTCCCCATCGCCGATATACTTAATATATTTCGCATTTCGTTGTGGCACCGATCTTTGAAATATTTCCTTCATCCCGTCTACTTCCATTTTACTGAAAGAACCAATATGGTTCTTTACACAGTGTGGTTGATGTTTCAATTTCCACTCTTCATATGAATGTCCAGATTTTGGACCTCGCCATTTTTCACATCCTTTACAATATGAAGAGAGAACAGCAACATCAATCACTTTCCCTGTAACATCTCCAACGATACTACAAACACCAATATGGGAAGTGTGTCCACGTGTTTTCCACGTACCGTCACCACTGACACAGATTTCATTACTTTCAGAAGCTGATACTTCTTCTTTCGCAGCATTTTTCATGGAGTCGTCTGCTACTTCACGACTGGCCAAATTTATTTTTCGCATTATCCTTTCATATGACTTGTGTGATACTGGGGATGTCAAATCCATTGCTGTGCAAAAATTCTTTATTCCACAAAAATCCAATCCTACTGTACGCATAGCATAGGTGATTCGTGTATTAACTTCATAGTCCTTACTTGAAGCAATAACTGAGGAACTTTTAAAAGTGGTCAATGTACTGCATGAGTAACATTCAACATAAAACTCAGATACCAATCCATACAAAATCTTTTCTTTTAGAACTACTTTAGTATTGCAGTTAGGACATATTAAATATTTGGATAGTTCAGATAATAAAATATCAATGTTTATCATTCTATATCCATTAGATTGATTGGAATTTCTTACTTACTTGTCAAGATAATTTTCTTTGCACAATTTCTTAGCGGAAGCAGATATGCAGTCAACAGCAAGCGTATCTGATACATTTCGAGTGTATTGATTCGCATGAAAACGCTTTCGTTTTCGGCGATAGTCACTGCCTCTACGTTGAGCATTACTAGACATTTTTACTAATTAAAAAAGATGCAAAAAAAACTTCAATCAACAAAAATTTAAAAAGCTTACGAATTACGAGAATAACGAGATAACACTCAATAAAGCAGCAGTAAACAGTATGAAATACAAATGTAAACAAGCAATACTTCGAACTAGGGCAGTGTTGAGTTGCAAACTTCCTTCTCTCATTAAAAATAGATAAAATTAAAAATTAGCAACAACTGGGGAGAAAATAATTTCAATAACAGCATCGATTTCAAAACTGAAACTAACGAACATGGTTTGTTTACATTGCATTTAAATGGACAATCCAGTGCTGACGTTTGACATTTTTTGTTGCTATTGCCGTACTTTTGGTCCGATTTTGACGCGGTTTGTTTTAAAATGCTCCTAACAGTCTGTATTAATTTTTAAAAATGTTTTTGAAAAATGGATTATTTTGCCGTTTAAAGGTACTATGCCCCTTAATGCTCATATTATAAATAGATTTAAACGAACTGTAATTGTAATCCTTTCAAGTTAGCATTTTTTATTAATGTTCAATAATGAAAAAGAATGTAAAATTCCGATAAAGAATAATTGTGTTATTTTAAATGTTTAAAACGAGAAGACTTCAAAATGTTTTAACCCGGGAGCAGACACGCACTCTCGATACTAATGGTAGTAGTCGCACGTGGTGACGGAGTCACCCCGAAGCTTTTTTTACAATTATGTTTATTGTACACAATAAAAATCACAATTCCAGTGAATAATTTAACTAAGAGAAAGTATGCTTACCTACTTTCTACCTTTTTTAATTGATAATTTGAGAAAAATTCCAGTACAACCGAATTAAAATGTTTGTAAGGTACGCTACTTAAATAAAGGACACAAATCACAGAAACTTTTCACGAACGTTACAGGAATGATATCTGCAAGCAAAACTGTCATATTTCCTCAAATTTTTGTAGTTTGACTCTGTACCCGGCGTGACCGCTCCCGGTTTAAATATGTAATCAATGTAAAACTAAGAATGTTAGTTCTAAAAAGGAATTATATAAAAACGTTTTGCATCATGCTTTATATGTTTCAGAATACTCATAAAAATAAATATTGGTCAAATAATCCTTCAAAGTGCTTTCTGTGCTTTTCGAAACGTCATATAACTCTTTCGTAAAGGCGCATTATTTACAACTTCCCTAAATGAAAAATAAAGACATAAAAAAAGGAACGAACTAGCCATACCAGTAAGTTCGAAGGTCTAACAGATGAATTTTTCATGTTCCTAGAATGTTTCTCTGGGTCTGGGTTTTGTCTTTTTTTCTGAAAAAGTTTTTAGGTTTAAAAAGAAAACTCAGTAAAATAAAATCTCTCATCGGGGGATTACAGCAAATAAAAAAAATGCAATGTTTTTTTATTTAGTTATAGGATCAGATAGGTAATTAATGTATCGAAATGAAAGCTTTCATGTTTAATGAAGTAATACTAATAAATTCTATCCGTGTAAAGGTGTATTTTTTATTATGTTAGAAAGTATTTTCTTACTTCATTACAGTAAATTAATTTTTTTAAATCTTTTATTTTCGATATCCTCGCGCCCCCTTTGTAGGGTTATCGTGCCCCCCAGGCGGCGCGCCCCACACTTTGAGAAACACTGAGCTAATCTCTTATTGCTATCTTATGACATTAACATCAAATTATTATTATTGTTTCTAAAATCAATGATAGTGTGTGACTTAAATCTTGAATTTTCATTTACATGTACAACATACAATATGTCAGGTGTATTAGTATACAACACTTTTATCAACGATGTAATTCAGAATTCGAGGAATGCGTAATTATTCGAATCTCGGCGGACACAGGAACGATGAATGGTGAGTGAGTGAATATTAACGTCACACTGTACAGCTACACGGGGGCTTTTGGCGACGGACCACGTGTGATGTTCCCCCCTTGGGAGAATATCTCTCGGAGTATCAGCGTGAGCTAGGGGCGTAGGATTAACGAAAGAACTAGAATCACAAGCATTATCTTAATATAAATTTATTAAGATATTTAACTTAAACTTTTAACAAATTAAACCAGTGGTTCTCAAACTTTCACTGCTGGCGACCCAATTTTCAATCATAATTTTTATTGCGCCCCCCTAAAAATAATAATGTATTGAATGCAATAATAATGCACTTTGGCGCTAAAGCTACAATAAGATCATAATTATAAACCGTACAAATTAACAAGATAAGTATTAAATTTTGCATATTTTACTTTTAAGTAATATATATATAATTTAAAAAAATTTTTTTTTTTTACTTTTAGGTTGATTTACTATAAAAGCGTGTTTTTTTAGTTTGTTTTAAAACTATATTTTATTTTATAATTATTTTTACTATACACGATACAAATCACAATTCCAGTGAATAATTTAATTAAGAGAAAATATGCTTACTTTTTTTCAAGGACTTTTAAAAATATTTCTTTGAAAATTTGAGAAAAAATTCAATAAAACTAAAGTAAATGTTCCAAACATGCTTGTCCTTAATAAAGGACATAAATCACAGAAACCTTTCGCTAACAACACAGGAACGTCATTTTACAGCAAAACTGTCATATTTTGTTCACGTTTTTGTAGTTTTGCTGTTGATTGATGATCTAAACATAGCATTTTGAACTTTTTCTTCCTTGTGTCTTTTTGACAAGGCGAAGTGCTACATTATGACTTCATAGTTCTCTTCATAGAGATCTTTAAGCAGCAGTTGAAAATTTCCAATCAACTCAAACGATTCATGTCTAACGCTTTTTTCATATTTACTTTCGCTATCTTAATTAATATGCATTATTTTAGTAGGTTCTTTAATTGCTTGATCAGTTTCCACTTCCTTCAATAGGGATCACAGATGCTTATTTTTTTAATATTCTGCTCATTTACATTTATAAACCATAATAAGTCGTACAACACAGCAATCAAAACCACAAAATTGTTCATGGGGAAACTGTTGCATGTTCTAAAAATAATTGTGTAAAACGTTTTTCATTATGCATTACATGTTTCAGAATACTCATAAAAATAAATCTTGGCCAAATAATTCTTCAAAGTGCTCAATATGCTTATCCATATATCATAAAACTCTTTCACATGGAAAAAGGTGAAACAGAAATATATTATATATACTTACAACTCCCCTAAAAAAAGGACGGAGACAACCAAACCAGTAAGTTCGAAGGTCAGTTAAAGTAATATTTTAAATTAAAATCAACGTAATAAAAAATCTCTCATCGTGGGATTACAGCAAAGCAAATAAAGTATATATATATTTTTTTAATTCGGTTTTAAGATCAAAGATGGCTAATGAGCGTTTGAAGTGGAATCTTTTATTTTTGATGATCGCAAGATGGACAAAAATAAATTATATCAGTGTAAATGTGTATATTTTCTTATGTCAGAAAGCATTTTGTTTTACTTCATTCCAAAACATTATTCTTTTAAACCTTTTATTTTCAATATGATCGCTCCCCCCTCGCAGGGTTACCGCGCCCCCCAGTTTGAGAAACACTGGTTTAACCACATTTGGAATATGTAAATAAATGGGACGCACACACACAAATAAAGTTCAAAAACGGAGACGACCACATAGCTAATATAAAGAGACAAAGATCGTTGAGCACAAAACACTTTCGCTTTAATACTGACTGTGAAGATCACGTGAATCTTTTGCAACAAGAGATGGGATTGGTTAAAACGGGTGGGAATGAGATTTCTGATGCGATTTTACATCTTTATTAAGATCATCGCCTTAGTTTCGAAAGAAAGAATTAAAAGTTATTTGAAAATAACTAAAAAAGAGTTAATTTAAAGGATTTTAGAGAGAAATATTACACACACACACACACATATATATATATATCTATATATATATACATTTTCAAGAAAATTTCCATTTATAATATTATGTCTTTAAGTCATTGAGGAGATCTTTGGATAAATTTAGTATTCTAAGAGCTTAACTATACAAGAAGTTAACCAATTCAAGGATTTAATCAATCTTAAAAGAAAAGCAGAAAAGAATAAAGAAAATCATTAAGGAAATTGAAGGATTCCATGGAAAATAGTCACACCTTATTCTTAAAGGTCATGAAAGAATCAATAAAAATTAAGGCTATAAGATTCTAAAGAATCCCTTTTATAGATATTTCTTTTCTTTTTTAAGAGGACTTGGTACCCTAAAAATCACAAACCTATGGTTTTTTTTTTTTTCATTTAATCTTATTCTTTGCATTATTATCTTTCGATTGATATATCACTTGTGCATGTCGGAAAATTAGAAGTTGAATAAAACTTCATTTGAAAACAAATTAGGCAATTCAGCCACACACCCTTTTAGAAAAAAAAAAAGCTAAAAATGCGTTATGATAAAAAAAAAAAATCTATTTTATAAATAGAAATAATAACTATAAAAAAATGTGTAGTATTAAAAGCAGAATATTTCCGAGGAAATACAATAATGTAATTTTTCTTCCTTGTGAAATGTGTGCATGTAAAATTTTTAAATTAAGGCATTTTATATTAATAATTTTATAATTTCAGTTCTTATTCCTGATATATTTTTCATACAAATGTAATACTTTAATATTATAAGAAGAAAAACAGCTAAAATTTCTGTCGTGACAGAAAAAATATTTTTTTTAAAGTTTTTCTTGAGTTTTCTTGTCCAATTAGTACTCTCTAAAAGTTGATCATTTATAAAAATGTGTGGGTTGAAAACATATGAAAATGCAATTATTTTAAAGAAAAACGTATAAGTAATATCTTAAAGTGGTATTTTATAAGTTTAATTAAGCTTATAATAATTATTTTTCAGAATTATAAACTTTAAAGTGGTTTTTCTCAGTTTGTGTTTTTCGAAACCTTAGTGCATTCAAAATGCTACTTCTTCGACAATTATTTACCAATCACTTCAATTTTTTTCCTGCGTGTGTTAAAAATAAAGCATGTAATAAAATTAGGGATCCGTTTTGCTATAAACTGAATACTTTTTTTTAAAAAAAATAAAATGTAAGACATGTTGGCTTTTTCGTTGAGTTTTAGCCTGTATATCAACATTTTATTCTTTTTCTCGAAAACGAATGAAGTTATTCTAAAATCGATCCCTAAAGTTGTTAAGAACATCCATAAGAATATTATAAAAAAATTTCAGATCAAAAAATTAATTTTTACAAAAGGAGTAGGATTTTAAAATTTTAACAATTTTCTTCGAAAAATTTAAATTTTTAAAATAGTGTGAATAATATATGAAAATTTTCATCTGGTAACATTTTCTTGAATAGAAACATTGTATAAAATGTTAAAATATAATTTTTAAATACGTAAATCAGTGCTTCTCAAACTTTCAATACTAGCGCCCCCCCCCTTTTCGATCACAATTTTTATCGCGCCCCCCTTATACATTAATAATGCACTTTGACGCTGAAGCTACAATAGGCGATCTTAATTATAAACCATACAAATTAGTAACATAAGTGTTAAAATTTTGTATACTACTTTTAAGCAAAAAATAAATAAATAAATAAAATAATAGGATAATTATTATGTTATTTTTCCTTTCTCTAATTTTTAAATTGAACATACTGCAAAATGCGGTGGCTGCTTAGAAAACAAAATATAGATATCTGCTAAATATAGAAAAAGAACTCAGAGGGTGAATTTCTAATCATAAGCATTTTCCTTATAAAAACTTTGCTTTGCAAGACAAGCCCATGGAAGTCGTTAATACTTATTAAACTTGCTCTTAATTTAGTATTAATTAATTAGTTATAAAATACTCTGTGCAGGACTGATACATTAAGAGTATACCGGCTGAAGTGCCCGCTCTTTGCACGAGTTCATTTACAAGAAAATAAAACATTATTGATATAATAGCTGAACAGTAAGGAGTGCAAAACCAAATGCTCGACAATGTTTACAAAAATGTAAAACGATTTTTTTAAAATGGTTGCTCAAATTATAATTAGTTTTAAGCGAATGGTAATTTTAAGCCTCACAGAATTAGCATTTATAATTGATGTTAAATAATGAACAATATTATAAAATTCCGATGAAGAATAACTGTATTATTTTTAATATTTAAAGCGAAAAGATTTCAACATGTTTTAGTGGTCCGTCGCCAAAAGCCCTCGTGTAGCTGAACAGTGTGACGTTAATATTCAATCAATCAATCAATCAACATGTTTTAACCGGGAGCAGGCTTGCACTCGATACGGTCAAGCGGGGTTATTGAGTCACACTAATCCTTTTATATATATATATATATATATATATATATATATATATATATATATATATATATATATATATATATATATATATATATATATATATATATATATATATATATATATATATATATATATATATATAATTATTTTATTGTACACGATACAAATCGTGATTCCAGTGAATAATTTAACTAAGAGAAAGTTTACTTACCTACTTTCAAGGACTTTTCAATTTTTCTTTGGTAACAAATAAACAGTTTTGCCAGAATTAACGATTTCGTAATTTGTACGTCCCGCGCGACCACTTCCGGGTAAAAAGTGTATTCATTATGATTATATGAAATTGTGTAAAACGTTTTTCACGTTATGCTGTATATGTATAGAATATTCGTAAAAATAAGTCTTGGCCAAGTAATTCTTCGAAGTGTGTGTGTGTGTGCTCTCCATGGTTTTCCAAATATCATAAAACTCTTTTGCATGGAAAAAAGCGTAACAGAGAAATGCATTACTTACAACTTCCCTAAATGTGAAACAAACACATAAGAGAGGGGTCATAACTAACTGTACCAATAACTTAGAAGGTTAAACAGATTACAGATATAATGTGCAGTATTTCAAAATAATGACAGTAATGAATTTTTTATGTTACTAAATTTTTTCGATTCTGTGTCTGGTATCTGTTTTTCTCTGAAAGAGTTGTATGTTAGGTTTAAATAGAAAGCTTAATAAAAAAATCTATCATCATGAGTTTACAGCAAATAAAATAAAAGTTTTTTTATTTGGTTATAGAATCAAAGATAGCTCATTAGGTATTGAAGAAGTTTTTTTATTTTTTGTTGAATTAATATCGCGTGCGCGCGCCTAAAAATTATATCTGAGTAAAAGTGCATTTTTATTATGTCTGAAAGTATTTTGTTTTAATTCATTCCAGTAAATTAATTATTTTGAAATCTTTTATTTTCGATATGCTCGCGCCTTCCTCGTAGGGTTATCGCAACCCTTAGGGGGCGCGCCCCACAGTTTGAGAAACACTAAATTAAACTATAATATATAATGTGAGAGAATCTACGATGGCAAAATACGCAACACACAATATATATATTTAGATCATAAGACTTAATCTAATTCAGATCACTATCAATAACTGAACCACCCAATCACTGATTCTAATAATAAATAGTCAATCCCACCTTATTACAGCTTGGAGAATCACTCTGTATTGATTTATGTTCAATCTTGACTTTACTTGTATGCACTGGTGTGCAACTTGAATTAAATATATTCGATCACTTATAGCTTCTAATTACAGTCACGTAAAGCTCATTCAGACTTGAACCACGATTCCTCTATTGGACATCAACTACTTGCAAATTTCCATCCACTATCACAAATTGCCATACATTGCCATTTCGTTTACTCTAAGTTCCGATATTTAAAAGCTTGTTCATATGCATCTTTCATTCACACTTCACATCTTGGATTTGGTTGGAAAAAAATTGCCATTAATTCTGGCCCAAAGAACCCAAAGGACATGTTAAGGAAAAGACGCGTGAGCCCGTCACCATCCCTCCAATAAGGAAAACGTGATTTATTCGAGGGTCTTAATGGCCCTTAAAAAATTATGTGCCTAAATTTTATTTCTCTACTCTTAACTTTCCACGTCTTATTTCAATTTCTAATATTCATTCTAAGCATTAATATTCCACTTAAAATTTAATTTTCACTATTCATCTTCAATTTAATTTTTAATATTTCTCCTTAATTTGAATTTTCAACAGCCGCAATAAATTTTACTCAATTAACTTGACTAACTTTCACAGTTATGCATTTTAATCACGTTACATTCTCACATTTACAAAATAAATGGACATGCCCCATCCGGGCGACGGGACCGGGGAAAAACCATATAAGACTTAAATGGTAAAAAAAACGAGGTCCACATGTACCTTAACTAGCTTAATTATACTTAAATGTTACTTAAAGTACTACGATTCTGCTTCTTCATAGTCCAATTGTCATTTGTACAAAGAAAGAATAATTCTTACAATTCTTCAGCTTTTTCACAATATTCTTGTCTTTGTACTGATAAAGATTAGCTTTAAGTTTTTAGCTACATCAAAATTTTCTACATAGATTTCAGGGTCTGTCACCCTGAAACAAAAATTCCTTAAGTCATTTGGCAAAAAGAAAGTTTCACACATTATGATTACATTTCACAATTTTTATACATTATATATCACTTTTAAATTACAACTAATTTCTATACATATATATTTCTCTCTCTCTCTCTCTCTCATCTGGCTTTTTCAAAAACTTCCCCTCAAATCGCACAGCGCTAGTTAATGTTATGTTAGTATGCTCATTTTTAAAAAACTTAACCCTTTTTCCTCTGACTCATGCTTTACGTCTGACCCTTTGTTTATACCATCTTACGACTCATTTGAGAGATCTCCGTTGTACTCTGTCAAAACCACTCGATTCATCGCGTAAACTACCGTTATCCGAACTACCAGTTCCTATCTCCGTCTCGTCACATTTCCTATGACGATAAATTCTAACCTGATCGACATTAACCGTTAACCTTTTTTTTTGCCTTCCATGCCACTGCGTTGTTCTTCTTTACATCTAATACGCTATACGGACCTTCAAATTTTGGTTTAAATTTAGCTAGCACTTTTCTTGTTGCCGAACTTAAAGGATGTGTTGCTATCAAAACCGAATCATTCACCTTAATTTGCACATCACGCCTGCGTCTATAATAATATTTCTCCCCTTTTTCATGCTTAGCTTTTGTGTTTCGTCTAGTCTCCTCAAATAATCTTTCAATATCTCCTACTACAAATTCAGTTCCCTCCGATAGCATCACTAATTACTGAAAAGGCTTCATTAACTTTCGACCTAAAAATAATTCTGCAGGGGTTTTTCCCGTCGTTTCATTCACTGCAGTACAATTAGCATAAGCAAACTCACGTAAGAATTGGTCCCATGTGTCATGTTGCTCATTGACATAATTTGCAATCATTTGCACCAGATCGCGATTTACGCGTTCTGTTCTATTTGCTTGAGGTCGATATACTACAGTCTTCACATGCCTTATGCCTAATCTATCACTTAAATTCTTAAAAATACCGGAGATAAATTGGGGACCATTATCACTAAATAATTTTATTGGAGCTCCAAAACGCGATATATAATTATCAAAAAATTATCTGCTATAACTCGAACAGAGGGTTTTTTAAGGGATATGATTTCAGCCCACTTGCTGAAATGATGCGTAATTACTCATACACATCGGTCACGTCTTACTCTCGACACAGGATACGGACCTAACAAATCTAACGTAACTATTTCATTTGGATAATTTGATACAATTGGAATTAATCGACCAGCTGGTAACGCGTTTTTATAATTATTAATTAGGCACATGTGGCATGTAGAGACATATTGATCAATAAATTTTCTCATATACGGGAAAAAACAAACATCCCTTATTTTAAGATAAATTTTAAAACGTCCAAAATGACCTGCTAATGGCTTGTCGTGAAATTCTCTCATTATTTCATTCCTTAAAGATTTTGGAATGTATACTCGCATTTCTCCTAATGACGTTGCATATTTCGCATAAAACAAGAAGCCTTCTATTAAACGAAAATCTCGGGACCAACTCTCACATATTGTCGCACTAACTGATCTATCTTCTGGGTTTTCTAGATATCTATTGGTATGACCTAATTCTGCGTTCGTTCTTTGCTCTTCTATTAACTGATTTCGTGACGAAAGTACCAAATCCCTGATTATTGCACATTGAACTTTTTCTCCTATTATACTTTCAACCGTATTATTATCTGAAACATTAGCCACAACATTTAACTTCGTTTCTGACACATCAACGCGTAAATTCCCTTCATCTACCTTACTATCTGCAACCTACGAATCTTGAATCGCCAACGATTTCCGATCAAAGTCCAGAATGATCTTTGATCCAGCTATGAAATCTATCCCGAGAATACATGGGTATTCCAAATCTGCCAACACATGAAACAACCAAGGCCTCTCAAACTCCCTTATTCGAATATTCAATTCCACTACTCCAATATTCTGACATTTAGCTCCCTGTGCCGTGATCACCTGAGTACGCGATTTCTTTACTGGTTTGTAAAAAAAATATTTTCGGTATGTCTCCTCCGATATAAATGATTTCTCCACTCTCGTGACCCATAATGTTTTCGTAAAAGTCTCGTTTAATAAAATAGGAACATATGGAAGTTCCACTGGAGACATGCATATTGCTGAGTTTAATCGGTGCCTCGTTTATCGACTGCGTCTGATTACTTTTAACATCACTCACTTTGGAAACATTCAATCGTGCCCTTTGCCTTCTAACGCCTCGACTAAAATTTTCACTCGAACCCCTATTTCTGTGGTCCCCTCTACTAAAATCGTCATTTTGACCTCGATTTCTAAATTGATATCCCCTATCGTTAAATTGATATCCCCTCGTAGTTACCCCTATAATCATTTCAACCATTACTCGGTCTACGCACCACTTCAGAATTTCTCCAATTTCCTGGATTATTACCAACATTAGACATCCTACGCTATTCCAACCTCGTCCTTCCACATTATCACTATTTCTAGAACCTCGTATTGCCTTGCATGAATATCTTTCCTCAAATTTAGCGAAGACCTCCAACAATTGAACCGTGTTTTGTGGGTTTCGCACTTCCACATAATCCTGTACTTGTGGTTCAAGTCTAACAAAAATATGATCTACCAGAGCTTTCTCTGACATCTCTAGTTCTACCTTTTTTTGTAATTTTATCAAATCGTAAACAAAATCCGTCGGGTCCTGGTGCTGTCTCGGTTGCGACGCATAAAAACGTGTTTCTAAATCTTTCCTATTTTGGATGGCAGGGAATGCTTTTGACAACGCTGCTTTCAGTCCAACAGCGCGAAGTCCTTGGCGGTATACTGCAATAACGCTGATTCGAATATTTGGTACCCATCTAGGGCTCTCCCCAGGAGATGACCTTTCAAATAAGCACACGATAAATCACTGGCTATCACAAGTAATTTGATTTGATTGTCAATACCCTCCAAAAACTCGGTGACGTTCTCAGACCCGGAAAAGTACACTTCTGGCGACATATTAAACCATCTCGCGTTTCTCATCTCAGGGTCATATAGATTAAACCGTGTTGGGCGCCATTGTGATGCCCCCCTGGGAGAATATCTCTCGGAGTATCAGAGTGAGCTAGAGGTGTAGGATTAACGAAAGAACTAGAATCAATTATTATCTTCATATGATTTTATTTAGATATTCAACATAAACTTTTACCAAATTAAATTATAATAATTAATATGAGAGAATCTACGATGGCAAAATACGTAACACACAATATATATATTTAGATAATAAGACTTAATCTAATTCAGAACACTATCAATAACTGAACCGCCTAATCACTGATTCTAATATTATATAGTCAATCCTACCTTATTACAGCTTGGAGAATCACTCTGTATTGATTTATGTTCAATCTTGACTTTACTTGTATGCACTGGTGTGCAACTTGAATTAAATATATTCGATCACTTATAGCTTCTAATTACAGTCACGTAAAGCTCATTCAGACTTGAACCACGATTCCTCTATTGGACATCAAATACCTGCAAATTTCCATCAACTATCACAAATTGCAATACATTGCTATTTCGTTTAAGTTCCGATATTTAAAAGCTTGTTTATTTGCATCTTTCATTCACATTTCACTTCTTGGATTTGGTTGGAAAAGAGTTGCCATTAATTCTAGCCCAAAGAACCCAGAGGACATGTTAAAGAAAAGACGCGTGAGCCCGTCACACAAGTAATTTTGAACCATGGTCAAGTGAGGTGGACGACACCTGAGCTGGCACCCCCTCTCTCCTAACTACCTCACCACACCAACGGGAGGACATTTGAGCTCTCGACAAATATAACGTGCATCTCTCCCATACATGGCGGGTCGTTAGTGGTACTGGGCTCGAACTCGCGTGACAAGGCCTGCCACGACCCGATACCTTAATCACTCGGCTACCGCTGCCACATGTCTATGTTCGAACCTCCTCCAGTTGGTGTGGTGTGGAAGTTCGTGGAGGGGGAGAGCTAACTCAGGTATCATTCTCGTCGTTTGATTATGGCTTATAATTAGGAGATCGGTTGTCAAAAGTCCTCGATTAACGAAAAAATGCGGCGTTAATATTCACTCACTCAACCCTTATGAAAAGTTGTATTTTTATGTTATTACTAATTGTGCAAACTTTGCAATAATTGTGTGGTCATTGAGAAACATATGTAATTAACATCGTAACTCTTATATAAATCAATTCAAAGTATTGGAATTAAAAAATATGAAGTGATCCAAACTGATTGTTTGGGATAACAAAAAATAAATAAGTAAATAAAATTTCTTTGCTCCCGTAAAAATAATTTTTCTAACAGGCTTCAGTAGTAAAAGTATGAGTTAAAAGCCATTTTCTTGACAGAACCGATTATTCTCACAAATATCTCTTTTTATAAAACCGAAAAAGTTTTCGTGATGCTGTAATAAACTTGCTTCGAGTTAAGGTGAAGTTAATAAAAGAAACTACATCTTTACAAAGGCTATATGACTAGCAGTGAAAGTCAAAGCAATAAAAAAAAAAGGAAAATTTGCCTAAAGTTGGATCGAACTTATCTATAATACTGAAAATGCCGGTCTTTAGGTCACAAAAACTAAAATTTTGTAAAATAAACTGAGATTACAAGCATTTGCGATGAAATGCTTTATATAAATGATCCTTTTCAATAGGAAAAAATATTCAGGAAAATATTCTTAAATAAAGAAATTATATTCTTGCACTTTTACTTCGTCAGAATACATGTTAATTTTTTTTTCCTAAGTTTTTGGACAAATATAGAGAAATGTTTTTACTTGAAATAGTTCCTTGATAGTGTCAATTTTGGACAATATTACTAACCGTACTGTTAAACTGATTGGCATTTCTTGTATTGAATCCAATAAATTTTTAATTAATTAATTCTTCTAAGTTATTACGTGTTTGTTCAAACTGTATATACACTGCTTTAAACGAATCTATTTTAGCTTCCCAACGGGTATCGCAAGATTGTCTTAGAGTAATGCATTAGTAGAATTTCCTATCTTTCTAGATGCAGAAAATAAGTATTGAAATATCCAGTCCCAATTTTTATAGTACATACTACTGGAAGTGAGTTGAGTTAATATTAACGTCGCACTGTTCAGCTACATGAGGGCTTTTGGCGACGGACCACGTAATTTTGAACCATGGTCAAGTGACGTGGACGACACCTGAGCTGGCACCCCCCCTAACTACCACACCACACCAACGGGAGGACGTTTCAGCTCTCGACAGATTTAACGTGCATCGCTGCCCTACACGGCGGGTCTTTAGTGGCAGGTACTTGGATCGAACTCATGACATGCCTGCCATGGTTGGATACCTTAACCACTGGGCTACCGCAGCCCTACTGGAAGTGAGACCAAAAACTATAAATATTAAGAGATGATTGGCAAGGTGATAGGTTTAGAGCAATTATTCTAGATCTTACACCTTTATATTTCCGTTTCATATTGTTACCCTTTTGTCACATACCACAATTCAAATCTATTTCTAACTCCCTTAACCTTTCCACTAGAGTTTTTGTTATTTCTGGTGGTCGCGGTAGCTTAGTGGCTATGGTCACGGGCTCGTGGGCTTGAGTCCTGTAGCCACTAAAAACACGCCGTGTAGATGAGGCCATTCCTCCCGCTGATGTGCTAGTTAGGAAAGAGTGGCGTCAGCTACGGTGTCCTCTTCGTCACTGGACCGAGGTTCAAACTTACGAGGTTTGTGATCAATAGCCCTCTTGTTGCTTTGTAGAGCAACGTTAAACATCAAATGACAATTCCGGATTTTTCACCCGCTAAGAAAGTATACACTTCGCCACACAGTGGTCTTCAAACTGTGTTAAACAAAACCCTTGAGTTCCACGATACATGCCCAGGGGTTCCACGTGTCAAAATAAATAAATCGAAAAAAAAATTATAAATGTGTATGCAAAATGGATTCACGTTCTCTATGAAGTTTTTATCCTCACAAGAATTTAAAGCTCATTCCTGTCATTAAGAAACTGAAAATTTTATTTCAACATAATAACTTTGTTTTACAATACTTTTTAAACTTCTATTATAATATAATAAAATATATTAAAATGTGTTTTATTTATATGCATTACCTAATAGATTGTAAAAACTTTATTCTTTACTATCCCGTTTTCCGCGAGATAATTGTATACTCGTTAGTAAAGAGTGTTTTTTTCCAGGTATAGAAGTTTAAGTTGGCATTATTTAAAAGATGGCGACCGTGATTTATTCTCAGTTTGGTTTGGCAATTCATCATGAATAGACTCACGCCTGAACAAAGCTTTCAAATTGTGCAATTTTATTTCGAAAATAATGGTCGCGAGCGCGCGATTTTCATAAGCGAATTTTGTTTAGCGATGAAGCGCACTTCTGGTTGAATGGCTACGTCAACAAACAAAACTGCCGCATTTGGAGTGAAGCTAATCCACAAGTGTATGTCGAAACACCGTTACATCCAGAAAAATTGACTGTTTGGTGCGCTTTATGGGCTGGTGCAATCCTTCTTCAAAAACGATGAAGGCCAGAACGTTACAGTCAATGGTGATCGGTATAGAGCCATGATTACTAACTTTTTCATTCCTGAATTGAACAATCATGATGTCCAGGAGCTGTGGTTCCAACAAGACGGCGCAACATGTCACACAGCTCGTGCCACAATCGATTTATTGAAAGACACGCTTGGTGACCGCCTAATTTCACGTTTTGGACCTGTGAATTGGCCTCCAAGATCTTGTGATTTAACACCGCTAGACTATTTTCTGTGGGGCTATGTAAAGTCATTGGTCTATGCGGATAAGCCACAAACGCTTGACCATTTGGAAAAAAACATTCGCCGTGTTATTGCCGATATACGGCCACAAATGTTGGGAAAAGTCATCGAAAATTGGACGTCCAGATTGGACTACATCCGAGCCAGCCGTGGCAGTCAAATGCCAGAAATCATATTTAAAATGTAATGCCACAAGATTATCTTTCGAATAAAAAAATTCATGTCAATCGAATAATACATCATTGTTTTATTGCAATTTAAAATTCTATACCTCTAAAAAACCACCCTTTACAATGTCTTGCAAAACTAAATAGCCTCCCATTGGAAAGTGCACCTTTGACATTTGTTCGGAAAACACATACAATAAGGAAGAGATAACGATTTATCGACCTATCAACAGATTTAATGTCCAAACTCTAAATTTAAGCTATAAAAGCTCCTAAATTTTTTGTTGCAAATTCATACAAAATACTCAGTATTGCTCTAGACATTTTAATCCCATTCAGAACAATGTGCATAAGTGAGAAATATTTCTTGGCATAAGTGGTTACAAAAACAAAGTATAGAAATAAATTAAGCTCAGAATATGTATTGCGATTGCAATTAATTTCAATGGGCGTAGAATTCCAGCGGTTTGTGTGAAAAATAAAGCACACATTCTAGTTACTAGACATAATGCATGGGTGGGTGAAACCTGGATCACAGATTAATATTATTAATTAGTAAATTATATTAAAAGTAGTTTAAAATTTTTAATTATCGATGCAATACTTTTTTTAATTGCCTTTACAAAAAAATGTGTGTGGAATAGGGTTCGACAAAAATACTTTCTAGTTCTAGGGCTTCCACAAAACTACCTTCTAGTTCTAGGGCAGTGGTGGCCAACTGGTGACCCGGTGGAGTTGTAACGAGAGCACGCGAAAACCTTCTGAAAAATTAAAAGAAATTTGAATACATAATAATATAAATAATTTCAACAATTTTATTAAAGTGGTTTGTCTTAGACAAATGTCTCAAAATTTGGATCAAAATATTTTTGCGTTAATAAATGTTTTCTGCTATTAACATATTAAAATAAATATTACTCATAACTAGCTGATGTGCACCTATAATAACCTAATTTTGTTAGCATCAGCAAAAGTTAATCCTAATATAGATGACTTGGTAAAAAAAAAAGAATTCAAAAGCCACATTTTAAGTAAATACTAACTGTTTAATAATTATTTTAAATTAAACGTTCCAAGTTACTGATTTTTACTTTGTACCTAACTTAACTCAATTGAACCTGTAAAAAGTTTATTAACAATAAATCCTATATAAATTTGCACTTCATCTTACTTTTAAATTTCTTGCATTAAAAAAAAATGTGCTATTTGCGTAAAAATTCCACATTAAAAGCCTAAACATTTTTTTTTTTTTTTTTTTTACTTTTCCATATTTGTTTGATGGAAATGTTGGAAGCGGCACTCATAATTATTTTTTTATCAAATTTTGGTGCTCTTCTCAAAAAGGTTGGCCACCGGTGTTCTTGGGGTTCTGTGAGTAGAAAAAGTGTTTGAAAACCACTTTTGCGGAATAAAATTACGCAGGATGTATCCGGGAAATGGAACGCGAAACGTTCCTCCATCCCATATCTAGATTGTCGATGTGGCCTGAAGTGGACTTTTGTGGAATAACCCCACAATCAGTGCTAAAAATTGTCACCCCCTCTCTCCCCATTCCAGTTGTTGTCGTGTGTTTATTACTGGGATACATACGAAAGACGCGAGATAGATGAACAGAAACATATATAATACAACCACAAAAGAATACAGATTTTGTTACAAACGATAATCTCAGCATATAACAAGAAGAGGGGTGCGCTGCTTTTCCTTTCGAGACGGGAATCCATTTCAGACGAAAGACCGACTTCTTTTCCGAAGAAGATACAACCATGTCTTACTCGGGATTCGAACCCACTCGGTTGAAAGCCGAGCGACATAGCCACCATACTAGCTGGGCGACCCCATTACAGTTGATATGTGCAAGTAATTCTTCCAGCCATTCTAAAATTCAAGCAAAAACTAACAGTCAGCTGATCTCAAGGTAACTTGACCGTTGCATTTTCATGGGGAGTGGTTTCTTGACGTATAGCTTAGAGTTGATTTTTTTAACCCCCCCCCCTTTTTTCACGTAAAAAAAAGAAAAATTAGTGTTTCTAAAGTGATTTAAGTCGTTATTCGTGTAGCAAAAAAAAATATTCTTTTTCATAAAATATAGTGTTATTAATGTGTATTTAAGCAGTTTATCCGGTAATTTTATTCTAAAGTAACATTTTAAAACTTAAGTACGCAGATTGCATAAACGTGTCGCCATCTGCTGACTTTGCTATAAAACTTGCAAAATATAGCGTCAAAAAATTCTGGAAGCAAAGATATATGTATTTTTTGTAATTTAAAAATTTTCTAGACTATTTCTGACATTTCTACATTTCAAGGCGGATTTATATGAGTAATTTATGTTCCCAGCAAAAGTTTTACGCCTGAATAACGTGATTTCATTGTGCAAAAGTACCTTAACCATTTCAGTACATTTGGCAGTCCCCCTTAACGCAACTATGATACATAAATAATACGAGTACTGTATGCTAAATTCATGTTTTTACTAAATAAATAAATCATCTACCTAAAATATATGAATAGCTGACTTGTTGACATCATATGTTTAACTACCACTAGCACGCAGTGCGATGTGTATCGTCTGAGAGACAATTACAAAATGTTTCCGTCGTTGCCAATGTCATAAAATGCCATTTTGCATTAAGTTCAAATAATAGCGGTAAAATTCTAACAAATCATCAAAAATGCAAACTTTGATTAGCAGTTCTCAACAATTATTAGTAATCCTTAAAAGTTTAACATTATAAAAGTAACAAAAATAATATAAAACTCATATCCTGACGAAATAGCCACATGGTCGCCGAAAATCAGTATTCCCTTCCCGTTTTTTAAGCACTGAGGGACTCACTATTCTATTTATATTGTGAGAAAATTCTAGAAGTCGCTTGGAGCGTATATAAGAACGATTAAGAGAATGAGACCACGCACGATTGATCTCCACGACCGGACCGACAATCATGAGTGATTTTAGCGAGAATATGGAAGTTTCGCCGACGAGATAAGCTCAAGTTGCCACCTGCGAGAAACTTTATGGTATCTCAGCCCTGCATATGTCTTTGCACGACGGACGTTCGTCCAGCCCACTGAATTCCTTCAAAGAACTCTGCCTGACGAGCACACAAGCCATGATCAAGAGAAAGGAGGAAATGTTGTGAGCTTAAAACCCTCCCCCCCCATGCACCAGAACTGATTGAAATGAGCATAAAATTCCCACTACTTCGATAGTCGAGGAAATTAACTTAAAAGTCCCCTCTCCGGAATTAAAAACCAATAGTAAAGGTAATAAGAATAAAAAGTTATGTAAAAAGCGTAAAAATAAAGGCAAGGAATCCACTGATTGATTGAATATTAACGTCGCACTGTTCAGCTACACGAGGGCTTTTGGCGACGGACCACGTAATTTTGAACCATGGTCAAGTGACGTGGACGACACCTGAGCTGGCACCCCCTCTCCTAACTACCACACCACACCAACGGGAGGACGTTTCAGCTCTCGACAGATTTAACGTGCATCGCTGCCCTACACGGCGGGTCTTTAGTGGTACTGGGCTCGAACCTGTGACAAAGCAAGCCACGGTCCGATACCTATACCACTCGGCTACCGCGGCCACAAGGTATCTACGGAAGAGTTTATCTTCCCTAAAAAGATAGTTAGGCCTGTCTCCCCCACCTCAACCCAGGACCCCATAGTAACGAGTAACAATTTCTGATTTAGAACAGGATGTTGAACATCCACTCGACTACAAATCAAGTAACTACCGAAGTAGTTACTTCCAAGATAAAACTTCCCCACCCCATCATGTTAAAAATTAAAAATAATTTCAGAGAACAAATTAAATGCATGATTGAAAAATTCCCCAATATTAGAAATAGAACAGTTAACGATGTAGTTAAAATGTTCACTAACAATCACGAAGAATACCGAAAGCTTATCCAATTCTTAGAGTCGGATAAAGATTTCGAATTCTACAGCTCTTTAATATTATTTCAAAATTAGTTAAGAAAAACCCTAAAATCCTCGATCTCCTCTCCAAATTTAAAAATTCTAATTCCGACGAAGAAAAAACCTGCCTACTGGCAGAAGCAATAATGAATAATGTCTAAATTTCCCTACTCTTACTTATTTCAAACTAAAAAAATTCTCTCCTAAATATTTTTAAAATTGTCATATTCTCCCCTTATTATTTATCAATACTTTCTTTTTTATTTTTAAAAGTAAACTTCTGTATCCCAACTATATCGAAGACTCGTCTTCTATGGAGGAAGGGGAAACGTCAGCCGAAGAGAGCTCGGTAGAGATTTAATTCAGCTAAACCAGCTAAGTCGGTGATCGCGCAAAGCAGCCCGGCGGCGAAAGCCGCCGAGAGCGCTCCCGAATCGAGTAAGAAAGATGACGGCTTTACTACGGTAGGCCGTAATGGAAAACGCATTGCTCCCATTGTGATCGATGCACAGAGCAATGCAACCGAGCTCCTTACTCAGATAGGGAACTTGTGTAGTAATTCATCACTACAGGGGCGCTTTGAGAACGGGAAGCTCCGAGTCTTCCCAACTTCTGCCGAAGAGCACCGTATTATTCAAAAGTTTGTCTCGGACAAAAAAATGCGGTCACACACTTTCGAGATGGCCCACAATAAACAACTTAAAGTTGTTCTGAGAGGGTTACCCACCGACTACAACCAAGGAGAACTCATGTCAGAGTTAACTACACTTGGCTTCAAGCCCAACCATATTTCCCTGTTGAGAAACAGGAAAACCAACACCAACATGCCTCTATTTTTGGTAACCCTCCTAAGAAACCCTGAAAATAAGGGTATTTTCAACATAAAAAACATTGGATTTTTTAGAGTTTCGGTTGAGCCGCTCAATAAATCCACCTTGCCCCCACAGTGCTATCGATGCCAAGAATTCTTTCATCACTCTCGGTTTTGCACTAGAGCACCGAAGTGTTTGAAATGCTCCGGAGGCCATCTCACCTCTGAATGCACCAAGTCAGCCAAGGCCCCGGCTAAGTGTGCCAATTGCAGCGGTCCGCACCCTGCTCGGGTTGCCCCCAAACCCCATCAACACTAAGACAACAAAATCAAAAGCGGCGAAAAACGTCTGGCAAGAGCGTGCGGCTGCGCGCAAGCAAAATTCCAATCAATCTAAACCTTCCTTTGCGGAAGTTGTTAAAGGATCAAAAAACAACTCACTGGATGCCAAAGAAGTGATAACAAAAATGGCCCAGATGATGTCTCAGTGGGGAGATATGCTGTCCTTACTACAGTCTAAACTTTAAATTAAAATTCATCTGTTTTAGTTTAAAAAATTCTCTCAGGTTTTTTAGCTGGAATGCTAATATTTTTGTTAATTTATTCAGTAAATATATTATTATTTGTACTTCTATCGACCCCGACGTAATCGGGAATGCAGAAACGCTTTTCGTCCTTTTTGGACTCTATTAGCATTCCGATCTACATTTGTCACGCGAGTGACCGCACAAACACAAAATACGACAAAAACACGTTTTCACACTCTGCTTACAACATTTCCTTCGCTGCCTTGCACTGTATCTTTTGATACTGGGTTCTTGTGTGCTTAGTCACTGCTTTGATTTACTGCTTTCAGCCGTCCCGACTGCCTTCCTGCGTTCTTCCCCTCCCCCCGCCGGCGCTCTGCTTCGTTAGAGCGTTTCGAGTTTCGGGGTACGTCCTCCCTCCCCGTTCTGCCGGGGAATGTTTCTGGATTTGTTCCGTTTTCTTTCATGGTTTATCTATTTCGCCCATCCTTCTGGGTAAAGGCGCTGCCGCGCCGTCGCCCGCGTCCATCTAATTTTAGTTTTAGTCTATCCCAACTCCATGATTTTCACTCTTAAAAGCTCACTACCATCCTCCAATCAAGGATCACTTCCAAAGCTGATGTCTCCTGCACTCCCATTAGACCTCCTCTCCTGAAGTCACGCCCTCCTCTTCAAACCCAAGCTTCTAACACCACGAACATTAGAGTTCCAGATAGAGGTTTGAAGGCTGCTGGCGCAACTATTTAATAATATTCCTTAAATGCTGTAACTCATTTCTTCATATCAAATGACTTATTATTAATGGGCAGTTCTAGAATAATTTTCTCAATTTATCATAAAAGAACCTGTCCGTTTATTGTGTGGTTTTTTCCTGCTTTCGAAACACGATGCTCCATTTAAAGCTACATCAAAGTGCAAAATCTTTTCCTACGTTATAAATACTTTTAAAGAATTTATTTACATAAAAATAATAAGGCTATTCATCATACCTATATTATTTGATTATTTCATATTCAAAATGAGATTTCGTGACTATTCTTTTTCTACCTGGAAATGCATTTGAAGTCTGTTTTTCAACTTCTGATGTATTATATAAATATGTGAAGAATGTGTTTCAACGCTTTTCTGAATCAATTCTTTATTTATATTTCACTCATATACCACAGAAAGTTTATGGCAACAAATAGGCTCAGATTTTGAGTCCCAACAAGTTTGTATCCTACCCCCTTAACATTCACATCGCTACAACTTGATGGATAAAAGAGTCTAGAAGGTTTCTTTTCAATTATTACACACAAACAACACTGCATATTATTTCGAGGTGGGTACTGACTACTACTACACCTTTCACTACTAAATACCTTTCAGCAGTTTTATGAAAATTTCTTCAGCCAAAGTGGCAATCACTATTTAATTCTGCTTTTTATAATGTAATAACTGAATAACCCACTGAACAGTAAGTCATGTGATCGACTTTATAAAATATTTGTGTGCTGTCCTAACGGTAATGTATCGCAAATAATGAATGTTGACTGTTTTTTGGGGGGGGGGGAATTATACGTGTATACAAGCTGCTAAAACCTTTTTTTCTTGTATAACTCGGGTTTTTCAAAAAAGTGTTGAATTCATGTGTTTAATACATCAAAGCTGAATGTTTTCTCAGATAATGCTTCTCTGAGAATAATTGTCTTTTATATAATACTACTGATATTTTTTAAGTGCTTTCGATTTTTTTTTTTTTTTTCATGTTCTACCATTACCAGTAGTTAAATTCATATATTTTTTTTCAGATAATCCAATTATACGAGGGATATTCGGAAACTAAGGTCCAAATCGTCGTAGCTAATCGAATGTCGCGCAAACATTGAAATGCGCATGCGTACCAACTCCCGGCATACCTTGCTCGTCAAACGACGCCATTTGCTTTGGTATTGTTGCAGTGTGGTAAGTACAGTGCTACTTCAAAATGTTTAAAACAATCGATCAGCCCGCTGACTGTTAAATACGGTCAGTGATTCGGTTTTTGACAGCAAAGAACGTTTCAGCAGCGGAAATTCATAGACAGATAAGCGATGTGTATGGCCCAAATGCGATGAATAGCAGCAAAGTGCATAAGTGGGTGAGAGCTTCCAAGGACGGACGGGAAAATGTTCATGATGAACCGCGTTCCGGTCGATCATCAGTGATCCCAGATTATTTGGTCAATGCCGTGGATGAAAAGATTCGTGAAGACCGGCGATTCACAATTTCAACTTTAGCATTGGAATTTCCGAATGTGGGTAGAACAACCTTGCACAAAGTCGTTTCCGAAAAGTTGAAATTTCGCAAATTGTGTGCACATTGTGTTCCCAGGCTGCTTACTGAGGAACACAAACTGAAAAGAATGGCTTGTGCTCTTGATTTATTGGATCGATATCATAAAGAAGGTGATCAATTTTTAGAGAGGATTGTCAACGAGACGTGGGTTTCTCACATAACCCAGAGTCTAAACGTCAGTCAATGGAAAGACGTCACACAAATTCACCAGTCAGAGTCAAGGCGAAGCGGACAATCTCAACACGCAAGGTTATGGCAACCGTGTTTTGAGATAGACATGGGGTCTTGTTAGTCGAGTTTATGCAACAAGGGACATCAATAAATGCAGCCGCTTACTGCGCTACCCCAACTAAACTTAGACGTGCGATACAGAATAAGCGACGTGGTCTTCTGACGTCTGGAGTTCTGTTGCTGCATGGCAATGCCAGACCCCATTCTGCCATTAACACACAAAATCTGATCAGATCTTTTGGATGGGAACAGATTGACCACCCACCGTACAGTCCAGACTGGGCTCCGAGTGATTTTCACTTATTCCGCTACCTAAAAGAGTTTCTCGGCGGCAAGCGCTTCGACACAGCTGGCGAGGTGAAAGAAGAAGTTCAAGACTGGTTATCCTCACAGGCGGCAGACGTCTACGACTTAGGCATACAGAAGCTCGTAGAACGTTATGACAAATGTTTAAACAAATATGGAAAGTATGTAGAACAATAGAAACATATGTAAGGAATTTAAAATATAAAGTGTTTGAAAAAATCTGTAATGTTTTATGTTTTATAAGTAAACGGACCTTAGTTTCCGAATATCCCTCGTATGTAGATTAACTAGTATGTCATATCAATAATATCAAGATGTGAGGCTTCGAATATTAATATTAATATACACTGGTGTGCAAAAATTAAGGACGAGACGGTTTTTTCAATAAAACTTTGTACAAAAGCTTTCCAAATCAACACATTTAATACCGTAAGATCCCCAATACGTAAGGACATGTGTAATGTAAGCAACACTTACTAAAAGAGAAATCAGAGGGATAAAAAGAAGCTTGATTGAAAAAGTAGCATGGAGCGCAATGCGAATGAAGGCCGAAACATCCCTGTGATGGGTTGTCCAGCAAGAAACATCCGGTCTTTAGTAGGGGATATGATCTCCCCTGACTGCTAGGCAGGTTTCACAGCGTCTGCCCATGCTGAGAATGAGGGTGTCAATGAGTTGTTGAGGCATTGCTGCCCAGCGTCTGCCTATAAAATCCCATACATGCTCGATGGGATTGAGATCCGGAGATCGTGCCGGGCAATCCATACGTTCAATATCCTTACTCTCTAAGAGCTGTTTGGCAGCTACTGTGCGATGACATGGTGCATTGTCGTCCATGAAAAGGAACTGCAGACCCATAGCGCTTCTAAAAAGACGCACATATGGAAGAAGAATCTCGTTACAATAACGGGTCCCGTTGACTGAACCTGCGTCGAATATGTAAAGGTCTGTACGACTACCAAGCATGATGCCTCCCCAAACGAGAACACCGCGACCTCCATACCTGTCCCTTTCAATGATGTTCGAGGGATGATTGCAGCTTCCCCGCTCTCTCCAGATGAGTATGCGATGAGAATCGCTACTCAAACTGAATCTACTCTCATCTGTAAAGAGTACTCGTCCCCATTCATTGTCTCTCCAATTCCGGTGTTCCCGGCACCACAGAGAACGCCTTTTCCGATGTGCAGGCGTTAAAGGTACACACCGTACAGGGCGTCGTGCAAACAGACCACCACCGTGCATTCTTCTGGCCACTGTAAAACGCGATATCGGTCGTCCAGTCGCCTGTGTCGTGTGTCTAGCGATTTCTCCCGCTGTCTGCCGCCTGTTTCTTCTGGCCTGTAAGACAATGTACCGGTCATCTGCGGGTGTGGTTCCTCGTGGACGACCACTACTGAAACCCCGGATAGCTGTTCCTGTAGTTTGAAATTGTCTCCAAAGTCGTGAAACGATATTGTGAGCAATTCCGAACTCTGCAGCCACACTTATCACACTGCGGCATTCCTCCAACTTCCCAATGATTCGACCTCGGGTAAAAGCTTCCAGATGTCGTCTAACAGATTGATTATTCGCCATTTCTCGCTGAGGCAGCAACTCGGTGTGATTTTAACTGCTATACGGCGTGCAATCTCTTTGCCAGAAATACTGATCATACACCGACAACATGCTTGATACTACTCAGACACTCCCCCATTACGTCTACCTGCATATCTGCGCATGTGCTACCGTACATCACCTTACTTAATCTCCTGATTAGTCTTTCAGTCCGCTCTGCCTCTTCGTTCAGCTGATATGCTAATTTTTCGACTTCGTCCTTAATTTTTGCACACCAGTGTATATTATCCAGAGATTTTTACTGTTTACCCTTTAAGATATATATATTTTTTAAGCATACTATGTCAGTGAATATTAACGTCGCATTGTTCAGCTACACGAGGGCTTTTGGCGACGGACCACGTAATTTTGAACCATGGTCAAGCGATGTGGATGACACCTGAGCTGGCACCCCCTCTCATAACTACCACACCACACCACACCAAGGGGAGGACGTTTCAGCTCTCAACAGATTTAACGTGCATCGCTGCCCTACACGGCGGGTCTTTAATGTGGTACTGGGCTGGAACTCATGACATGCCTTCCATGATACACCTTGACTACTGGGCTACCGCAGCCCACTATTTCAGTGGCAGAATTTCCATTAGGTATAAATTACGCGTGTTGGAGATACTTTTATCTCAAAGAATTTTTCTTAATAGATCAAAATAAAAAAATCTATCTGTACAATGTCAATTGGAAGGTGAACAGCCTTTTCCTGCAGTAGTTAGGTATTAAACATGAAAAAAAATTCTTATCCGGCAAATTTACAGTAATTTATATTTGTTAATTTATACTATACATATGTAAGTTTATTAAAAACTTTCAAAATATTAATCTTTTTTGATTCAATGGTATATATTTTACAACAAAATGAAGATCTGGTACAAATGTTTCGTATCTACGAAAATTTTGAGAAATTTTCATTTTTGATCCCCCTTTCCATACAGTTTTATGATACAGTAATTTAATTGAAATTTGCACAACAAATTTAAATGCATTTCTATCAAAGGAAGAGAGGAAATACTATTTTTACTTTTTTCCAGGTTCAATCCAAACAAATATATAAATATATATAAACTCTATAATATAATACTTTCTCTATTTACTTTATCTGAAGAATGCAATATATGTTAGTCTCAAAAGTTAGTGTTAGTATAAAAAAAAATTCTTCAAGTAAAAGAAAAGAAATTTATTACTGTTTGTGAAAATTAATACATTTATGTCATAAAAATCATTAGGTCATCAACAATAATTCAATACTAAAGTACAATTGTCAAAATAAACAAAAGGAAGTTTTAAAATATGAAGTCTGGAATGCATTTTTATAAAAATGTATCAAAAATACAGCAACACTTGACTTTTTAACAAACATGTTACTTTTATTTTTAAATGTGGAAGTAATAATTTTCTGCAATATATCTATGTAGGAAAACAATTTGGAAAATTCAAGAATTAAAGATGGATTAACTTTGTTCGGAAAAAAAATTATTATTGAAACTCAATCTCTAAAAGCAATCGGATAGACATATCCAGTGATGCACAAAAGCGGAGAGGGTCTGGTCCCCTCATTGCCCTTGATTTCCCCGCACCTCCTACTACCTTCTTATGCATATAGTATGCAAAATAATGGTTATTCGAGTATTTGTTATTTAATAACTTATTTTATTAATGTGAATGCTAATTATATTTATTCAATAATTTATTTTTTACTATTTTTCATTTCCAATGATAAAATCCAAAGGATATTTTGGGCAGCATAATGGGGCATGATTACAAGAATGGTGGTCTTTTAACCTCATGAAAAATCCTCGTGTGCGCCAAAGTGCATATCACAAAATTATAGAAATTATGACAATACAAATGTTCTTTTAAAGCAGTGATACTCAACCTGCTGCTCACCGGGCCTTTTTAAGTGGCCCATGCATGGCTCTTTGCTCTGAGAAATTCATTTATTTATGAATATTTGGTGGGATATTCTTTGTTAAAAAATGAAATAAATCAATATTGCTTTTTGCTGTCGTATGGTTGCGAATTGATATACAGTCAGGTCTCTTTTTATGCGGTTTTGAAGTTGAGCGGTTTGGATTTCAAACATTTGCGATTTGTATTCCAAACATTTCTAGATTTTTGTTATTATTAATTTTTATACTGAGACGTAGATCGTAGTATTCCGAGAATTTCCGCATCTTTTTGGTGCTTACGTCTGCGACAGTCTTAGATTCGCATTCGTTATTTCAGTAGTATACCGATACGATATCATTATTTCGAAATTAAATTTTCTCTTAGCGGTGCCTCGTTCATTTTTATAAAAGCTTCACTTTAATAAGTGGCGAATTTAAGTTGCGATATAATAAGCAGGAAATTTTGATTTCCGGTTTTAAAGTGAGTGTCGTAAAGTTTTATTTTTCATTAGAAAATCGTAAGTGTCATTTTTTTAAATTTCTTTTCTAAGATTTTATTTGGTCCAATGGAGAAAAAAACCCATCAAAGATAGTCAATTTCGTTGGAAACGAAACTTGCAATTTTAGATCGCTTAGGAAAAGGAGAAGGGTCTACGGCTATTGGAAAACATTTTAATTTAGGCGAATCTACTGTCAGAGCAATTACAAAGAATGAAGCTGCAATAAGAAAATCGGTCATTTCTGGTACAAGATTAAGCACCAAATTTGCATCGTACACAAGGGATTTATTATTAGAAAGAACGGAAAGAGCCATCGCAATTTGGATTGAGGAACAAGTTCAAAGAAGGATTCTTGTAAGTGGTTATTTAATCCAAGAAAAAGCTCTTCAGTTTTATAAGTCAATGAAACAGTCAGAACCATCAACTTCCACTTCCCAAGCTGGAAAAGAATTTTCAGCTAGCAAAGGATGGCTAACCGGGTTCTTAAAAAGAAATGCACTTCAGAATATTAAGATAACAGGGGAGAGTGCGACAGCAGATGAAGGAGCAGCAAAAATATTTCCAGAGGAGCTAGCGAAAATTATTGAAGATGGGGACTATTCTGCCGATTAAGTATTTAACGCTGATGAAACAGGACTTTATTGGAAAAAATTGCCTAACCGTACTTACATTGCAAAGGATGAAAAAACTGCAAGTGGACATAAAGCAAGTAAAGATCGAGTCACCTTATTACTTTGTAGCAATGCATCAGGAGATCGGATGTTGAAACCTCTCTTAATAAATAAATCTCTTAGACCACGCGCCCTTAAAGGTAAAGATTTAATACAACTGCCCGTGCATTGGATGGCTAACTTGAAAGCCTGGATGACAACAGCTATTTTTATTGAATGGTTCAATAATTGTTTCGTACCAGAAGTGGAAGCCTATATGAAGGAAAAATCTCTCGATTTTAAAAAGTTTTATTAATTCTTGACAATGCAGCAAGTCATCCACAATTAGAACATCCAAATGTTCTACTAGTATTTCATCAGCCCAATACAACAAGCCTTATTCAGCCATTAGATCAAGGCATAATTGCAACTTTTAAAAAATATTATATTAAGACAACGTACAAATTCATCTTGAATAAACTAGAAAATGAGTCCTTAACAGTAAAAGATGTGTGGAAACAATTTTCGATTTTTGATTGTTTAATTCATGTTGCATCTGCTTCCGCTCAAATAAGACCTAAAACTTTAAATACCCGTTGGTAAAAGATTTGGCCAGCATGTGTGACAGACAATACAACCACTCAAACATCGATACTATCAGATGAAATAATTAATTTGGCACATGAAATTGGAGGAGATGGTTTTTAATACCTTCAGCCACGATGATATAGATTAATTGCTTGTGGATGATGCATTAAGTGACAATTATATTATTGATTTAACTTTAGATCCAACTGTAGACGGCGTCGTAGATCTAGAAGGTGATAATGATGGGGAAGAAAAATCAACTCCCCTCACTGGAAAATTAATTCAAGAAGGTCTTCAACTTTGCAGTAAATTAGAAAATCATTTTTTTATTAATGACCCCAATTTTGAACGAGCCTCTAAATTACAACGTGAGCTGCAGAACTACATGTCTGGATATCGTGAACTATATAAAAAAATAAAAGAATCATTCTCGCAAAGTTTAATTACTGATTACATTGTCAGAAAAGGAAGAGCTACACAGAACGAGAATGAAGTTTGTGAAAATTCATGGCCTTTACCGCAAATATCTATTGCAGAGACAGTCTCTTCTGATTATGGTGATTTGGAACCACTTCGCAAACGGTGCAAAACATTATCAGACAGCGATAATGATTAAAAAATGTAAAACTATGTGTATTATTTTTACATAATATAAACTAAATTAAGGTTTGAATACGTTTTTTTTTTAGCTTTTGTATGAAATTCTTTCAGACATTCGAAGTAATTTATCATGCAGCCTATTTCTTTTCATTTCTGCAATTTTTTTTTTGTGCGGTTTTAAGTTAATTTTAACTAGTTGTTTTGGTTTTATGCGATTTTAGAAAACTAAGGAACGTATCCCTACTTTCTCCATTCAAGTAATGTCTTTTTTAATGCGATTTTTTTATATGCGTTTTTCGGTAGAACGTATCTACCGCATAAAACGAGACCTGACTGTATATATATTCTGATTAGTGATAATAAACAGTGAAGTAGAAACCACTTTAAGAGTGGAACCAATTTTTAACTATATTTCAGATCTTGCAAGCAAAAAATATTTGAAGAAAATAGATTGTTTCAAGACTATATTGGGAAGTTAACTATTCTGTAGTGAAAAACAGGCATGGGGTTTATTTATTGATTGATTTGTCACAAAAGTGTTATATTTAAAAAATACCAATAAACAGGAATCACATCCAATGACATTTTTTCTCTATGATCTCTTTCAAAAGGTGATAAATAGGCTTTCTTGAATAATCTTTACAAAAGCAAAAAAATTTATGTCAGTAGTAATATCGCAGGGGTAACAAAGGCTCTCAATAAAATTTGTTATATTATTCGTAATCATATGAAACTGTTTACTGATGCAGAAATTGTGAAAGAGTGATTCTTAAATCTACCAATTTAGAAAAATTTTGTGACAAAACTAAATATAAAAAAGTAATTAAAAAAAAGGAATTTTAATATTTTGATCAATTTCCATATTTTAACTTTTCTATGTTATCATGGTCTTAAAGCATTCCTCCCCCCTCCCATTTATACTCATGTGGCCTCATGAAATAACTAACATATGTATGCAGCCTGCGTGAAATAGCTGATATATGTATGCAGCCCAGCAGAAAAAAAAGTTGAGTACCACTGTTTTAAAGTATCACTTAGTGAGAAAGCCTCGTTGCATTTTTCATAAACATGTGGCTTTTCTTGGTATGAATGCATAAATGTCTTTTGAAAGTATTACTTTCTGAGAAAGATTTGTTACATATTTAACAAACATGGGGATTTCCCCTGGTATGAATAAGTAAATGTTTTTTTAAAGTCCAATTTCGTGAGAAAGCTTTGTTGCATATTTCACAAATATGAGGCTTTTCCTGGTTATGAATACGTAAATGTGAATTCAAATTATCCCTATGAGAGAAAGCCTTGTTGCATATTTCGCAAACATGATGCTTTTCCAGGGTATGAATACGGAAATGTCTTTTTAAATTACTACTACAATTGAAATTCTTGCTGCATATGTGACAAATATGAGGCTTTTTGTTGGGCAACACATTCAAGGGATGGTTTAAGATACAATTTTGTGAAGTAGCCATCTTGTTAGTTCATAAAGTTGGAAATCTGGAGTGTGATCACAAAAATCCTTATTTTGTTTTAAGGGACGAGAAGAGGCCAGGTTGTGTCTTCTTTGCTGAAAGCAATTTATAATTATATAATTTTGTATGAGAAGAAATATTTCTTTGGAATGTAAGACTGAAATCAGAAATCTAGTTGTATTTTAAATTAAGGCACAAAATTAAATCCACCTGAATATCGCACTTCTAAATTAATTAATTCGTCATTGAACTATTTTCTTTGAAGATTGCTGAAATTATACTAGAATATATTCAATGATTGCATAATTGCATATACCTGGACACTTTTAATTAAAATTATATTCTCTACTGCAATATAAAGGAAACCTAAAACATGTCATACATTTATTACATATTGTCCAAGAGCAAAATTCAGAAGGACCATGGACCAATTTATGCTCCCTAAAGTGACAAACTTGCAGTGAATGATATATAGTGCTTTTACAATAGGCGACTGGTTGGTTTCAAGTAACAGGCCTTCAAAAGAGCAATATTTTTTGTGATGAGCCACATAATTTTAATCAAATGTTATTAGTATGCAGTTGGAGACCTTTAAAATTGCATCAATATCTTTTTTCTAATTGGATATCTTAAGAACTTGCACACACACACAATGCTTTAAATTCAAAATATTCTTTCCAAAATTTATATAATTAAACTGTTTTTTAATGACAGTTTATACTGTTCAGGACTTTTTACTTTTGTAAGGAAATCAGGACCATTCAAATAAAAATAAATATGCATTACTTTTTATGCAGAATATTTTAAATAATTTTTTTTCTTCTATAGCTAGTGATGTCTTATCTGAGGGAGAAAATAGTAGCTTGAGATTTAAAAATATAAATTCCTAAGACAGATTCTTTTTAATTTCCACATAATAGCCTTCCATGTAAAACTAAAACTTAGCTAAAACACTCCCTATTAATGTAGTTCATTTCTCAAATATTTTTATATTTATTACCACAGAAATTTTTGGATTTTTTTTTTTTTTTTTTTTGCGTCTTTTACTTTCTTGCTTGGGTTGGTTTGATTCTGGAACTCTACAGTTGTCTGAATGCACCTTTTCCTCTAAAAGAAAAAATAGTTATGAATATCACCACACAAAATATTGAAATTATGAAAAAAGTTTTACAACAAGAATATATAGTTAAACAATATAACTACTTCGCAGTTTTCAATTTTCATTGATTTCAGAAACAATACCTCTTGAAATTTTTGCTATATTATACTATACCACTTAAAACTCTCATAAGCATTTTCAGTTTTTTAATGCAAATACTTAAAATTTCGTGAGAACCATGTTTCATGCACACTGATTTTACAACATATTGTGCTACATTTGATTGACTTGCAGCGACGCCTCCTGCTGCAAATCGCAAAAACAACAAAGGGCAGAAACAAAAACAACTGACCCCAATGTGTATTCCTTTCCTTTCGTCTCAGTCATCTAAGGCATGCACAGCATAGCTGCGAACTGGTAGGTCGGTGGTTCAAATAAACACCGCTGCCAAATTCAACAGCTTGTCGCTCTGAAGTGGTAACAGGACATGATTAGTTCAGTGACAGAAAATCGGTCCTTAAGTAGAGACCACCGCATACTCCCCCCCTGCAGCATCATTGGGGTGTATGGAATAATAGGGGAAATGAACATGACGACCAGAATGAGCTTCAGCCTTAGCTTCTATATTTCACTCTTTTCTTCATGAAGAGTATCATCCGAATTATGCATAAGCGCAGGTTTATTCTATCAGTTGAGATAGATGCAGGTTTGTCATGAAAGTTCACTTTATAAAGTTTATGACTACATTTAACAACAGGATTACAGACCGTCATAAAGTGCTTGAAGTGGTCAACGAACAATCTTGTCTCACAAACACGTATGTACACTTGTGTTATTCGATGTGCACAAAAACAGTTGGTTTATCATGTGGGTTTGGGTTGTAGTTGCTGCATGAGAGTTGGTACTCATTCTACGAATTGCACTGGATTGTTTTCCACTTCAGTTGCAATAAAAAATTCACCTGGTAATCGGGAGTTTTTCAGTACACCAATTCCACTGATGTGCGGCCCAAGTTTTCCTTAAGCACTGATTGAAAACCGAGAAAAATAGTTAAAAAAATTTCTCCCCATTTTCATTTGCATTGCTGCTTTAAGGTTAGGAAGAGGTGTAGCTTCTGTCCATCTGGTGAAGCGATCAATTGCGGTCATGCAGCACGTAGATCTTTGCAATGGTGGAACAGACCAGTTTGATGTAAATGAGCATGATCAAACTGCGTCAATGTGCCTTTGAATTTTTGAAGTGGTGCAATCGTATACCTATGCACCTTAGAGCATTGACAAGGTATGCATTGTCGCACTGAAACTGTACAATCTTCGTTAATGCTAAGCCACACATAGAGATTTTGAAGTACTAAGATTACTATTTACCCCTTAGATATATTTTTCTAAGCATAGTGCACTGGCAGAATTTCCATTGGGTGAGTGAATATTGATGTCGCACTGTTCAATGACACAAGGGCTTTTGGCAACAGACCTCGTAATTTTGAACCATGGTCAAGTGACGAGGATGAAGTCTGAGCTGACACCCCCTTTCCTAACTACTACACCACACAAACAGGAGAACGTTTGAACTCTGAACAGATTTAATGCACATCACTCCCCTACACGGCAGGTCTTTAGTTGTACTGGGCTCAAACTCATGGCATGTTAGCCATGAGATTGTTACCTTGACCACTAGGTTACCACGGCTACGAATTTCCATTGGGAAAAAATTACACATGTTACAGATACTTTCATCTCAATGAATTTTTCTAAATGGTTAAAAAAATAGGAGCTATCTAAATAGTCAATTGGAAGATAAACATTCTTTTAATGCAGTAGTTAGTATCAAAAATGAATACACATAATTCTTAGCTTCTTTGAACCCAACAATTTTAAAGATTTAAATTTATTGATTTATGATATACATATGCAAGTTCACTAAAGAACTTCAAAATATTAATCTTTTTTTTTAATTTAATGGTGTATATTTATAACAAGATAATGTAAGGTACAACGAAAATTTTGAAAAATTTTCATTTCTGATCCCCTTTTTCACACAGCTTTATGATATAGAAAAACTAATTTTAATTATTTCAACAGTTCAGAGATTTTTCAAAATTTCAGAATTTTAAAAATTACTTGAAAATAGATCTTATTTAATAATAAAGTCTAAATGAAAACGTCATGGAAGAAAAGATATTTTCAGAACTAGAACTAATAAATTATTAAATTAAAAAATTTTTAAATCACAAGCAGTTATCAAATTCTACACATTCCTTAACATTAAGATTTTTGTTCCAAAATATATTTATGAACTATAGATGAATCTAAATATGTATATTTTTGGTATATTTATAATAAATATATCGGTCATTCATGACAATTGATTAAAATTTTTGAGCAGTAATTTGTATCATAAATTTGGTTCACTCCTAGGAGAGCCCCCACCCTTGGCGCGAATTACTTTGGTTGGCGATAATTGTGCCGTCATGGTAACCTTGCTTTTAAATACAACATATGGCAACCCTAACTTTTTCTAGAATTTTCGTCATTTGTGGGCGGGCATTTCAAATTTAATTTTGTTGTTGGGCACCGGGTTGAAAGTATGGCTGCGCTTGTAAGTGAATACATGTTAGAATTTTTTACGTTATTGAATGCTAGAGGCAAGAAAGAATTGATTGAATGGTGTATGAAAGAAGGATTAATTGCTTCAAGTTATGAATGTCCTAAATGTAATGAGCAAATGGGATTAAATGAACGAAAGAGTGTTGTTTTGGATGGATTTGAATGGAGATGTCGAAAAAAAGGTGTGAATACGCAGGATGTTTGCAGAAGTATAAGAAAGAATTCGTGGTTTTCCAATAATAAGTTAATCGGCAATAAAACGTTTTCTCCATAATCACACCAGCCACGCAGAAGGCATGTTCGACCATTACCTCGTTGAGTATTTATGGTGGTGCTCTCGCGATCACTCACTCAGCGACGAGACTTTCCAGAATTTTTTAAAAGCAGTTGTTACACTTTACCCTCCACTTGGGAAGGATCAACAATAAGAAAGTAAGTGTTGTTGTTATATTTTTTATCTTAAATGTTAAATTTCTGTATTGTTTACATGTATTTTCATTGCGCATCCATCTTATACTGCTATATTTACTTGTCACCGTTGTCGGGTTTGCTTGGCGCCATTTTGTTTTTGCTTGGCGCTTTTTCCAGTTTGGCGCCAAGGGTGGGGGCTCTCCTAGGAGTTTACTATAAATTTAAATGGAAGATCAAAGGTATCAAAAGGAAGAGATAAAAATACATTTAAAAAATATAAAAAAAATACAAATTTTCTATTTCCAGGTTCAATACAAATGAATAAATTATAATATATATAATACTTTTCTTAAATGCCTTTACCTTAAGAAAGCAATATATGTTGTATTGTTGCATATCCTTGGAGATCAGCAAGACTAAATCAGGTCCATGATTTTGTTCCTTGCAATATATTAATATATTTTGTTTAAGACATTTTAAATTCACGAAATTAATTTTTTTTCTTAAATCACAAAAGATTTTATTTAACAAATATACTAAAAATGCATTAATAAAATTCACAAACCCTCATAGCAGAAGTTTTAGAATAGTTTAAAGTTCTAGAATTAAAAATGACAAAGAAATATTTCTTCAAGTAAAATAAAAAAATTTATTACAATTTGTTAAAATTGATACATTTATGTCATAAAAATCATTGAGGCATTTACAATAATACGATACTTAAGTAAAAATGTCAGCATAAGTAAAAAAAATACTTTTCAAATATTAAGTCTAGAATGCAATAACATAAAAAAAAAGAATCCAAAATAAAGCAAAACACTTTTTAACACACCTATTTTTATTTTTAAATGTGAAAGTAATAATTTTCAATAATATCCATGTAAGGAAACATTTTCGAAAATTCACAAATTAAAAAACTGTAAACTTTGTCAAAAAAAAATTATTAATGAAACACAATATCTAAAAATAAAAAGACACACCTAGTTGTTCACAAGACACGAGGGCGGCTGGTCTCCCCATATATTGCCCTTTATTCTGTCATTAAAATCCTATATATATAGTATGTAAAATAAGGGTAATTCTAGTAGTTTAAGAATGTTATTAATAACTTATTTTAGTAATGAATGCTAATATAATTTTTTCAATAATTTTTTTTTTCTTCAAGACAATCAATAAAATGAAAAGAATATGTTTGGTGGCATAGAGGGGTATGATTACAATAATGGTGGACTTTCAACTCTGGTCACACTCCCTTGAAAATTCCTATGTGCTACACTGTACATATTACAAAACTACAGTTTTTGTTTTGCATGAGAATGCAAATGTTTTCTTTAAATCATCACTTTGTGAGAAAGCCTTATAGCATATTTCACAAATATGAGACTTTTACCTGGTATGAATGCATACACATGTTCTGTCATTCACACACACACACACATGAGTATATATATACATAAATACTTCTTTAAGGCACCACTTTCAGAGAAAGCTTTGTTGCATATATTACAGACATAAGTCTTTTCCTTGTTATGAATACGTAAATGCACATATAAAGCACGACTTTGGGAGAAAGCTCTCTTGCATATTTCGCAAACATGAGGCTTTTCCTTGGTATGAATGCGAAAATGTACATTCAAAGCGCCACTTTGAGAGAAAGACTTGTTACATATTTTACAAAGATGGGCTATTTCCTTGGTCTAAACATGTAAATGTGATGTTAAAGAACCACTTTGAGAAAAACCTTTGTCAAATATTTCACAAACATGAAGTTTTCCTTTTGGATGAATGTACAAATGTTGTCTTAAATTTTCACTTTGTGAGAAAGTCTTGTTGCATATTCCACAAACATGAGGCTTTTCTTTGGTATGAATGTGTAGATGTACATTTAAGGCACTAGTATGAGCAAAAGCTTCATTGCATATTTCACAAACATGAGGATTTTCCTCGGTGTGAATTTTTGAATGTTTTTTTAAATGACCACATTGAGAGAAAGCCTTGTTGCATATTTCGCAAACGTAAGGTATTTCCTTGGTATGAATAGGTATATTTGATTTCAAATGACCACTTCGTGAGAAAGCCTTGTTGCATGTTTCACAAATATGGGGCTTTTTCTTGGTATGAATACGTAAATGTTGCTTTAAGGAACTATTTTGAAAGAAAGCCTTCTTGCATATTTTACAAACATGAGGCTTTTCCTTGGTATGAATGTAAATGTCTTATTAAATTATAACTTTCATGAAAACCATTGTTGCATATTTCACAGACATATGCCTTTTCCATTGTATGAAGACCAAAATCAGGAAGATGCAAGGTTTTTCAACATTTACGAATCAAATATTCGTTTGTGGAGAAACACAAGACCAACATCGAAAACTGTGATTGACGTTAAAGAGCCGATCATCATGGAAAACCTCACGAGATTTTAATAGACAATGAGAAAGCAGTCTCGATCTTAATTTTTTTGCTCTTAACTTGCTAAATTAAAAAAAAAGAAAGATTTTTTCTGCGTGCAATGTTTTGTTTAACAACTCAAGACATAGATGGCAGTTGCAAAGAATTTTTTTGTTTTATTGAGATTATTGTAAAAAATATTATACATATTTATAAAAAGCTATTTCATAATAAATTTTGTTTCTGGACAATTTCTTACTTCTCTATTTTTAATCTTAAATAACACTCGTTATAGGCAGTTTATATTTTGGATTATTTGTCATAAAAACTGCCGTGGCTTATACAATGTTTTTTTTTTTTTATTTTACTAAAAAAAAAGGCTTTGAAGATAATAGGCCGCTGCGGATTTTATACAGGAAAATACGGTAAACTTTTAAATGCATGCTGTTGCAAAGAGGCCAAAAAGTTCATCTTAAGTCGAGAACTTGTTTTCTTTCTTTCCTTTCCCTTCACCGTTTCATCTGGGGATCTCCATGCAAAGCGAGGCAAGTCATGCCTTAAGAGTGCTTGCAGTGCCGCCCTTGACATACATATAAAGTTTTCTGAATCATTTTAGCCAAATAATCAATTCTGCTGTTTAGAAATTCTCAGTTAAGACAATTAATAACACATTAAGTAATTGAGGGGAAAAAATCTTTTTCAGTTACCAAATTTATATTACATTTGTTTCTCTCTTTATTTTCAATTATTTACCATTAAAATATTGGTTCAATATAGCAATAAATTTTCTTGAGTAAAAAATTGGAGGTTTAGGTAAACCTTATACATGGTATTAAATACTTATTACTTTTCAAATGTCAATTTAATTACACATGTAGCAAGAGTTTATCCTGTTAAATAGAAATAAAAAATAGGAAGCACAAGGAAAAACAATGTTTATAAATTATGAGGTGTTCTTTAATGAATAGACAAACTGAGGTTAAAGAAGGTACTTTTGAGGAGTTACATATCTTATTATACTGGAGGATATAAAACGCTAATTGTCTCAAGAAGAAAAAACTATCTTATTGATAATAGGACTAAGTTGACTTAGTTGAAAAGCTAAATGATAGTGATACTTTGGAGCCACTTCTGAAGAATAAACAATTGCATAAGGAAGGGCATCATGATAAATATAACTTCAAAGATTATCAGATTGTAACTATCAATGAAAAGGAATAGTACAGTAGTAATCAAAATGAAAGAGTTTAATGAGAATTCTTTAGCTGCAAATAATTTTCAGAACATTTTAAGGGACTGCTCTCAGCCAAAGTCAGTTTTAACATGCTGGAAATATATCAAAACAGGACATAAAGCTAAAAATTATGTTTCTAAATCTGAAAAGGATTATTCAAAACTGAGAAATTTACCTATTGAGAAAGTTGGTGAAAACTCTGAAGAATGTCAAAAATTGAGCGAAGCAAAACTCAATAAATTGTAATGAAGTACAAACTTTCTATATGTTACAAGTTCTTGTTGTCTTTTAAAAGATTACTACTGCCCAGAAACTTCAAACAGAAAACCAAACCTGCTGCCACATGTTTGTACTATATTACATGTTTTGGAAATCAAAAGGAACCTGCAGTGACCCCTCTAGAAAAGATTGAAGCTGACATTGTGAAGTCCATGAGGTAAAAGGCCCAGTCATAAGTATTTATGTTGTTTCTGATAATGAACAGCCAGTTGATATTATTGAACAAACATTGCCTGATTTCTTCATATTGCCAGTAGATAATAAATTTGTAACATCATATGATGCAGCAAACACAGATGCAATTGTGAAACTTATTATGTAGGTGTGAAAGTGCAATATACTTTGGAAATAAGCAGACAAAAGAGGGCCTTGCTTAAAAAGTACTTGCAAATAAATTGTTTTTTATAACAACATATACTCCCTTCTTTGTCCAAGAAAAGTGTTACAAATAAATTACATTAGAAGTGAAATTAACTACTCATTTAGCAAAAGGAATTGATATTTCTTGATTATAGTCATTCAATAGATTACACACACATGAAGAAGAAATGAATAAGGGTAAAATATTTTGTTTTCTTTTATGCATGTTATTTAAGTTTTCTGAAGGACTTGAAGTACATTTTAAATGGTAAAATGCTAGGAGAGCCCACACCCTTGGCGACAAACAGAAAAAAGCGCCAAGCGAAAACAACAATGGCGGCAAGTGAATATAGCAGGATAAGGTGCGTAATGAAAACATATGTAAACAATACAGAAATTAAACATTTAAGATAAAAAAATATAAAAACAGCATTTACTTTCTAAATTGCTTATCTTTTCTGAGTGAAGGGTACAGTGCAACAATTGATTTTAAAAAAGAATTGAAGGTCTCATCGCTAAGCAAATGATCGTGTGAGCGGCGCCACATATATTCTGCAAGGTAAAGGTTGAACATACCTTCGGCGTGGCTGGTACAATTTCAAAGAAAATTCTTTCGTTCGTATAATCCCATTCTCTCATCACATTTAGAACATTTATAAGTCGAAGCATTTAATCCTTCCTTCATACACCATTCAATCAATTCTATCTTACCTTTCGCATTCAACAAAGTAAAAAATTCTAAGGTGTATTCACTTACACATGCAGCTATATTTACAGCCCAAGAACAAAATGAAATGCCTGTGGACAAAATAAGAAAATTCCAGAAATAGTTAGGTTACCATATCAAGTGTATCAAAGTAGAGTTACCAAGATTGTGCAATTATCGTCAAACAAAATAATTCACGCCAAGGGTGTGGGCTCTCCTAGAACCGAACCACAATAATTGTAAACTAAAAACTACTACAACAATTACTAAAAATTATGAAGAAATTTGTTTTCAAATAATCAAAAGAAGAGTTAAAAAAAAGGAAGAAGTTGAGAAGTTAGAGAGAGGAAGACATAAGCAAAGAAATTTAGAGTAGAGAAAAATTAAGACTTGAAAATAAAATCAAAACTAAGTACCAAATGCAATTTAAAATAATATCTAACCAGTAATTAGGAAGAATCCTATCAAACAGAGAAAGCTAATAACAAAGTTTGATTTAAAAAAACTCAGTATTTTTAATTATATTTGAAAAGCAAGTGAAAGAAATTGAGCTAAATAAAATAGATTATATTAGTTACTTATGAAAACTTTTACCCCTTAAAATTACACAATTAACTGACAGAGTATTACAACAAGTTATTGAGTTATTTCTATTTGCTGAAGAAAAAGTAGTATTCCTTGCACTTCAAGTATGCCTTGCAGTTCAAGCAACTCAAAAAAAAAAAAAGTTTCTATAGCCTTGAATGACACATTAAGGTTTAAACTTCTTGGAAGCAGGAATTGTTTGAGCTATTGATTGAATGTAGAATTTGTTATGTATTTAACATCACAGAGCTAGAGTGTACAAACTTAACTTACATGGATATTAAAAACTTGATGGGTCATAACTTATACATATGAAAACAAATTTAATGTGCCGAAAATAGCTACTGCTAAAGAAATTGTGAAATAATAGAGGAAAAAATAGAATTGTATCATTTACACAATCACCTTATACAAGTCCCGTACTGTTGATTAAGAGGAATACTGGTGCGAACAAACTATAGAAGAAAAGTTTCCATTAGGGTAAAATTGGTGATTTATTAAAGCAATTACGTGGATGCGATGTCTGCTTTTACACATCTTTCCGAGTTAGGAAGTCGTTAAATAAAGAGCACTTTATTAGAAGAGGAGAGGGGTAGGAAACAGGGAGGTTGACAGTCTGCAGGGTTACAGAGCTTAGCAAATTTCTCGCCAATATCAGCGCTTGCTTTGAATTCATTCATTTTCGCAGTAGACGTGGACCTAATCGCATGGTTAAATCTGGATTTTTATCGAAAGCATTAAAAAAAAAATGTAACCATCTTTCGAAATAGCAAGTTTAAATACATGGAACAAATTTATTTTAATGAAATTAAATAATTTATTTGTTCATTATTTTTTGTATAAAAAGTTATATTATGTAATTGCAGTGGTAAGTTATATGATTACTAGCAGAAAGCGCTTACATTATTGTTTCATTGTTTTTTGAAGCTCCGTGTTTTTAACGAAACGATACTGGATTAATTTAGATAATACGATTACTCATGACACGGAAATTCAAAAAAGAAGCAGCTCCTCTATTGTACATTTTATAGATGTTGCGAATAAGTATTTTAAATATAACCAATAAGTAATTTAGTCGGATCTTTCAAAAATTTTATGACTATAAATCGAAAGGGTAAGTTTTTGATACAGAATAAAAAGTGTTTACTAAAGTGATTTGAAATGCTTATTTTCGTATTTAGTTTACTATTGTACAAAGTAGAATGTTTATTTATAATTTTAGATACCTTGAGCACTGAATATTCATTGGTAGATTTTTATTAAATCAGTTATTTGTTTTGTTCATTCTGTGGGTCATGAAATTACATTTTAATCGTTACGTAATCGTTTATAAATACTTGTTTTATTAATAACAATTCAATATGTATACATATTCACATAATGATACAAGTCGAATGATGGATTGACAGGAAGCTATGGTTTTCACTATGACAATGAATCGAATTTCTCCGATATTTTTGTTTAATAAAAACGGAAAATTTTTAAAAGCTTAATATTTTATCACTTTATATCAAACTCTCTCTCTCTCTGTAAAAATGTAAGAGCAGACTTCAAAAACTAACTAGAAACATTTTTTTTCTCATACTTGAAAGCTAGATCAGCTTATAAATTAAACTCATTTTCAAACGGAAATTAGTATATATCCTTCCATAGTGTAATTATATATCTACACACTAGCTGGTATACCCGTTCTTCGCACGGATGAACTGAAAAATTAACCCTCCAAATGGACAGAACGGATTTTTCCACCCTACTAGAGAGGCTTCGAAAATGGACTGCACGGATTTTTCTGCCTTCAAGTAACGTTTTCAAAAGCGGATTAGCCGCACTTTTCTGAAATCCTTTCTCCCTTTTAAGGTTTAACATCTTGAAAGATAATGAGGGACGGAGGAAGCAACACAGCAGAAGTTTTATGGCTCGCAGGGAACCCCGTGTTTTGACCCCCAATCGTAAAAAATCGGGGAGAAATTTCTTTAAAACCCAAGTGTTTCTTTGCTACTTGTATTTTAAAAGTTTCCAAAAGTCCCAACGCATAAGTAAAATATGTTACAATTCCATTTTGGTTTCATATTAATTTCAAACTGTAACAAGTTGGGGCGTGTCAGGGCAATCTGCTATTTTATATACAGTACAGTCCCGATAATCCGAACAATATCGGACCGACCCCTGTTCGGATTACGTGATTGTTCGGATTAGCCGGAGTAACAGCGAAATCACTATTTGAACTGGTACGGGTTATGTTGTACAATTTTTTATACTAAACATTAGTGGTTCTGTTCTGTAGTTTATTCCATTTTAAAATTTGTACCATAACTTGATGTACAATGCGTGAATATTAAATAAAGAACTGTTTTGAACTAAGGTTTATACTGTTTTATATTGAAATATTCACTGATTTTCGTCCTTAAAATTATAAAATTTTTTCCACGGAGCCGTTCGGATTAACCGGATGTTCGGATTAGCCGTGTTCGGATTAGCGGGACTGTACTGTAGTTAGACAAATTATCTTTTTTTAAGTATATTCTCTTTCGCTTCATTTTTCTTATTCAAAGCTTTCAGTTTTTTAAACATGATTATTTTATAATAAGATACCGAAAAATTAATAAAACATGAAACTCTTTAAAATTTGGAACCTTTTCAATTTTCCAACCACTAAAAATGAATAAATTTAAACTTCATCAAATCATTTGAAACATTTTCTTACACTTTGATAAAAATAACGAAAAAAAAAACTAATTAAGATTTATTAGTTGTTTTTTTTAGATTTCAAAGCCTAAGTGTTCAGGGAAGTTTAAGTACAGTGCCTGGTTATATATTGTTAAAATACACCGAATTATATTTCAATTTTAAGTGCTTGAACTTCAGTTTACATCAAAGACAACATGAATGAAGATTTTCACATATTTTTTTTATAACTTGAATGTTTGAATAAATGGTAATCAAAAATATACGGAAACATTTACAGTAGACATTTATGCATATAAATATGTTTTCAAACTGTTGGGCCGCCCCCCTAGGGGGCGCGATAACGTACAAGGGGGCGCGAGCATATCGAAAATAAAAGATTAAAAAAATTTATTTACTGGAATGAAGTAAAACAAAATACTTTCTGACATAATAAAAAATACACATTTACACTGATATAATTTATATATCTGTGATATTACGTCATAAAAATTAAAGCTTCTACTTTTATTACGGTTTCTTTTCAAACCAAAATGAGAAATAACAAACCCAGACCCATAATCGAAAAAAATGTTAGGAAGATAAAATATTCATCACTGTGTTATATTATTGTCATCAGCTGTAGGCAGCAGAATGTAGTTGCTGCGGTTTGACCTTCGAATTTACTTGTACGGTTAGTTACGTCCCTGCTCTTATGTGTGTATTTGTTTTTTCATTTAGGGAAGTTGCAAATAAACTATTTCTGCTGCGATTTTTTCCTTGTAAAATATTTTTATGATTTTTGGAAAAGCACAGAGAGCTCTTTGAAGGATTGCTTGGCCAAGATTTATTTCTATGAGTTTTTCCCAAACATATAAAAAAAACATAATGAAAAACGTTTTACATAATTTTTTTTGAACATCCATATTGTACCATATAATATCCATATAATACCCTTTTATTCCGGAGCTGTCACGCCGAGCACAGAGTGTACGAAATCGGTAATTTTGGCAAAACTGTTTAATTGTTACCAATGGCTCTGACACACACTATCCTCCTGTTTGACAGTCTTAACGTGTGAACTAAAATATATTTGTCACATATCTCCCTCTTTTTTGGGAGTGACAAACGTTTTTTTACAATCTTGAGGTACTTGTTTTGACTGAGTTCCCGGTTTGATAACTTTTTTCCGAAATATTTTCTGTGTTCTTGAAAGTAGGTGAGTATATTTTCTCTTAATTAAATTATTCACTAGAATTACGATTTTTATTGTGTACTATAAAAATAATTATTATAAAAGATTGGGGTGGCTCAATAACCCCACTCGACAATTAGTATCCAGTTCGTGCCTGCTCCAGGTTTAAAACATGTTGAAGTCTTTTCTCACTTTAAATATTAAAAATAATACAATTATTTTTCATCGGAATTTTATATTATTGTTCATTATTCAACATCAATTCTAAATGCTAATTCTGTGAGGCTTAAAATTACAGTTCGCTTAAAACTAATTATAATTTGAGCAATGATTTTTAAATCATTTTACATTTTTGTAAACCTTGTTGCGCACTTGGCTTTACTCTCCTTAAATTTCAGCGATTATATCAATAAAGTTTTATTTTCTTATAAATAAACTCGTGCAAATAGCGGGTACTTCAGCCGGTATACTTTTAATGTACCAGTGCTGCACAGGGTATTTTATAACTAATTAATTAATGCTAAATTAAGAACAAGTTTAATAAGTATTAGCGACTTCCATGGGCTTGTCTTACAGAGAAAATTTTTCAAGGGAATGCTTATATGATTAGAAATTGACCCACTGAGTTCTTTCTAAAAAAAAAGCTGATATCTATATTTTGTCTTCTAAACAGCCACCGCATTTTGCAATATGTTCCAATTTAAAAATTAGAGAAAGGAAAAATAACATAATAATTATCCTATTACTTAATATTTTTTTTTTGCTTAAAAGCAACATATACAAAATTTAATACTTATGTCATGAATTTGTACGGTATATAATTAAGATTATTGCTTTAGCGTAAAAAAAAGTGCATTATTATTGCATTCAGTGCATTATTAATGTATAAGGGGGGCGCGATAAAAATTGTGATTGATAAGGGGTGCGCCAGTATTGAAAGTTTGAGAAGCACTGATATAAATAAACATAAAAATCAATTTTAAATTCGAGCTATTGAAAAACATTCGAATTATATATTGTTCAAAAATATCTATTTATACAAAATACCTCAACATTTATCTTTTTTAAAGGCTAACTGAATAAGTAATTAAAATCTGGATATGTTTTGAAATCTCGACCTTATAAAGCTAGAAATTTTATGTTAGAAATTCCATTTGAAATTTCGAAAAAAAATGCATCGCGCAGTTAAAAATTATTTACCATAAGTTTTAGCAATTGTTTGAGTATAATAAAAATTTCAAATTTTATTATATAGCTTCTTTGGTATCTTTTAATATATTTCGGCCGCGGTAGTCGAGGGGTATAGGTATCGGAACGTGGCTTGCTTTGTCACGAGTTTGAGCCCAGTACCACTAAAAACCCGCCGTGTAGGGCAGCGATGCACGTTAAATCTGTCGAGAGCTGAAACGTCCTCCCGCTGGTGTGGTGTGGTAGTTAGGAGAGGAGGATGCCAGCTCAGGTGTCGTTCACGTCACTTGACCATGGTTCAAAATTACGTGGTCCGTCGCCAAAAGCCCTCGTGTAGCTGTACAGTGTGACGTTAATATTCAATCATTCATTTAATATATTTCGAAGATTTCATACAATTCGGTTGAAAACCGCATGCTAAGAGCAAAAAATATACTAAAAAAATTAATGAATATACAATTACAATAAATTCTTACATAGAGAAGCAAAACTGAGAAGCTAAAGCGTAGGAATAAAAAAATTTTGAGTATATCTGAAGTAGTTTTCGAAATATTTATTTTAAAGTTTAGAAAATTTGTGTGCGTTATGTTATACTTGATATCAATTAAATGGTTAAAATAATGTGTGTGTTAATATTAGTCATGTAATCGTTTGATGACACATTCATATACTAATAAAAATTATCATGGTCATTGATGCGAATGTCAAGAATTTTATGTAATTTTAAATTCAGACATTAAGATATTGATGTAGAAAATATAAAACGACCATCTAAAATACATGAAAAATGCAGTCTGCTATAAAATGATCTTGACAAACAAAATCCGGCATTTTCACTTACTATGGCAGAGCCGGCTTAGTCAGGGCGATCTGGAAAAACAGAGACAGAACCGCGGTTTTGATGGATGCCGCTCTAGCTTTTAACGTTCCCAGGAAAAATTATATATATATATATAAATTACAAATGCAAAAATAAATCTTGTAATTTTCCATACATTTTATATCAACGAATTGTGAAATTGGCTTCCAATGCATTGTTGTGTTTGACAATATGTAAGGTAACCAACCCTACTTTAGATAGATTTGTACTACTTTTTCGTAACCGTATTCCTTTTAAAATTAATTCGTGCAGCCGAAATACACCTTTTGTACCCTTAAAAATTTATGTTAACTATAACGGTTAATTTTAATTTATGCAACTTGTGAAATGTTCATAATTAACCATTTCCGTCTAAACAGTTTACATGAAAAAAAGTTTGGACTCTCTCATTCATTAGGCATTTATATAAGATTCTAACATTAAATTTTATTTTTCACCGAATAGGATTGAGTGAAAGTGTATAGTGCTTCCACACCACAGGTCTGGGGTTCTATTAACGGGCTGCGCAAGGTCGACTCTGCCTTTCATCCCCGCTACATTGGGTCGATAAATGAGTATCAAGCTTGCTTCGGGTCTTAAACACTGAAGGTCTCTCTTCAGACAGACCACCAAATCGGGACATCTGTTCATGCACCTCAGCGTCCAATGGTCACGTGTATTATGATGGGCACAGTAGTTCCTGGCCCTCATGGATTTTTGTGCTTCTGAGTTTGAGTCTTAAGTTTAAAGATTACCTCACTTTGGGGATACCCCTTAGATAAACATGTATTTCCACTCATTTGCAATTAAACATTTTTCTTTCAATTACGTTTATTTCAGAAGGAAGTTTGATTTTTCAAATGTGTATTTGCTTAATAACATGTATATTTGTGTATTATATTAAAAATTTGATCAGTCCAAAATTACATGTTTTTAGCTCCTCTAAAAGCTTTTAGGATTTTACAACTGATCTTACAATCCATATACGTTTTATAGTAGTATATTTAAAAATGATAAGGACACTTTTACGACTGTGTGAGCTGTTATGCCTCGTTTATAAATATAAAAAATTGCATTCAGCTACAGTTTTTAAAATGTACAGAAATAAGTGGAGCAACAGGATACTTACATATTATGAATATTTTTGACTGCAGTAAGATATATTTATATTTCGGTTTCTTTACAATTTAAATAGAAGTTGTAAGCCACATTTTGCGAATAGTTTGATATTGAGTATAAACCCATAGGCTGTTTAATATTGTAAAGTGTTTTACTTTGATACCAGCACACATTAAAATAAGGCTCATTTGCAGTTATATGATCAGCTTCAGTGATATTTAAATTTTCAAAAATAGTCTACACGTACGAAAACATTCTTTCACAATCGCACTCCACATCTCTCTCATACTATATCTTCCCTACAGCAGGAAATATTTGTGTATACTGAAAAATTTAATACAGGATACATTTCCAAGTGTTAAATTTATTTTTAAAATTTGGTATGAATACATTGTGGAACTGTCGGTTAACTTCACTGAACAAAATTGTTTTAAGTGTACTGTTTTGAAAAACAAGATTTATTAGGGAGAACTTTTCTCACAATAGAATTTTTAATGACTGAATTGTGTGAAAATGTAGTTATCGATGTGTGACATTTTTCCTTGTAATAAAAGAAACAGAAAGATAAGAAATTTAACTTGAGTAGAAAATGGTTAGAAGTACTGTCATGCGCATTTGAAGAAGTATATCCCCCATTAAAATTAAAAATTATTAACTGAATGTGTTATATCCATCACAAATGCCGATGTAGAAAAGGAATTTTTATTTAATACAAGAAGTTCGAAAAAGAGAACACTAGGAAGGAAAATTTAAATTTTTTCCGAAAAATATTCAGTTAACATAAAAATATCTAATAAATTAAAAGTATTGAAATCCTTTTTTATGCTATTTTAAATTAAAAATATAACTGAATAGAGGAAGATCGGTTTTATTTCATAAATATAATCATAGTATGTAATATTTATAGTGTTATTGTTTAAAAATGAGATAGGGCCTTTGCTCTTTTTACCTCATTACTTTTTTAAAAAACAGGAAAGTGAGCGCGTTTTCTTACTCTCATATTCAAAAATGAATACAGGATGCTTTTTTTTCTTGTTCAAATCGCAATACCAAATATATATATATATATATTTATATATATATATATATATATATATATATATATATATATATATATATATATATATATATATATATATATATTTTAATTTTTTAAAAATGACAGAAAAATAAATTTTCTTTGAAGAAAATATAATTATTTTTCAACTTCTAACATACTATTTATTTCATTTTTTCCTCTTTTTTTTTACCTTTCATTTCGTTTTTAATTTTACTGTGACTGAACATATAGGAGAAAGAAACACCCTATCTTTCAAAGAGGATTGATCAAGAGAGGATATCTACGCTTTCAAAGAAGATTGCCCAAGGCAACTTAACAGCTAGCTGTAAACGATTGATCTCTTGGTTCTTACTTTTCAAAAGGGACCGAACTGGGTCGTAAAATTTTCCCCGTTCGACCTCCCAAGTTCTTAAAGGGGGAAAGGAAAAAAGTCTGTTGCATTTTTGAAGGGAATCGCAAAATAAGAGTTAAACGCTTTCGGAATAACTTTTTAGGAGGAAGGTATCCAGTTAGAGGGTTAAACAACACAGAATGAAGTATAAAGAAGTTTTTAATGAGTTAATTTTACCTGATATGCATATTAAACAAAAAAAGCTTTTTGCATATCTCAGCTAAAAAAAAAAACGCCTTTGTTAAATTTTAAGTATGGAAATCTAATAGCTGATAAAATGGATTTTTTTTTATTTAAAACTCCCCGTAATACTCTTGAGGGTCGATTTTTGAAAATACCTCCCTAAGCTGATCTCTGCTCAGCAAAAGTAACACATTGTTAAATGTTTTGCGTTAATAAACGCTTAAAATAGTGTAAGTTTATATTTGAAAGTGTAATACATTTATATTACTTTCTGTAGTATTTATTTTATGTTAAAATTGTAATATTCGCAAGCAACGACGTTTCTTACATTATAATGGCGATTCAATGAAAAACATAGCGAAATGTTTATGATAGAGTAAAGTTGGCAAATGTCTAGCTACTTTCATAGCTCGAGCATTATTAGAGCTTTGTAAGACCCGCCGTGTAGGGAAGCGATGCACGTTAATGCTTTATCTACCACATTATGAGTTACTGCAATTTTTTTCATGCAATATTTTTTTTGGATCACTACATTGAAAATTAAGGGATATACATAAACAAAATACTCCACTTTGGAAAATTGAATTCGTTAGAGGTAAAAAATTAATTAAAGATATTCCAATGTAAAATTATTTATATACACCGTTAACTTAAAATTAATAGTCAAATCGTTATCTAAGGTCTTCCTTAACATACAAAAACATAAGACACTTAAATTTTGACAGAATATTTCTTCGGTACAAAAATAATAGTCTTTGCAATCCGCTGAAAACGCATCATCTGCAACAAAACCATTCGCTTTCCCCGCCAAAATACTCATCATAGAACTCGTGCTGCCTTATATCTTAGAAGAGTTGATTTCAAAGAATATTCCTACTAAGTATTGGTTGAATATTCTTTCTCTAAGTTGGTGTGGTGTGGTAATTAGGAGAAGGGGGTGCCAGCTCAGGTGTCGTCCACGTCACTTGACCATGATTCAAAATTACGTGGTCCGTTGCCAAAAGCTCTCGTGTAGGTGAACAGTGCGACGTTAATATTCACTCACTCCAAAAAATACAATACAGTAGTTATTATTTTTATACTAAAAAACAATATCTGCCTATTCAATTAAAAATACAGCGTTATAATTAACTACTAACCACAAACAAATTATGTAGTGTGAAACACAAAGTTTATTTACTTTAAGTACCAGAAGTGATAAAAGTATTTATTTTAAAATAAGCTTTAATTTTTTATGGCTCACACATGAAAAAAATCAATAGTTTCTATTCAAATAAAGAGAGATTTATAACAACCTATCCCTTCAAAACTTCGTTTTATTCTGAAATAAAAAATAGGGATTACATTGGATCACAGGAATAAATTAGAAGCGAGCACCTTGCGTAGACAAAACGAAACTTTTTCTTCATAAATAAAAGATAAATAATGCTGACGTGGACTTTTTCGTAGCGCACGCCATAACTGCTTGCAAATGGCAGAATTTTTTCCTTCTTACTTGACAAATATCGTTATATTTTGGGCACTTCACACAATATCTTTATAAATTATAGCCTATATATTATTCTGATTAAATTCCATTCAGTTGTTTTTGCGTGAAAGACGCCCAAACATCCTCACAAACTTTCGCATTTATAATATATATCTAGATATAATGTATTAACTCGATACACAATTAGTTACCAAATTTATGCCAAATAAAATAATGAAAAAGTGGATTTCAATTACATGTTACTGCTAAATGTAATTATTCATATATAAATAAATATTTGTGGAAGCGATTCTTTTTTTTTTGTACCTAATGAAATTCGAGTTTGAACAAGACAAAAATTGAATTACATACTGCCTGTGTTATAGTTTTTAATTAAATGGAATGAAAAGCCTAAATTTTCTGTCTCTACACGCAATAAGTTTTATTATAAAGAGAAAGTTAAAAATTCACAAATTTAAAATGCAAGAATTCTTGTTCCATAAGAAACCGTAGGATACTCTCTTATGGTTACCTCTTCTAAAATAACTATATCAAACGCCGAATTAAAAATAAATTCCCTTTTTTAAATGCCTATATTGAAATATTTTTTTACCTTAGCAACAACAGAAACTACAATTTCACACAATTGTTTCTTTACAGCAAATTATTTTTAAATAAAAGGGGTGCATTTATCTAATATGTTAAAAATCATACGGCCAATTATTTACAAATTACTAAAAAAAATAGAACACTTCTAAATTTATATTAATTTAAGTATACAAAGCATGTTTTAATTTTTTTAAGAAAAAGTGATTTTTTACAAGATTTTCTGGCTGTAATTTTATATCCTTGCTAATTGGCCACACACCGCTGGAGACCTTACTTCCACTCCTCATAGCTCTGGTGGAACTCGAAGATTGGAATAGCCTTCAGCTGGACGGTTACAGCCGTTTGAATGTTTTCCAGTGTCCCAAAATGATGTCCCTTGAGGTGATTCCTCAATTTCGGAAAGAGGAGAAAGTCACAAGGACTCAAGGCGGGCGAATAAGGGGGCTGAGGAGCAACAGGAATGTTCTTACTGGGCAAGAAATGGTTCACCGAGAAAGGGTTTTCAGAACCATTTTGGCGCAGATCTTTCTTATCTTCAATTCATTGGTCAAAATCTGATGAACGGTGGTGTGATTCAAATTCAACTCTTCCCCAATCATTCTGACTGTCAAGCGACGATCTGAACGGACTGTAACGACCTTCAGTGGTTTTTGAAACTGAGGGCCTTCTGTTGCGAGATTCATCTTCAATTGACTCTCCTCCTTCTGAAAATGCCTTAAACCACCGAAAAACCTGGGCCCTTGACAAAACACTGTCTCCGTAGGCTTGCTGAAGTTTTGCAAATGTTTCGGTTGCGTTGTGTCCAAGTCTGAAGCAAAACTCGATGTTACTCAAAATTATTGTCACTCATTTCAAAACACACAAGAAAAACCTGTTCCACTAAACAAATCACTACAGTTAATTAATTTGAGTCAGCGACTTCAAACTCATACTGATGACGCATCACATGTTTACCTACCTCCCCTCTATGTCCCACTTTCCCAGTGTTGCCAGATCAAACACTACGCTACCAGTCTCATTACTGAATTTACATACCTCGTATTACTGTGGCACAGTCAGGATCAAAAGACTGGTGTGCCAGAAGGGTTACAAAAGTAAATAATACTTACAAATGGAAACAAATAAAAGAAATGGTTTGTAAATTTTTGGGTTCCTTTCAGATCGGGTCGTGTTCCAATTGTTAAAAGAAAATAATGGCAGTCAGGATTTGATTCCTCTGTTTTATTCGAAACCTTCCTTCTATGGAACATTTCATAAAAAAAGAATATATTAAGATGATACAAGATTGCAATCCATCATGCAGCCGTCTTTCTTCCTCCGACCACGTATTTTTCACTTTCCGGCTTTCTCGCTATCGTCATATTTTCACCCCTGGTTCGGTCTCATTTCTCCTGTTGTTGCCAGGTCCTCCTATGTATATCGTGGACCTGCTGCTAGATCGATTTCGTGTGTCTCGTTCAACCTGTTGCCAAGTGCAGGCAGTAGATCCTTACACGTCCCACCTAAGAGTAAAAAAAAGAGTAAAAGAGCCCCTTGTGGCTTATTTTACCATTTCAGACACTAGGAATGTTCCTAACCGTGAAACAGAAAATTCACAAACAGAAAACACAATAATTGCAGCAGTCAATGTTCTTGATGATTGTGCCAGTCAAAGTTCCTTAAAACAAACACATGAAATAATATTAATAGTTCACCCAATTGAAATAAGTGAGTATGTTCCCAGAAAGATCTAAACTGTAATGGGATTGCAAACAGATCCTTAGAAAGTACATTATACAAAAAAAAACAATACTAAATATATACAATACAGTCCTTATCTTAATCGAGACAATACGTCTGCATACCTGGCCTGTAAGAGATGGAGTGATTCCATCTCTATAATGCCAGTGCCCAACGGGTTAGCTTGGGACTTTTTGGAGTCATTTGTTTTAAGTACTGAAGGGGATTATGATCAGAAATTATCTACCCTTGGCACCCTAAATCCATTTTTCGAATATATTTAACCCGTATAACACTGCCCATGCCTCTTTATTGATGCCTGTTCAGTTCTTTTGCGTTGCATTGAATTTTTGACTAGCAAAAGCTATTGGCCTGTAAATTCCTTCGATATCTTGTTGTCTCTAACAGCATCCAACACCATAATCTGCTGCATATGCACCTGGAAAGGTAAATTAGCCTCAGGGGTAACAAGACTAGTTAGCAAAGTAATTCTTTTAGCTTAACAAAAGAGTTTTTCTCAGTCTCCCCCATGAAACATCGTTAGACTTATTCTTCTTGATTAACTCCGTAAGTGGAGTGGATATTTCCGAATAATTTGGTATATATGCCTGATAGAAGCCCATTAGTCCTAACACTGACCTAACCTCTTTCTTAGTGGAAGGTCTAATTAGACTTTTTATTGCTAATATATTATCTTCATCAGAACCATGTTTACCTCCCTCCATTGTGTGACCCAACTACTTTATTCTCTTAGCCGCGAAAGAACACTTATCAGCTAAACCATTGGACTGTAGATACCCTGAGGTAATCTCGGGCTGCTCCTTATTCTTTTCCGAACTCCTTAGTCACTTTGGCTGCAATTTTTTCCCATTATCAGAGGCGACAGTATTCGGTATCCATATTCTCGAAATTATGCTTAACAAAGCTTCACAGGTTTTCTTCGCACTGAGACTAATCAATGGCACAGCTTCGCCCCACCTTGTGTGCTGATCAACTAGACATAAAATATATGTGTGTCCCTTTGAGATCAGCGGATCAATTGGGCCTATCAGATCCATATTCACCCCCCGGAAAGGGCAATTCCACAGGTGTAATGGGTGATCGGTCTTTTATCCTGACCGATCGAGTGAGATGACATTCACGGAGGTATGAGCTAGTCTTAACATCTCAGTTCATGTGAATTTCGGAATTACCAGTTGCCCAATACTCTCCCCGAGTATTTTATCTCTATGAAATAGATACCCATCTACTTCATGGTAGTTTCATTTGCTTTCCTTAGCCTGCTTCCAAGCCAATGCTAATTCGGCACCACACTCCTGCTCAGAGCGAAAACTGTCAGCCAATATGCTTTTTTATCCATTTCAGCGGTCACCCTACTCATCCTTTGTACCCAATGTTCCCATTTCATTCCGACATGAAGTAATATTCCTTTGAGAATCCATAATGTGCTCCTGTGCTTTCTCTGGCAGAATACCCGATAAAACCTCGGTTTCATCTACATTTCCTGAGTCAACCCTCAGGTCCTGAGAGCTTTGAGCCAGTGAATTAATTCTCTTCACTCTGGGCTCCTCCCAACATATCCAAAACATCTGGTGGAAGCAACACGTCTTCTACCAAAACTTCTACCAAAGCACATAACACTAGCTGGTGCACCACATTAACCTGGCCACCGGTAGCAAGACCAATTGAAACATATACTAAAGGACATTTAACCGCTAGACCGAAAATACCTTTCAAATAAATCATTGGAACCTCCTTCAACCGATATTCCAGGAACTAAGTCGTTTTTGATAACAGTAATTTCCGTACCAGAATCCACTGACGCATGGACTATTTTCCCATCTACACTGATAGATGTTTTAACTAAATTACTTAATTTGTCTTCAATAGCCCGCCTGGGAATGACTTTACCTAGCAAATCAACTCTAGCAGCGAGCTTCCCATCTTCCAATTCTGTCCCTTCCGTTGACACCTTATTCACATTAAGTCTTTTATTATCTACCGCTTTGTTTTTCGGACAATCCTGCTTAAAATGTTTATCTGATCCACAGGTGAAACAAGCGAATTTTTTTTTTAATTTCAGGTACTTTAGATTTATCAAAGTTTTTCCTAAAAGAAAAATTATTATCTGACTTTCTCTCCCCAAATGTCTGTTTACCCCAACTACTATTAAAACCTTTTTTCACTATCATTCCATTTAGCTCTCGTAGATCCATCGTTGGATTTTCCTTTGGAAGCACAAAATATGTCACATTGTTTGCCCAAGTCCCTGGGTTTGTACAATTCTTCCCCTTACAGCACACCCCAATATAGGTCACCGTCTCAGAATCCAACATTTCAAACATTTTATCTGCTACGATCAGTTGATTGACTGACTCAAAATCCTTAGCTCCTGTTAACTTTCAGTAGTGTAACCACATCGATGTTAAACGGGACACGAACTGAGAGAAAGTTTCGTCAGGTTTACGTTTGGCCTTTCTAAAATTTTCTAAGCATGTTTTTAGTGAGTGTTCATACTCCTTGAGCACAATCTGTTTTAAAGACTCATAATCTTTTAATTCTTCTTCGCCTAGGTTAACTAATAAGCTTGACACTTTGTATTCTAACATGCATAACAGACCTTCGGTTTTAACTCGTCGCTGACATTTTCGAAAGCTTTTTCAAAATAAGAAAAGAAATAGTCCCACCCGTTTGATTTATTGAATACCTTTACAGTTAAGAGCCTAATGAATTTGACAAATGAATTTGCTTGAATGGTGTATGCGTGAAAATTTTATTTCTAGCAGGTATGAATGTTCTAAATGTTGAAGAGACATGGTTCTGAGAGAAAGGAAGGGAGCGATTGATGGATATGAATGGAGATGCCGTACGAAAGTTGGAGAGAATCCGCATGATGTTTGCAAGAGTGTAAGAAAAGGTACGTGGTTCTCTAAGAGTCATTTAAGTATGTGTGATATTTTAATTTTAACGCGTCATTTTTTTTGGAAAGTCAATGAATGAGTTTGCTGTGAAAGATGTGAAAATGAATATAAATACCATGGTTGATTGGTACATGTTTCGCCGAGGTCTGCATGGTTACGGTTTTGAATGAAAGTGAATGACTCGGTAGTGAAGGGAAAATTGTTGAAATTGATGGGAGCCTGTTTGGTAAAATGAAGTATGGAAAGGACACGCCTGTGAATGGTCAATGGGTGTTTGGAGGAGTTGAAAGGAACTCTAATAAATGTTTTTTTAGAGTGGTGCTAAATCGAACGAAAGGGGAACTTTTGAGTGTGATAAAGGAGTGGGTGGTACCAGGGTCCGTTATAATTTCGGACTGTTGGAAGGCTTACAATTACCTATTGCATGAATGTTATCAGCATTTGCGGGTCAACCGCAGTCCGACTTTTAAGCAGCCTGAAACCGGTGCTCACACAATTCAATCGAAGGGACGTAGTTGGCGATAAAAAGATCGTTCAGGAACCATGCGGCTCATGTGGAGGGCGAATTCGACCACTATTTATCAGAATACATGTGGCAACGCCGGAGAGAGCATTCGATGGATAATTATCTTTTTCGGGAATTTCTCCGTGCGATCACCACATTGTACCATCCCATGGAGAAATACGTTCCTTCGTAAGAACGTAAGTTTACCCAATTTTTCAATTTTAGTATGCATTACATTAGATTCGCAGAACTGTTCAATTTCAATTGTTTTTATTCATATGGTTATCAAAATTTTCCCTCCTTTGAACGTCTTACTTTTCCCTGTAATCCGACAACATAAAATATTACCATAAACCAATGAAATTTTCTTTTCCAGATATATCTGCTTTTCCTTTTCCATTTTATTTTTTAAAAAAACAAAACAAATTAAATATGACTGCATCACATTACTCGTTTAAATATTTACACAATATTTTAACTTAAGGGAACAATAGCCACTTACCTTGACATTAACGCTGTTTCTGTACTTGAACACTACTGGGATTTCCTTCGTTGTTTTCAGGTCACGGCTCTATTAATCAGAAACTTAAGAAAAATACGACGTCTGTTTATTCCTTAGCCCAACTCGGCAGGTAATAACAAAACTCCATATAAAGAAGATCTTGTTTTTTCACTTGAAACTGCTGCAGGACTATTGCCGCAATCCTAGTGGTCATCAGCTTGAAAATACACTGCAGGATCCTATTTCCTTGTTAAAATTTTTCTTTCAAACCGCGCGCGAATGTCCACTAAACCCTGGTTCACAGTTATGTAGTACGAACACCGATTAATTTGAAATACTTCGTTCATTTAAGGTCTGATTAACATCTGCTCCATTGTATCCCACATCTGACACCAGTGTAAACATGTGGTTTCTTTTCGGATCGTGTCGTGTTCGAATTGTGAAAAGAAAATAATGGCAGTCAGGATTTTGTCCCTCTGTTTTAAACCACACCTTCTATGGGACATTTCATAAAAAAAGAATATATTAAGATTATACAAGATTGCAAAACATCGTCCAGCCGTCTTTCTTCCTCCGACCACGTTTTCCTCTCTTTCCGGTTTTCTCGCTACCGCCATCCTTTCTCCCCTGGTTCGGTCTCTTTTCTCCTGTCGTTGCCAGGCCCTTCTCTGTATAACGTGGGCCCGCTGCTAGATCTCGTGTGTCTGGTTCGACCTGTTGCCAGGTTGTTAGAACCCCCCCGGGTTCTACCCTGGACACCAAGATTAATTTGAGGCAAACAATCACCAAGAGCCATTTGTTTAATAAAACTTATATTTATTAACTCTAGTCAAATATTAGAAACTCTAATGACATAAAATTTCTATGTTACGTCAAACAAAAGAGATTTACCTTTAATATTAAATTAAATTACGAAATATGAAATTAATCAATAACTACGCGTAAGATAAATAGAGGGTCTACCGAAATAAGAGGTCTGAGAAATACACGCAACTCGAAATATTAGCTTTCATTAACTTAATCAAATTTTATTAAGCTAATGCGCTTATTTTAAGCGATGATAAACTATAGTATATCACCTGGTAATACTTCGACGTCTTCAGAGGTACATTAACTTTTAAGATTCATTCATAGAATACTAGCAGTAACTCTTCACTATCGTTATCCAATTGAATCCTCTAAATTTGAGGCTACTGCTGCTGGCTCAATAGCCTTCATCTTTGCTAGCTTATAACGCTCTACTTAAAAATACCCTATCTACTTTGAATATCCCGTTCGCTTCTCAGAGTTGATGGCAAATATACGCGAATTTATAATCCCCAAAAAGACGCCTAAGAATATCAGTGGAAAGGTTCCGTACAGATTCATCACAATGTGCAGGCAGTAGATCCTTACAGGGTTTTTGCGTATTAATGCAGTAATCACCTACTCTATTATAACTCGCTAAGTTGGCAGCCCAAATTTCCCATGTGTCGTATGTGTTGAATTGGCAACCAGGTGCTTCATTTGATATAATGTCACCAATAAGTTGCGATTATACGTAAGTATCTTGTTTTTCCAAATTATGCTTTTGCATTGATAAAGATAGTTCAATTCTTTTTATGTCAGTTAGCGTTAGTATTGTATTTTATTTTTCAATTTATTTTTATGCTCAGGATATATACTTTAGACAATTTTTTTTATATAAAATACTAATTTTTTTTCAAATTTAGTACTTACGTATTATCATGCAATCGCCAACGTTCAAGATAACTCGCCCCTTTGGCAACCTCAATTTTGTATGTGCTGAATTGGCAATCATGTGCTTCATTTCCTATAATGTCACTAATAGGTTGCGGTTATATGTAAGTACCTTTAATTCTCTGTACATTACTGTAACATTAGACTGGCTTTAACACACCATTTTGGCGTGATTTCAAAATCATACCGAAAACGAGTAGCTAACCACTATAAAATTAATATTATGATAATTTTTTTAGCCAATTTTTTATTTTTCCCTCCAGTAATCCTCAATTAATTCAATATATAATTTTTGGGTTTTTTTTATATTTTAGTGCATGCATTTTTTACTGATTATGTACCGCAAATATTTTTTTGCACATCGCGATGTCTTTGGCAAAATTAATCGCGGAGGGATTTTTCTTAAATATGTTTTTTTCTATCTTTTTAAATATGTTTGATGTCTGTCTGACATACGAATAGCAAAATAAATATTTTTCAATATATGTTTTGTGTTCGTACGAAAATTTTTATATTAATTTAATCAAAATGTTGAGCTTTCTTTTATTTTTGATATCTTTTTAAGATTTAATTTTATATTATAAGTAGCTGTACCCAGCTACATGTTGCTGTGGCTCAGTCAGCTTAAAAGGACTGGTGCACCATTAAGTATGTCATGAGGCTTACAAAAGTAATAATACACAAGAATTCAAACAAATAAAAGAAAAGATGCTTACGTGTTATTGCAACAATCACCAACTCTATTAAAAAGTTGCCAAGTTAGCACCCTTGATTTTTATGTGTCGTAAACGCTGAATCAGCAACTAGATACTTCATTTAATATAATGTCACCAATAGGTTGCGATAATATGAAAGCACCAAAATAATTTCCAAATACATAAATCAGTTCATAAAATAATCAAAAACACACTGAGAGGCAGTCTTATACTGAAAACCAATTACGACATTAATTTGAATCTAAAAGCTGTCTTAAACAAATAAAATATACCCAAATTTGATGAAATGGCTCTACTCTGGAGTCCATGAAGATAAAGGTTTGATTTTACAATTATTTTGTGATGTATGGCGTTGCTATTAAGCCGTGTCTTTTACGATAGTGTCCATTTTGTGTGAGTATAGTTTATTTTTTAATTGTTCTTCATTTAGTTTTTAAATTGTTTTTCTTATTTCTCAGTGCAATTGGTGAGAATTCTGTTCTGTCAATTAATTTTCATTTGAGATCATACTAAAATTAACCTCTTTGGAGGTTGATTTTTGAGGTTTTGATTTTTATGTGTCGTACACGCTGAATCAGCAACTAGATGCTTCATTTAATATAATGTCACCAATAGGTTGCGATAATATGAAAGCACCAAAATAATTTCCAAATACATAAATCAGTTCATAAAATAATCAAAAACACATTGAGGGGCAGCCTTCTACTGAAAACCAATTACGACATTAATTTGAATCTAAAAGCTGTCTTAAACAAATAAAATATACCCAAATTTGATGAAATGGCTCTACTCTGGAGTCCATGAAGATAAAGGTTTGATTTTACAATTATTTTGTGATGTATGGCGTTGCTATTAAGCCGTGTCTTTTACGATAGTGTCAATTTTGTGTGAGTATAGTTTTTTTAATTGTTCTTCATTTAGTTTTTAAATTGTTTTTCTTATTTCTCAGTGCAATTGGTGAGAATTCTGTTCTGTCAATTAATTTTCATTTGAGATCATACTAAAATTAACCTCTTTGGAGGTTGATTTTTGAGGTTTTGATTTTTATGATTTATTCACCAATAGGTTGCGATAATATGAAAGCAGTAATCAAATATTATGTTTCCATTGAGGGGCAGTCTTATTGCATTAGAATTGAGCTATGTTGATTGATTTGCATTTGAAGTTAAAAATTTTGTTAGTATTTTTTTTCTTCCTTTTTTAATGTTCTGCAATTTTATATTTTTTAAATGTAATCTTCATATTCTTTAGTCAATCAGCTACCAATGTCTGTTAAATTTTGAATGTAGGTAGTCACCATAATTATTTTTTGATAAATTGTATTGCTATTGTGTGAAGTGTGCCTTTAATGGTGGTGTTGATTCGGTGTGAGTATATAACTTAAAAGTACAAATGTCCCAATTTTTCTGTGGATAAATGAAAATTCCTTACGTACCATCAATTTGTGACTGCTGCTCTAGACCCACAAAGGTATATTACCATCACCTTATTATATTAGGTATATTATTATATTTGTATATTAGCATCAAAGTAACAAAATTGGTGCCCCACAAATTGCACCTTGATATCAAAGTAACAAAGATTATAACATTTTTTATATGAACAAGAACCAATCAGTCAGATTTGGGTGGAAAATAGTGTGATTCGCATGGTGGCAGTTTGACTGTGGTGATGCTAACACGCAAGTACCCACACAATAAATAATAATCATCTATGTAAAAAGCAGTCTGTGTCTAGATATCAGACACTATGTTATAAAGATGGCCCCTGAAATTTGCTGATAATAATTGCTAATGCCAATTGAATTGTAAATCGTAAGAATTATTAATCATTATCAACACTTCATCATACATTTTTTCTGCTAAATCCATGTTTATATTTGAATTTTCCTTGCGTATTCTACTGAAATATCTTCAGCCCCACACACATGTATTGTTTATATTTCTCCCCTAGCTTTGTTGGAGATGATGGAAAGTAGGCACATTCAATGTATGATTGCATACAATGCACAAATTTGATTTTTTTTGTCACTTGTTGCTCATGTCATTGATGATACTTTTCAGTGTTAATGACATTTTTAACATAGGCAGTTACCTTAAATATTTTTTTCTACATTGCATTGGTATAAAGTTGTCTTTTACTATAAAGTTGATTTTATATGAGTAGAGTGTTAATTTCCCCCATTGTTTTTCATTTAGTATTTCCTCTTCATTTCTCAGAGCAGTTGGCAGGAATTGAGCTCTGCCAATTAATTTTCATTTGAATTCAAATTATATAGTGAAATTGACCTCTTCAGAGTGATTTGTTGGAGTGGAATGAAATATTCTGTTTCTCATTACATTAGAATTGAGCTGTGTTGATTGATGTAAATTTGAAGTTAAATATTTCATTAGAAATGGTATTTTGTATTTTGCCCTTTCTTTTTGTTCCTGATTTTCCCTTTTTTTCAGCGTTTTCAAATTTTATGTTTTTGTTTTAACTGTTTTTTTTTCTTTTTAAATGCAGTCCATTGGCCTCATAACATAAAAATAATGCTTTGTAGAAAATAAAATTTAAGTTGTTGTATTATCTAGGTAAAAGTAGTGCAACAAGTAATTGCATAGCAAGTGAGAAAAAAAGACGAAGACATGTGCTGAAGACGCAGCCGAGCAATATGCAGCCAGACTTAAGAATGCATGTTTGCGAACACAGCATTTGCTTTTTACAACATCAGGTCTGCTCTGTTCTCGACAAAAGGAATACAATAGGTTACGAATGACTGAAAGATGTCGACGAGAAATAGCATTTCATCGGTAAACATGACTTTGTGGCGAGTAATCACACGATAACAGTCACATTGCATTCCAGTGCAAACCAGCAGAAAATTATTGGTTGAGCCAGCATGTTCTCATCAGGGCAATTACTGAAGTATATCATTATTGCAAGACTCTGAAATTTATGGGAGAAACAAAAGGAATGTTCTGCACCACTGGAAATATTAAACTGCCTCAACCACCAGATGCACTAAAAACTTTGCTTGCCAGATATACTGCGGAATCAAAACATTTCCTATATAACATAAAGAAGTACAATTCGTGTTTCCAAATAACATTGTTTGGAGAAATGAGCATTTGCAAACACTCCTGTAATTAAACAAAGATACCCACAAGCATTTTAAAACTAGCCCTTTGCCCTTGAGGAATCTAGATAAATCCATTTAAAAATTATTCTCCAGCTTGAGGTCTCCACTATGAAGACAATGTAAATAATTTTAGGCTCATAACATAAGGATGAAAATAAGCCGTAATAACTTCCAGTATATGGTTAACAAGCTACAAAGGAAATCAGTTAAGGAAAGTTTTGTGTATATGTATTTTGCCGTGCATCTGATATAATAGTTAGTGACGTTGACTGCTGTGTTGTAAGGTCTCAGTTCAAATTCTGGAGAAAGCATGGATGTTTGTAAACGTATAGTGCCTTTGCAGCATGGGGGTACTCTGAATAGCCATCGAGCTGCAAGTCCTCTCGTGAGGTTGGTGGAAGGGGAAGAGAGGTGGGAGGCCCCTGACCACCTCCGAATGTTCTCCCACAAAATTGGGGTGAAAACAAGTCAAATTTTACTGTTACCTGCATGATTCTCAAAGTTATAGCTAACGACAGGCATACATCTTAACCCTATGCCACGATGGATTTCGTGGGTCTCGATCTGACACTGTCAAACAAGTGGTATTAGAAACAACAACAACATTTTTAACTTTTTTTATTATAACAGATCATACCTCAAGTCCAAGTGTTTAAGAATACTAAAAATAATCTTTCTCTTTTGTTCTTTTTAACCATACTGAGCCACAGCAACGCGTGGCAGGGTACAGTTAGTTAAGAAATAACTATTTAGATTATATTTACCCTTGTTTGAAAGACAATATATTAAAATCACGACAGAAGTATAAGAAATCATTCAGTGATTTTTTTACTCTATATCAGTGGTCTTCAAACTGTGTTCCACAGAACACTGGCGTTCCAAAAGTCAATAAAAAAAATCAAGAAGAAACAAATATGTATGCAAAATGGATTCATGTTCTCTATGAAGTTTGTACAGTTACAAGTATCTAAAGCTCATCCTCTTTTCATTAAAACTGAAAATTTTATTTATATATAATAACTTTATTTTGCAACACTTTTTAAACTTTTATTATAATATAACAAAAGAATATTAAAATGTGTGTTTTATATTTTTATATATACTTCCTACTTGATTGTGAGTATTCTATTGTTTACCATCTCGGGTTGTAGAGATAATTTTATACTCATTTATTGGCACAAAATGTCTTACAAAACAAAATATTTTCTAATGAAAGATGCACCTTTTTACATTTGTGGAAAGCAACACCTATAATGGTGGAGGGAGTGAATATTAACGTTACACTGTCCAGCCACATGAGGGCTTTTGGCGACAGTCCTCGTAGTTTTGAATCATGGTCAAGTGACAAAGACGGCACCTGAGCTGGAATCTCCCTCTCCTAACTACCACACCAATGGGTTTAAGCTCTTGACAGATTTAATGTGCATCGTACCGCCTGCATGGTGGTACCTGGCTCGAACTCGTGACATGTCAGTCACGATCCAATACCTTAATCACTAGGCTTCCGTGGCCAATATAATGAGGGAAAAAGAACAAATTAACAACAGAGTTGATGTTGAAATCTAAATTTAAAAAAGACAACTGTTAAATTTTAGGTTGCAAATTACACTGGATTTCTCACACAGCAGTAAACTTTTTAATGCCATTCAGAACATTGTGTTTTTAAGGGAAATGTATTTCTCATCCTAAGTGGCTACAAAAACAAATTAAATTCGAAACCCACATATTTAATACGATTGCCTTTAATCTCAATAGACCTAAACTTCGAAAGTTGGTGTAAAAAATATTGGCGTATACCCCAGTTACTTAATATAATGCATGGGTAGATGACACTTGCATCACAAATTAATATTATTAATGAGTAAACTATATTAAAAAATTAGATTAGACTTTTTTAATAAAATAAATGCAATACTTTTTTTAATTGCCTTAAACATATAGGTACTTTAACATGCTGATTTACTTTAAATATTACTTTTGGGATATATTCTTCGAAGTATGTATATGGAATAGGGTTCCACAAAAACGTTTTCTAGTTATAAGGGTTCCATGAAAGCACCTTCAAGTTCCTGGTGTTGAGTGAGTTGAAAGTTTCAAGACCACACACACACACTGCTCTATATCAGTTAATATAGTACTTTCTCTCAGGTACTAAATTCACAGGTTGCCAAATTTTCTAATCAAACATTGATGATTTGATTTCTTTTAAATACCTCATTTTGTGTTAAACCAATTGCACAAATTATTAATAAACCGAATATTTTTTGCCATTCTTTTTTTAAAATATTTGTTATTATAGGTCAGAGATATTAGTACATACTAGTTATATTAAATTTCCATCAGGAAGAAATATTTTTTAAATTAGCACTGAATGAAATTGAGAAAAGTATAAAAGATTTTTAACTTTAAAAAAAATAGTTTCTTTAGATACTAATCTTAGATACTTCTCATTGAACTTTAAGAAGAAAAAAATAAGTCTTAGAAATTTAATATCCTTAATTTATTCATTTATTTGAAGACAAGTATTTTATCTCATGAAATTCCAAAATTACTTTTACACAAGGACTTCATCTTCTTAATTCCGTATAAGATCACAATTTTTTTTTATAAAAAACATGTTTTATAAGTACTGTGATGTACCTCCCCTTGGAAGTACATCCCTCGAAGTATCAGCGGGAGCTAGAGGTGTAGGGTTAGCGAAAGAACTCGGATCAAACATTATCTTAATATGACTTTATTAAGATATTCAACTTAAACTTTCAACAAATATAACTATAATAATTAATATGAGAGAATCTACGATGACGCAATACGCAACACACAATATATATATTTATATTTATAATATGATCAATTCTAATTCAGACCAATCTCAATAATCGAACCGCTTAATCCTCAATTCTAATAAAGTGTAATCAATCCTACCTTATATTATTCCGTAATGCTACTTGTCTTTATCTGCAATGGTATGCAGCTTGACGGTTAACTTCTAATCTAACACCAAAATGTTTATCCACGGCAAGTAGAACTTAATCAATCTTACACCACGAACTGCAATAATCATCAACTGCCACAACGCACATTAATTGTCTAACATTCCTTTACATTGCCATCCCGCTTACTCTAAGATCCTATATTTAAAGTCGGTTTATTTGCATTTCTTCTTCACATCTCGTTTCTTGGATTTGGTTGGAAAAGAGTTGCCATTAATTCTGCCCCAAAGAACCCAAAGGACTTGTTAAAGAAAAGACGCGTAAGACGTCACATTACAACTTAAGAAAACAGAATGTACATATTATAACATCAACTTAATGGGGGGGGGGAGTTTCTCAAGTATAACTTTATGTAAATTTCTAGAAATACGTCATTAGAATCTTATGCAACCTATTTTTCTAGAGAATTGTTCTTATTTCACACATCTTCAATAAACATTTTAACTAGTATTGAAGGAAGTTATATAAGAAAGAGACTACAGAATACATTTTAAAACTGGATAACTTGTTTCACATTACTAATTGCTTTTTTTGGGAAAAATATCTTGTCTTTAACTTGTTTATTCATTTTTGTAGGCTAATAATTTACCTCCTAAAATTTCAAAAGAAATGCTTTAAAATAATAACCATCCAAAACGTAAAGCTTAAAACTCACCGCTACACAATCCGTTAAATCTTTTTGCAGGGCTGACATCTACCTCATGTCTGATTTTGGTGTAACTTATCTATAAAATACTGAACAGACAAGGATGTGTCACATAAAGCATTTAATCACGCACAAACACAATACACAACGTTATATTGAGAAGGTTTTAGTACATCTAAAGAAAAAACAGAACAGCAACATAATGACGTCATTAGCTTGACGTTGGTTGGTTGGAGAGGCTATGCCATTCGCAAAATATTTCCCCTTTTTTGATAAGCTGTGTAGCTTAGTCAAAAACATCATTTAGAGTCAATAAGTTCAGCTTGTCGGGTTTCTTCACTGGATGATCACATCTGATCACCTGAGGTTTCTCAGTAGCTTTCAAAGTATCAGCATTTGGATAGTTCACGAACGAATCAGTCTGTTGAACCTTGTGGAGTGGTTGTTTTGTTACAGCATTCCCACTCCCCTCAAGCAGAAACACACGCTAAATTGGACGAATTATTGTACAAGATTGAGTCTTTAGCTTAACAGTTCTCACCTGTCTATCCTTTCCTGGAATCAATTTTATTACACGAGGTAAAGGCCACTGAAGACGTTTTTTCCATTCGTTGTCAATCAAAACTATGTCCCCCACATAAATATTTGACGACTGGGGACGCTGTTTTTGTCATTGAATCAATTGACCAAGGTATTCATTTTCAAATCTTCATTTTAGCTCCTCGATTACTTTGGCTCTAAATCTCAATCTTTTCCGGAAGTGATTGGCATCCCGGACATCTAAATCTTTAGTATCGGCAGTTGGCATTTCAAACAAGAACATTACAGGCGTAATTGCAGTTAGATCCTGCATATCTTCAGACAGATTTGTCAATGGACGTGAATTAACAACTTTTTCACATTCGCACAAAATAGCAATTCTTCATACGTAAATATGGTCTTCCATAAGGTTCTCCTGAGAAGCTCTTTCACTGTTCTTACAAGCCTTTCCCAAAAGCCTCCCCACCAGGCAGTTGTGGGAGGTATAAATTTCCATGTTATACGTTGTATCGCTACATATCGAGAAACTTCGTTCCAATCGATACAAACTAATTTGTTGTAGGTACCTCTGTAATTGTTGCCATTGTCAGAATATATTATTCGAGATCTACCTCGTCTAACCACAAAACGACGAAAGAACAATAGGAAGGCATCAGTGGAAAGAAAGGAAACTAATTCGAGATGCAACGCACGATATATGGCACAGGTATAGAGGACAATCCAAACTTTATCACCCCGTTTAACGTACAGGAGACCAGTCAAATCTGCACCTACCACTTCATACACTGCTGAATCTTTTACTCTGTCAGATGGTAGAGAAGCAAGATCAGTCATTGGAGATTTACTTCTAAATCTTCGACATTTAACACATGCATTCCATATCTTTCGAACAGTTCTCCTACCACCTACCATCCAATATTCTTCACGTTTTATGCTTAAAAGCAATTGCGTCCCTGTATGATTATTCTTTAAATGAAAATGCTCTATAAGCCTTTGTGTAAATATACAATTATTAGGTGGTAAGATTGGCGAAAGAATGTTAGGTGCATCTGTACGTTCAGTGATTTGCGTTTTCACATGAATGATGTTGCTATCATCTCTGAAAACACTCAGATTTGAAATTAACTTTTTATCTGTGAAACTCTGAGTTTGAACAGATCGGATCAGCTGGATCTCAGCACTCTCTAACTCATCTAACGATAATTGTCCTTTTTTTTTCTGCCACTGATTCTGCTTCTAACATTATTATGAAATCTAGAAACCCAGGCAACTAATCTTATAATTGAACGAAATTTTGAAAATTTCCTAGCATATCATGGCAACATTTCCTCCGACAGATTTAATTACTATTCAGATGACGTAGACCAAAATTTAATAAATAAAGGTGTTGAATTCAAAGCTTATCTAAAGCAAACTGAGCTAGAGGCCTATACTTGTAGCAATATGTTCAGTTTGATTTTTGAAAAGAAACTTGTTGACATTTTACCAAATTTATACCATTTTAAAGATTTTTCTAACGCACCAAAGTACTATTTGTGAAGCAGAGCGTGCGTTCTCTAAAATGTCCTGTATAGAAAAACAACAAGGACAAATACTAGGCTTAATATACTTCTTTCTATTGATACTGATCTCACCAAAAACTTAAAATGTGAGGAGCAAATAAAAGAATTTGCAGCACAAAAGTGTAGAAAAGTTTTTTTGTATGTAATTGTTTATAACGTATTTAGATTGTATGAAATAAAAGAAAACCTTAAGTTTCATATGTTTTAAATTTTCTCGCAAAAATATTTTGTAGAAAAATGCCAAAAGTTTTAACTATTTAGGGGCCCTCTAGATATTGTTAGCCCAGGGCCCCAAAAGGTAACAGTACGGCCCTGACCCGCACAAAATTTTTCTAGGATGATGGCAAAAGTTTAATTATTTATAGGGGACCCCAGATATCGTTAGCCCAGAGCCCCCAAATGTCACGGTCCGGTCCTGATTCCAAAAATGCATGAAGTGCTTAAAAATTTTCTTTCAAAATCAATAGAACTAATACTATTTCAAACCATATAAACGTAAATTTTTATTTAATCATCCTAAAAGTCAATTATTTAGAAAATTATGATACATTTAAGCTTCTTTAAAAACTAATAAAAACCTTGTTGCATCAAGAAATATCAAGTTTTATTCCTTTCCTCTCATATACTAACATCGCATTACTTCTCGGATTCTTCTTGTCCGATTCAATGATGAGGATTCTTCCAGTCCAAATCCCTTTTTCCCCTATACAAAAATCTCTATTCTTTAAAGATTTTCTTGTCCCCAACGCGCTATGTCCATATAGCTAACGATTAACTTGGCGATTTTCAAAAAGAGTTCGAAAATATAAAGGTAAACCATCCAGTTTGCAGATTTTTGACTTGAGTGCTTCCAAAAAAATTGAGCATTACGTGTCCGGCCTTAAGGGTTCCTTTTATCTGTCAGTATCCACTATACCAAAACTGAACTGAACTGAACTATCGAATTCAGAAATATATGTAAAAGCAGACATCGCATACACGTAATGGAAGTCATTAAATAAAGAGCACTTTTTTAGAAGAGGAGAGGGGAAGGAAACAGGCTGATGACAGTCTGCAATGTTACAGATCTTAGCACATTTTTCGCCAATGTCGGCGCTTGCTTTGAATACGATGCCAATCATTCATTTTCGCATTAGACGTGGATCTGTTCATACGGTGAAAGCTATATTCTTTTCGAAAGCTTAAAAAAATATATAACCATCTTTCGAAATTGCAGGTTTAAATACATGGAACAAATTTATTTTAAATGAAATTAAATAATTTATTTCTTCATTATTTTTTGAATAAAAAGTTGAATTATGTAATTGCAGTGGTAAGTAATAAGATTACGAGCAGAAAGCGCTTACATTATTGTTTGAATGTTTTTTGAAACTCCAGGTTTTTAACGAAACGATACTGGATTAATTTAGATTATACGATTACTCATGGCACGGAAATTCAGGAAAGAAGCTGCTCCTCTGTTGTACATTTTGTAGATGTTATGAATAAGTATTTTAAATATAACCAATAAGTGATTTAGTCGGATCATTTACAAATGTTATTACTATAAATCAAAAGGGTAAGTTTTTTGATACAGAATAAAAAGCATTTACTAAAGGGATTTGAAAAGCTTATTTTCGTCTTTAGTTTTCTATTCTACAAAATATAATGTTTATTTATAATTTTAGATAGCTCGTGCACTGAATATTCATTGATAGATTTTTATTAAATCTGTTATTTGTTCGGCTCATTCTGTGGGTCATCAAATTACATTTTAATCGTTACGTAATCGTTTATAAATACTTGTTTTATTAATAACAATTCAATATGTATATGTATTCATAATGATACAAGTCGAATGACGGATTGACTGGAACCTATGGTTTTCACTCTGACAATGAATCGAGTTTTTCTGGTATTTTTGTTTAATATATAAACGGAAAATTTTTAAAAGCTGGTTAATTTATCACTTTACATCAAACTCTCTCTCTGTAAAAAGGAAAAAGCAGACTTCCAAAATTAACTAGAAACAATTTTTTTCTCATACTTGAAAGCTAGATCAGATTATAAATTAAACTCATTTTCAAACGGAAATTAGTATATATCCTTCCATAGTACAATCATATATATACACATATAATGTATAAACTCGACTAAATTTATGCCAAAAAAAATAATGAAAAAGGAGATTTCAATTACATGTTACTGCTAAATGTAATTATTCATATATAAATACATATTTGTAAAAGCAATTCTTTTTTTGTACCTAATGAAATTCGAGTTCGAGCAAGACAAAAATTGAATTATATACTGCCTGTGTTATAGTTTTTAATTAAATGGTATGAAAAGCCTAAATTCTCTCTACACGCTATACTTAGTTTACATGCAATAAATTTTCTTATAAAGAGAAAGTTAAAAATTGACAAATTTAAAATGCAAGAATTCTCGTTCCGTAAGAAACCATAGGATACTCTCTTATGGTTTCCTCTTCTAAAATAACTATATTAAACGCCGAATTAAAAATAAATTCCCTTATTTAAGTGCCTATAAAATGAACGAAAAGGTTTATTGAAATATTTTTTACCTTAGCAATAATAGAAACCACAATTTCACACAATTGTTTCTTTACAGTAAATTATTTTAAATACAAGGGATGCATTTCTCTACTATGTTAAAAATCATACGGCCAATTATTTACAAATTACTAAAAAAGAGCACTTCTAAATTTATATTAGTTTAAGTATACAAAGCATGTTTTAATTTTTTTTAACAAAAAGTGATTAGAATTTTTTTACGAGATTTTCTGGTCGTAATTTTATTCCCTTGCTAATTCTAAATAGTTTAAATAGTTTATCCATAGAAATGTATCTAATTATAAAAATAAAATTTTATTTCTAAGAATGTCCCTAAAATTTTAAGACACGTTTACCTATATAACGGACACCATACCTAAATTCCTGTTTAATTTAATTATTGAGTTCCAACCCTCCTCCCAAACTTTTTAGACAGTTATAAAAGCGTGATTCTTACTGATTAGTGCGTGTGCGTGGAGAGGGGAGGAGGGTTAAGGATGATGATCTTATTTTTTCTGCTTCTTAAATCTTCAAAACAGGCATATACTCTGAAAATAGTTTATTTATTCAACCATATAATAGTATTACTTCTATTTGTTATTCTTCCGTGTTCTTTTTGATACATTCTGAAGTGGGAAAAAATTACTTTTGAGTCAAAAGATAATATTCACAGTCCCCTCTAGTTTAAATCAATTACTTTTCATTTAATGTTAAATACAGTAAATTGTGCCAATCCTAGTTCATGACGTATACAAATTTATTCACGCAAAGTGTGTGAGATTATGGTGAAGGATTGAATATCGCAAAATGGGTGATGACACAGATAATTTTTATCAAATTGCAACTGTAACATTTTTTGCTGAAATAAAAGGCCATTTGATTTCACAAATAATTGCATTCCATATATATATATATATATATATATATATATATATATATATATATTTTTAAAGAAGCGTGTAAATAACCAAATATCATACAAAAAAAAGGATAACCTAAATGAAATTGGGACTTGCAAAAAAAAAAACACACATGACTTTTAACAAATTTGGTAAATTCAATGCAAAAACTGCATTACTTTTTTAAAAACACATTTAATACAACTGATCGCATACACAAGTACATTAGTTATTTTGATAAATAGTTTTGAAATGGGACAACCTAAAACACAGTTTAAAATTAGAATATAATACATTGTTGTTTAATTGTGATATTGGTTGCTAAACAACACGGAAACATTAGAATTTGTGGTGCCTTAATGTCAATAGTACTGTTTCGCCTAACTAAAATTAGATGATCGCGGGCGCCTATTCCCAGAAGGATGGGAGAAAAAGAGAGATCCATGATGAAGATTTTCAAATACCGAATACTCCCACAAAAAGCGGGGAGGGATGACGTACCCCAAAGCACGAGCGTTCTATCGAAGCAGAGTACTGGTGGGGGGAGGGGAGGAAACGCAGAAAGGAAGACGGGACGGCCGATGGCACTAAATCAGTTCGGTGACAATTCACCTCAGAACCCAGAGAGAGTGAAAGATGCAGTGCAGTGAAGCTAAATCATGTTGTTAAGAGTGTGAAAAGAGTGTTTATGTTGTGTTTTGGGGGCGGAGCGGGTTTCTCCACTTCGTTGAAGAGTATGCATATTTAATTTCAGGATGTGGATACGTAAACAGTGTTTGTGCTTTGATAATTGGATTGTCATGAGATTCAATAGATTTAAATACATTTCTAGAGAGTTTAGTGATATAATTAGTGATCGGCTCCATATGTAGGTCGTTGTGTATCAAGTCATTTCGGACGTACCAAGGTGCGTTCGTCATGACGCGGAGTATTTTGTTTTGAATTACTTGAATCTTTTTCCTGCGGGTGGTGGCTGCGGCTCCCCAAACGGGAGATCAACAAGTTATAACTGGGCGCAGAATCTGCTTGTATAATATTACCTTATTTTCTAGGGATAAAGGAGACCTTCTCCCAACGAGGGAGATGGCTAAATGAATTCTACCCCAGAATTTCTCTACTAGATAGTCAATGTGTTTTTTGAAAGTTAAGCGGCTATCTATGTGTAGGCCCAGATATTTCACCACCGAAACCCACTGGATGTTGTCATCAAAATGTGTGAGCTGGAAAGGAAGGTCGATGACCCCCCATTTCCTGAAAATTATTGTTTGTGATTTATCAACATTAATTGCAATTCTCCAATGTGTTAGCCACGTTTCGAGTTTGTCTAGAAAATTTTGTATAGCTTTAATTGTGTATTTCAGCTGGACACCTTGCGAGAGAACTGCGGAATAATCCACAAACAGGCAAGTACTGACGGTGGAGTGTTGTGGGAAATCGGGCGTGTATATGTTGTACAAGTACGGTGAAAGGACAGATCCCTGTGGGACGCCAGAGAGGCAAGATCCTGTGTTAGAGTATATATTGTTTAGACGAATTCTAAAAGTTCTATTGTGTAAAAAATTATGAATGATTTTAATTAAATAGTCAGGGAACTGTAATTTAATTAACTTGTACGTGAGGCCATCGTGCCTCATTTTATCGAATGCCCTTTTAACATCTAAAAAGACACCTACAGTATAAAATTTATGGGCAAAACCCTCATTTATTATGTTTGTAACACGTATCAATTGGTGTAGCGTTGAATGGCCCTCCCAGAAGCCGCATTGCTCCGGGGGAATACAATCTATGGCATTGCAGTGAGATTTGATTCTAGTTAAGATAATTCTTTCGAAAATCTTAGCAGTGGCGTTAATTAATCTAATTGGTCTGTAGCCTTGTGGAAATGTTCTATTTTTGTTAGGTTTCGCCAACATGATAACGTTTGCTTGCTTCCACTGTGTAGGAAAGTGTTTTTTAATGAGGCATTGATTGTACAATTTAGTTAGAAGAGTAATTGCATTAAGTGTTAAATATTTAAGAGCTATGTTGCGAATTTGATCTGGACCTGCAACTTTTCTATTCTGCAGTTTTTTTAATAATGCCTCAGATGCGGAAGTGAGAGGGGAAGTGCTTGTTGTGAAGTTGTCAAAAAAGTGATTTACTAAATTTTCGACTGCTTCTATCTTGTCGTCACGGAAGGGCTCTTCATTTTCCTGAAAAGTGACTTCAAGTGTATCTTCGAAAGCCTCCACCTTTTCGAAATCCGAGTAGGCCATTCCACCCGAACCATGTAAAGGTGGAAAGGGAGTATGCCTTTTAGAAAATTTCCTGTGTAGATTATACAAGGAACTGTCCTCCGGATTCAAAGTTAGTAGAAAATTTTTCCAGATCCTGTTTTTATGATCTTGAATTACGCTCCTGATATGCCTAATGAGAGCATTAACTTCACGTTTGTATGGAGGGTATCTTTTATTATTCCAGAGTTTACGTAATCTATTTTTAGCTCTGATAAGCTCTCTGATGTTTTCAGGAAGACGGAGGTGTGGAGTGTTGATTATTCTAGTGGAAGTGGAAGCACAAGTAGCATTCGAAACATTGCTGGTACAATTTTGAACGGCTAGATCCAAATCATCTATCTGGGGATTTCCGGGAATGTTGTGATAAATAATTTCTTGAAATTTAGTCCAGTTTGTAGATTTTAAAGTCCGAAGTATTGGTGGAAGTACATTATTAGTTATGGAATCAAAAATAACTGGATTTTGATCACTGATATGTTCATTAATAGTAAAAACTTCAGTGTGAGATAAGTTAACTGCAAAGCCTATGTCAAGGATAGCGTTGGTGCGATAAGTGTGAAATGCGTGGGAGTGTCTGGGGCTAGAATATCCAGTGCCGGCCCTACGGCCCAATTGTATAGAATATTACCGTTTGTGTTTGCCCTGCCTGGGTTCCAGCTGGGATGCTTTGCATTAAAATCACCGAAAAGAAACGCTTTGTTGTTATGGTTGAGAATTGCGTCGAATTCCGCAGTATTAATGGAGCCATGAGGAGGTGTATAAATACACTCCACAGTAATTTTACTGTTGTTACTTATCTGAATGATAACCGATGAATTTTCAAAGGTGTTTGAGAAATTATAGGATGGCATGGTGTCTGATAGAATTCTGAACGAAGAGGGCCGTGCCTCCCCCTCTGTGTGTTGTGCGGTCACTCCTGTGACAAGTGTAATTTGGAATGCTAACCCTGTCCACTGGATGAAGGTGCGTTTCTTGTATCCCAATTATGTCGGGGTCATAGTCAATAATGCATTCTTTAAGTTCTTCTAAATTATTTTTTAAACCATTAGCATTCCAACTGAAAAACCTGAGAGAGTTATCCCTACTACTATTACTGAATTTTAAAATTAAAGTTTAGTCTGTAATATGGACAGCATTTGTCACCACTGCGACATCATCTGGGCCATTTGTGACATGACTTCTTTGGCATCTAGAGAATTTTTGTTCGTGACTTTAACTACTTCCGCGAAGGAAAGTGTTGGCTGTTTATTATTTTCCTTGCGCGCAGCCACTCGCTCTTGCCAGACGTTCTTAGTCGGTTTGTTCTTGTTGGGTTTGTTGTTGATTGGGTTCTTGGGGCAACCCGAGAAATTTCAAAGGTGCAGGCCACAGCAATTTGCACACTTTGCCGGGGCCTTGGCTGACTTTGTGCATTCAGATGTGAGATGGCCACCTGAACATTTCAAACACTTCAGTGCTCTAGCGCAAAACCGAGAGTGGTGAAAAAACTCCTGACAGCGATAACACTGAGGAGGCATGGTGGATTTATTGAGGGGTTCAACCGCAACTCTAAAAAATCCAATTGTTTTTATTTTAAATATGTCCTTATTTTCGGGACATTTGGGGAGGGTTACCAGGAATAGTGGCATGTTAGTATTAGTTTTCCTGTTTTTCAACAAGGAAATATGGTTGGGTTTAAAACATAATGCGTGTAACTCTGACATGAGTTCTTCTTGGTCAAAATCTGTGGGTAACCCTCTCAGCACTACTTTTAATTGCTTATTGTGGGCCATCTCAAAAGTGTGGGAGGCCGCGGTAGCCGAGTGGTATAGGTATCGGACTGTGGCTTGCTTTGTCACAGGTTCGAGCCCAGTACCACTAAAGACCCGCCGTGTAGGGCAGCGATGCACGTTAAATCTGTCGAGAGCTGAAACGTCCTCCCGTTGGTGTGGTGTGGTAGTTAGGAGAGGGGGTGCCAGCTCAGGTGTCGTCCACGTCACTTGACCATGGTTCAAAATTACGTGGTCCGTCGCCAAAGGCCCTCGTGTAGCTGAACAGTGCGACGTTAATATTCAATCAATCAATCAATCAATCAAAAGTGTGGGACCGCAATTCATTGTCCGAGATATACTTTTGAGTGAGTCGGTGCTCTTCAGCAGAAGCTGGGAGGACTCTTAGTTTCTCATTTTCATATCGCCCCTCTAGTGGTGTGTCACAGAATTTACCTAACTGATCGAGGAGCTCGGTTGCATTGCGCTGTGAATCGATCACAATGGGCGCAATGCGTCTGCCATTACGGCCCACAACAGTAAAGCCGTCTTTATCCTTTCTGGGACCGGGAGCGCCAACGCTTCCGGCGGCAGCCGCCGCGGGGCTGCTTGGCGCAATCGCAGGTTTATCGTCTATCTTCGTGCTGACCTCTTCCGAGCTCTCATCGGCTGACAATTCCCCCTCTTCCATAGAAGACAGCGCTTTCGATACGGAGAGTGGAAGTGGCGGGGACGGGAGTGGGAGTGGTTGCTCCGATTTCGCCTGTTTCTTCGACGGAACGTCTTTACGAGGCGATGCGGTCTGGCGCTTGGCTTGCTTCCGCTTCGGCTGCGAAGCGGGCGCAGTGGGGATAGGATTAAGTTGTTCGATATCCCTAATATAATCCTTGAACTCCTGGTTTTGGAGTCGAATGGATTTTCTCGAGCATTTTAATGCTGTCCATTGAATTAAATTTACTAGCCTAAGTCTCTCAGGTGTGTCGGGGTCGCTGAGGGTGTCTAATATCTCTTCGAGAATATCACACAAGTCCTCACAATCGACGCACGTGGCGCATTTATCAATTTTATCATTAGCAGTACTGTTTCGCTTTGCTTCTTCCCCACTCAGTTCAAAGTTGTGGTCGAAAATCGAAAACCAGTTCAAGCATCTCTCTCCCTCCCTGGAAGTGACGTCATTCCTGTTCCTGCTCTTCCCTCCCCTCTTCAGAGGTTGGCTCTCCCTTCACCCGCCTGTGGGGGCAATTAACCGTGGCTCTTTTACAGAGCTGCACTTGTATTTTTCTCTTTTTTCAGATAATTTCCTTGCTCAAACGTGAAAGGGATTTTAAACGCTATTTTTAAAAATTGGCTTATTTTTATATACGTAAGGAACAGAGGAAAAATATTTGACTTTATATTATGATCATGGAATGTACATTAAGTTTTCAAAAAACAACAAGTTTTATTATATACTCTAGTAATAAATTTTTTTGGAGGGACGGGTGAGTTTGTACGGAATTATTTCTAATATGCAATAAAGCCTGCTTTTTTGCTTGGATTATTTCAAACGCGAAAGTTATTTCTTGGCATTAAGTCATCTTAATACAACGTAATTGGAAAACAAAAGAGATGCTAACATTGAGTTTCAGGCTTTTTAAAATTAAAATTTGTTTAAAGATGCGAAAATTTCTTTATATGACAAAAAAAAAAGTAATTATAACTGATAATATAAACACTTTACTTATTCTTAAGATTTTAACGACTGTGTAAACATTTACCACTTTGTAATAGAAAAAGGTAATATTAAGAGAAATTTTTTTATATAAGTATTAACATTGATTTTTTTTTGATGCTATAAAATGTAGTCAAATCTTTATAAATTTTATAGATGACATACAGATTTTGAACAAAATGTTAGTTTTCAAAATCGTTGAATCTCACTCAAAGTAAAACATTTTAAAGATGTTAAATGTTGATAAAAAGTATAAGCTGATCACACATACACACAGAAAATATATTATTTTAGGAATAATATTGAAGCTGAGTAGTAGTGCATCATGCTTCCACACCACAGATACGAGTTTGAAACCCCGGGCTGGACATGGTTGACTCAGCCATTTATCCTTCAGTGGGTCGATAAATGAGTGCCATGTTGGCTTGGGAACTAAACACTGGGAGTTTCGCGTCATATTGACCACATGACCGAAGCATCTGCTCACGCAACTCAGCGCCCAAGGTCACGTATACTGAGATGGGCACAGCAGGTTTTGGGGAATAATATTTGATTACAAAATATAAATGATCAAATTAGAAAAAGCAGCATTTAATTTTTAATGTACAAAGAACACATATTAAGGATTAAACATTTTTGCCCCTTTAGTATGAGCAAATGATTATAATGCAAACAGATACCATTATTATATAATAAATTATTAGCTTTATGTAGAGATATTCTAAAATCGTTTATAGAATTGCAAATCGATGAAAATCTTAATAACTGGAGAGAGAGACAATTAATGTCGCCCGGTTCAGCTACACGAGGACTTTTGGCGACGGACCTCGTAATTTTGAACCATGATCAAGTGATGAGGACGACACTTGAGCTAGCACCCCTGTCTTAACTTCCCCACCACACCAATGAGAAGACGTTTTAGCCTCCATAGATTTAACATGTATCAATACTTCTACATGACGGCTAATAACTAGATGATAAATATCGAATATTCCTTTATTTTTGGAATCTATTCCCAAATATAATCACATTTAGTTTCTATACTGGTTGAGAAAACCTTTTACCGAATTGTCAATAAATATAGTTCCATCTTTACAATTAGATTCAGTAATTAATTTTTAAACTTTTTCACAATATTACACGATAAATCTTTTTTTTTAATATTTTCTGACACAAATACAAAATAATTCATTAATTAAGAAAAAAAGTTTTTCAAAAATGTAATAGTCTTTGAGTATTTTGTTCTATATATTTCTTTAACCAGCCTATCCATTTAAATTCTAAAATAATTGGTGTAATTGGGTAAAAAAATTTCTGATATAAAATCTGAATCCCCCCACGTAACAACTCAACATTAGAATCATGTATTAAATTGAAAATCACAAACAATACCCCTGATATTGCGTCATTAAGTATAACTTTACAAGGGCAAACTTCTCATTAAAATCTTAATTTTTTATTTAACTATATTAAAGGAATGCTTATATTTTATGTTGTTTATTTCTTATTTAATTCCTACTACTAGTTCACTTTTTTCAATCGTTAATAAAATACTTTCTATTCATCCATTCAAGTTCAAATACATCTTTTTAAACTAGCTGTGGATGACACTTGATATTAATACCATTGTTTCTTTTTTTCAAATATTAATTCATTCATTATATTTAAAAAATGAATAAAAAGTAAAAAAAATAATAGTTCAACAGCATATATAGAAAGGAAAATCGTTCGTTGTGCCCCTGTTGAGCAATGAATAGCGCGTTGGACTTTTAATCCAAATGTCGTAGGTTCGAATCCCTCCTGGAATGGCCTAATTTCAGAGAATGTGACTTCTTTTTTACAATACTATTTTTTATAGGAATAATTAAATTCAATAAATGAATAAATAGTAACAAAAAAATAGTCTAACACCATATATAAAAAGGAAAATGAAAAATTGCAAGGAAAATCGCATTCTAGTTTGTCACTTAATATTGTAAGTCTGTCATATGTATATACATATTTAAATTAGTTGTAACTATTTAATAAAAAGTAACTAAAATAAAAGATTTTCTTTGTTGACCTAAGAAGGAATTAAATATCCTAAATATTATCCAAAGTATAATTTTTGAACACATATCCTCACTGTGGAAAACATTTTTCTTTTAATTAATATGTAAGAAATTAACATTTTTTTATTGATGAGTTAGTACACTAAATAATAAGTTATTATGAAATAATGCTGCTCTCTCTCTCTCTCTATTGTTACTAATGCCACCTATCTGATGATGTCAGATCGAGGCCCAAGAAATTCATCGCTGCAAAGGGCTACAAGTACACTTGTCGTTAGCCTTAGATTTGAGTACCATTCAGGTAACAGTACGTTTTGGCTGGGTTCCACCCCAATTTTGAGGGAGAACATCTTAGGGGTGATCAGGGGCCTCCCAGCTCTTGGCAGCTCTCTCTTAAAATAATTAATTAAATGTGGGTAATAAGCAATGCATATTAGAAATATTTCTGATACTGATCCCGTTTCTACATCACCATGAGGTAGGAATCTCGATACGTTTTTTTTATAAAGGTATCGCCAGGAGTCATAACTCTCTTCATCGCAATCTTTTACTTTATAGAACAATCTGGACAAAGCCAATTTTTAATTTTTGACCCATTCTTAAAATTGACGCATTTCCAATGGTACCAGTAACTGCAATTATCACTCTGAACCATATTTTTTAAAGTCGTTGCACTTTCACAATGATTGCAACGCCAAAAGTTTTGCTTCAATATAATTATTTTTTCTACTTCTTTCCAAGTTTGTGAAGTAAATAATTCTTGTACAGATATGTCAAATCATGATTTATAATAGAATCCGTAATTTAATTATCAGGTTTTAAATCCTGTACACTAAAAAGAAAAGTTTTAAATTTTCACTCCAATAAATGTTTTTTTTGTTTCCAAATTTGATATAAAGGTATATACTTTTATGTGTGGCCCGCGAGATTAAAATATTTTTCCGAAGTGGCCCGCAATTTCATTTGGGTTGGACACAATTGGACTAAAGGTTTAACCCAAGTGCTCTTTTGCGGTTAATGAACTTGGAAATTCGAAGTTCTGGACAAGCCTCTCAAATAAACAATCATAAACCCTGTCATTATTCCCCTCCACCACAAAAGAGAACAAAAATAAAAGCTCCTTTTCCCCCGGACATCGTAAGAGAAATCCGATGACGGAACACCCCGAACCAACTCCTTTTCCTTCATTGCGAATCACATAGAAGCCGAAAATGTTTATACTGCAATAAAGGTCATGAACTCGAGGCCTGCCATTTCTTACGCTCTAACGAAAAGAGAGAAATTTTAAGAAAAAAGGGGATGTTATTTGAGCCTCATATGCCCGGTCATAGACCAATGGAATGTGCGAAAAGAGAGTCATTTCCTATTTGTAATGGCTCCCACCATTTCACAATATGTTTTCGAAATCGGCATGGTGACGATTTCTCTCCAAAAAGTGACACAAATAATATAGTTTCAGTAGTATTTAAAACAGAAGTAAATAGTGTATTATTACAAATATGTGCTGAGTTAATAGATGACAAAAATGAACAAGAAGCTGTTAGATTATTCTTATTCTTAGATAATGGTTCACAAAGAAGTTTCGTTTTAAAGAGTACTTCTGAGAAATTTAACTTTTTAATTCTTAGAAAAGAAAACCTTTCCATTTGCACATTTGGTGCTAAAGAAACTGAAATAAAAACCTTAAATATAGTTAAAATAAAATTGAAAAACAGGATGATCCAAATTTATAAATTGCAATAGAAGCGGTCGAGACAGAACATATTTCGATTACACATTTACCAACCCCTGATAAAAAAAATTTAGATATTTAAAAATGTACAATTAGTTGATTCTTATGAATTTAATGATAAAGAAATATCAATTCTTATTGGCGCGGACTATTATTATCAAGTAGTTGCAGGTAGAATTACACGTCTAAACAAAAATCTTGTAGCAATAGAAACATTATTTGGGTCAGATCGGGAGGAACTTTTAACAATGAGTGTTATTGTTAATGAATCCAATATTTCGAAAAAGCTTAGCGAATTTTGGGATTTAGAGAATTTAGGAATAGAATTTAGGAGCTGACATTCTGAAGCACTATTTGTTTATTGCATATCTTAGTAAAATATTTATTTACTTTAAAAATTATAAAGAGAAATTTTTGTATTTAACAATCTTGTCCGCACTCTAAAATTTTGCCACTTTGCCTAAATGCGACACTGTGTGGGTGTACATAATGGATATAAATATTCTCTCTTAAAAATTATAGATGGAAAATTTATATGGACTAGCAATTTTTTATTAAGGAATATAAATTTTTTAGTATGTAATTTTATGTCCAAATTTGTATTAAAATTATAAAAGAGCAGAAAACATTTTAAAAAATAATTAAAAACTTTTAAAATATTTTTCCTTAATTGATTTTAGTTAAAATTTAAAAGTTTTATGGCCTTAAAATAATAGATTTTTTTTCTGAATGATCTGTTGGATTAGTTAGTTCGAATAGGAAAAATAGACCGTTAAGGTTCACTGGTTTCATTGTGAAACCGTAAATTTCTCGAAATTGAAAAATGCTAAATTCTTTTCTCTGTATATTTACGTTCATCGTCATGTAATACTATTGTTCGTGAAAATAATGTAGGGGGTTTGGTCCATAGACGACAACGATGAGAAGAGAACATCAACAAGATATATTTTAAATCAAAACAGCACAGCAAAACACAGTAAATTCTTTTCATCCATAACACTTTTCATCCATTACACTTTTCATCCATTACACTTTTCAAAAACAAAAACGTTTTTCTAACTGTTGCCACTCCCTCACAGAGAAACTTACCTCTCACGGAGTTTGGATAGGGGCGCAACATACTCTCCACCTTGAGTTTGGGGATGCAAACTCAAAAACAAATAAACAAAGATAATATGTGCATACAATTTTAGATTACAAAAAAAAAGTACATACAAATATTTCAAAATATTGGAATGAAATTAATTTCTTAAAGTTCTAATACGTAAAAAAAAGTTCAAATGTGTTTTTTAAGTGTTTATAAATTTCTTAACTGGTTTGATGTTACTTCCAAAGGGTACAGTCGTTGGATTGGTCTTAACATGTCTCCCCTTTCAGTTCGCAATTTCACAAGCCTAATTATTCCATCTTTTCCTGGAAAGAGTTCCAGTACTCTTCCTAGCAGCCAATGTAGCCGTTTCTTATCATCTGTACCAATTAACACAATGTCACCTTCATTTATTTTATCTTCTCTTTTGATAACTGAAGAACGAAGGAAACCCAGATACTCTCTTTTAAATCGTTGTTTTAGATTTTCGCGAACCTTTTGAATATATATCTCCATCTCAAAACAATATTAGTCTTTTGAATTTGATCCAAATCAGGAACATCATTTAATGGAATGTCCTGAAGAAACATTGAGGGAGTCAAGGTTTTCAGCTCTTGTTCCTCGGATATGTAGGTTAACGGTCTGCTATTCATGACCGATTCGCACTCACAGACGAGAGTTTGCAATTCCTCGTAAGACAAACAGGAGCACCCAAGATTTTTTCTGAAGAGATCCTTCAAAATTCAAATCAAGCGTTCCCAAAAGCCTCCCCACCATGGAGAAGAGGGTGGATTAAACTTCCAACGTATTTTTCGTGGACTCTAAATTCACTTTCAATTGTAGTCCAATCTAATTGTCTCAAAGCGTTGTTTAGACCTATGAAATTAGTACCATTGTCTGAATACATCACAGAAATTCGTCCTCTTCTGGCAATAAACCTACGCATAGCTTGGATGAAGTCAGTGGTACTAAGTGAAGTTATTAGTTCCAGATGGACCGCTCTAAATACGGCGCAAGTAAAAAGTACTATCCACGCCTTTTGCTTAGATTTAGTCAACAAAGGTCCAGCCAAGTCTACACCTGAAACTTGAAAAACTGCTGCTACTTCTGTTCGGTCTTTTGGAAGAGGAGCAAAAGGTACCTCAAGATGTTTAATCTTTTGTCTTTTACATGTTAAGCATTCTTTGATAACACTTCGGGCAGTTCTTTTTCCTTTCACTATCCAAAATCTTTCACGTAAAATAGTCAGAAGAGTTAATGTCCCAGCATGTTTGTTAACGAGATGTTCTTGCGCTATAAATCTTCTCACTGCCAGATGTTTCGATGGTAGAATTATTGGAGAAATAAAATCTTTCGATTCTTCTTCATTTATCAATCTGGACTTCAATCGTAATATTCCTTCTTCATCTTTAAATATTAGAAGACCTTTTAAACTTTTTCGTGTTTCTTTATTAGAGTAACATTCCTTTTGTATTAAACGGAAAATAATCTTTTGTGCATTTAACAATTCTTCATTTTTAAGTTCAGCACATTTTCTTAAGTCTTTGGCCTTTGGTTGGAAACGTAGTATCCAAGCCATAACCCTAATCATCTTTGAAAATCAAGAAAATCTTCTGGCTAACTGTGATGAAATTGATTCTACCTCTGTGTTATTAGCAGAGATGACTGACTTTCGTTTTTCTATCTCTACTTCTTTCTCGTTAATATTTACAGCTGATTTCGGCCACTGTTCCTTCGAATTTTTTAACCAATCTGGCCCTTGTCACCACTTGCGTTTCTGAAGTTGTTTAGGTCCACAACCTCTTGATAAAATGTCTGCTGAATTCTGGTCAGTTGAAATATGGAACCAATCTTCCGAAGTTGTCAATTTTCTAATCTCACTTATTCTGTTGGCAACGAATACCGACCACTGTTCTCGACGAATTATCCACGTAAGAACTGTAGAAGAATCGGTCCAAAAGTAAGTCTTGATATTGGAAATTTTCAGGGCATGCTTCACAGAACTAAAAAGCCTGGCCCCGATGGTAGCGGCCATTAATTCAAGACGTGGTATAGTAATAGTCTTCATGGGAGTTATTCGTGATCTGGCTTGAAGTAATTGAACGGTCACTGAGCCCGTATTGGATTCACTTCTTAAGAAAATGCATGCCGCATAAGCTGTTTTACTGGCATCGACAAAAGTATGGACACTCAAATTGGATTCCTCCATCACGCCTAACCATCTGGGAATTTTTATATTTTTGAAGTATTTCAGCTGCTCTTTCCCCATTTTAAAAATTTCTTCCTTATTTCATCATTCACTTCATCATCCCATGCTTCTTTAGTTTTCCAAGTGGCTTGCAGCAAAATCTTAGATTGAATCATAACAGGTGCCAAGAAACCTATGGGATCAAATACTCGACTAACCAGTGAAAGTATTTTCCTTTTAGTTATCTTTTCTTTTTCATCAAATTTCAAAGATTCTGAATCTATTCCTAAAGTATCAGAATTTTTGTCCCAAATGAGTCCTAATACTAGTGATGTCGTACTTTCTGAAGGAATGGCGGAACTTTCCCATCCTATGAGATCAAACATTCCTTCTTTCATTACATTAGTTGCAGATTCGACGAATATTCTAAGTTCGGCATTATTTTGTACACTAGTTACGCAATTATCGACATAAAACTATCTTAAGAAATTCTTCAGAGTAACGTTCTTTTACTGATTCTTTTAATAAATGGTAATTAATAACCGCCATTAAGAGAAAAGGACTGCTGGTGACTCCAAAAGCAACTCGAGCATGCTTGTAAGTTCGTATATTACCCTCATTGTTATACCAAAGAAATCTTACGAAGTCTCGATCTTTTTCACGTAAAGATATTTGGAGAAAAGCTCTTCTGATGTCTGAAATTACACCGATCGGTTTCAGTCTAAATCTAGCCAAAATAGCAGGAACTGATTCAATTAAATTGTTTCCAGTCTCTAAACAGTCGTTTATAACGACGGATGGTTATTGATCTTAGCAGAAGCGTCGAAGACCGGTCTTGTCTTCATTGAAGATGTTGCGGATGTTTCCTTGATGACAGGTTGGTGTGGAAGGTAATGGGTACAAACAGGTAACTCCTTTCCAGGAATTTCCTCAATAACTCCTTCCGCTAACCATTCTCTAAAGACTTCATGATATTTTTCTCTAAAACCGATCTTTTCCAACTTCCTGGTGGTAGATTCAAGTCTTTTTAAGCACAACTCATAATTGTCTGTTAGAAAGGCCCGATCCACTTTCCAAGGCATATGGACCTCGTATCTGCCATCTTCCTTTTGCCGGACTGTTTCTAGAAAATGAGACATAACCACCTTTTCCTTTTCCTCTCTTGAATTTTGCTCAATAGTATCCCATATACCAAGCATTTCTAGATCCCACAGTGAAGAGACAGGAATATCTTCTTGAGATAACATAGTTACAATATTCATACTTGTATCCTTTTTGTCGGTATATCGGGGTACTTTACCCATTAAAGTCCAACCTAACTTGGTTTCTAATGCTACTAAGCCTGTCTTTAATTCTTCTCGTCGACCAGTAATTAATTTACCGGCTACGTCTGCACCCAAAAGTACCTCAATGGGACCTTTGTTTTCTTGAATATCTGTTAAGAATATGTTTTTAGTTTTCAATTCATGTATCGAAGAACCATTTTTTGCACTAGAAATGTCATTACAGATGACATCATGATCTAAAGCATCCAATTTACAAATATAGTTACCATCAAGACTACTCAAATAGATTTTATAACACTTGTGTTTATACATCCTTGTTTTAGTTCCGCCAAATAAGGAATGGCGAAATTCCTCTTCCCTCTGCAAATTAAAACCCAACTCTTCAGCTGTAGATCTCAAAATATACGATTTTTGTGATCCGGTATCGATGATAGCCCTAGCTTTACGCTCTCTCTTGATGCCATGTACATTTACAACAAGAGTTTGTAATATAACTTCATTCGTTGCACGAGAATGTAACGAATCAACTGTGTTTTCATTAATATTTTTATCATTCACATCTTGTTTGAGAGAATCAGACTTATTACATTCAATATTTGGGCACATGAACTTTACATGTCTTTTAGAACACAACTGACAAGTTATTTGAGATCGACATCTAGAAGCAAGATGACCTTTAGCCAAACAAATTCGGCATAATCCTTTCCTTTTTATTATTGCAATCTTTTCTTCTAATGGAATAAAAAACGCCCTTTTACAAAAGCGAACCGGATGATTCTTTAAACATAACACACATATTTCGTTTGGTTCATTAATGAAGAATTCATTAGCAGACGGGAGTGAGCGTTGGCTCTCTGCCAACTGCTTGCATTCGCGCTGATAGGGAAATATGTCCGATCTACTTAATTTTATTTTTTCTTCTGATTGCATTTCGCTCTTTAGAAACAAGACGATAGAATCAAGTGTTGCAGTCTCATTATTTTTTCTTTGTCTTTCAAATGAACGCAATACATGGGTCGGTAACGCACTTTCGACTAACGGATATAATATTATTCCGCACTGATCCGTGGTTATACCTAAACTACTTAAAGCCCGAAGTTGAGTAGAAAGTTTATTATACAAACCACTTAAAGAATCTTGTTTCTTTTTAGTAGCGTTATTTAAAACAAGTTTTAACAAGTCTCGTACATAAAAATCAATTAATAATTCATTTCGTCCATATCTTTCAACTAAGCTTTCTATTGCCAAAGGATAGTTTTCATTTTTTTATAGGAAAAGATTCAATAAGCTCTCTGGCTTTCGATTTAATTTTTGTCGATTGAACTAAGTAATGAAATTTATCACAATTAGTTAAAATTTTATTTTCGTGTATGTTTTTAAACTGATTCTAAAAGGTTAACCAGTCTTTTAATTCACCTCCAAATTTATACAGTTCAACTTCAGGAAGTAGTGGGGTAATCGCTTTATACGGATTTTCGCAATCAGCCAAATGAGAATTATTACCGGAATTACTACCTTCGTTATTATTTTGTTTACTCTTAATATTCTCTAATACACGTTTAGACTTTAATTCTATTCTCAAAGCCTTTTCTCTATATTCTTCTATAATATTAAATTCAATTTTGAATTCTGTTTCATCTGTTAAAGCATCCAAATAATTATTATGTGTTAACTCTAACGAGTTCGTTTTTTGCCTAAGCAAATGTAAACACATATCAATTTCTTCCGCGTCAGCGTTTTCATTTATCAACACACTCTCTAACTTAGTGTATGCTTTCGTAAACGCAGTGCGCTGTGCTGTTTTATTTCGTTTAATAATTTCCATCTTTACTATCTTATTAGATCATTAAATCAGTTCATACATTCAATAATAAATATATGTCTATGTTCAAGATATAATTATATCAATAACTTCAAAATGGAAATTCAATTCGCTTACCGTTATCAAAATCCAAACCAAAATCCGCCCACCCGGGGGCGCCAGAATATAGTTTCTAATACTATTGTTCGTGAGAATAATGTAGGGGGTTTGGTCCATAGACGACAACGATGAGAAGAGAACATCAACAAGATATATTTTAAATCAAAACAGCACAGCAAAACACAGTAAATTCTTTTCATCCATAACACTTTTCATCCATTACACTTTTCATCCATTACACTTTTCAAAAACAAAAACGTTTTTCTAACTGTTGCCACTCCCTCACATAGAAACTTACCTCTCACGGATTTTGGATAGGGGCGCAACAATTTGTTTATTGCATATCTTAGTAAAATATTTATTTACTTTAAAAATTATAAAGAGAAATTTTTGTATTTAACAATACTTGCCCGCACTCTAAAATTTTGCCACCCTGCCTAAATGCGACTCTGTGTGTGTGTACATAAAGGATATAAATATTCTCTCTTAAAAATTATAGATGGAAAATTTATATGGACTAGCAATTTTTTATTAAGGAATATAAATTTTTAGTAAGTAATTTTTTATGTCCAAATTTGTATTAAAATTATAAAAGAGCAGAAAACATTTTAAAAAATAATTAAAAACTTTTAAAATATTTTTCCTTAATTGATTTCGTTAAAATTTAAAAGTTTTATGGCCTTAAAATAATAGATTTTTTTTCTGAATGATCTGTTGGATTAGTTAGTTCGAATAGGAAAAATAGACCGTTAAGGTTCACTGGTTTCACTGTGAAACCGTAAATTTCTCGAAATTGAAAAATGCTAAATTCTTTTCTCTGTATATTTACGTTCATCGTCATGTCTAATGGTCAGGAATTTTTCAGCGGGGGGGGAGGTCCGGGTTCGAATGTTCACCATTCTTGTATCATGCTCCGTTTGATTTTGTCGATTTTCGAGAACAAAACACAGTAAAAAACTAGTTATTGAATAAATAATTAGCATTAATTAATAAAATTAATCATTAATATCAAGTAATTAATAAAATTTTACGTACTATATACTTAGAATTATAATCAATCGGGAAAAAAATCAAGGGCTTTGGGGGGTCCGGACCCCAGGACTCCCCTCTTGTGTGCGTTACTGCTAATGGTGATATTTAAAATTATTTTGTTAAATTTTCAAAGGGAATATGTAGTGAACTTTAACCGCTTGCCTGATTATCTCGGGTTAGTATATATTACAGCTAATTATTATCCCGAGCAGAATTTGTCAGTACGATTTGTTTTATCACGGTTTTACTCGGCCTGAAAGAAATGAAAGGAAACGCTCAGTTTGGACAATTTTTATCCCGCCCGGTTTGGCTGATAAGTTTGTTAAAAGGAAGATTGATGTGAGTGGAACATTTCGATTGAATAGAAAAGATTTATCTCGAGATCTAAAGACAAAGAAATTTTTTTTAAAAAGGAGAAATTATTGGGTGTTCGAGAGAGAAAGTAACTGTAATTACATGGAAAGATAAGAAGAATGTGTGTTAGTCTAATTTCCACAATACATACAATCGAAATGCAGGATGTAACAAATGAACGGGGAGAGACTGAGTCCAAGCCTAAATGTGTAGTTGACTACAGAGACCAAATGGGTGGTGTCAGTGGTGCACACAGGAATTTTTCAAGGTGGGGGGTCCAGGGTTGAAAGTTCACCATTCTTGTATCATGCTCCTTTTGATTCTGTCGATTTTTGAGAAAAAAACACAGTAAAAAACTAATTATGGAACAAATAATTAGCATTAATTAATAAAATTAATCATTAATAACAAATACTTAATTAAATTTTACTTACTATGTACTTAGAATTATAATCAATCGGAAAAAAAATCAAGGGCTTTGGGGGGTCCGGACCCTAGGACCCCCTCTTGTGTGCTCCACTGGGTGGTGTAGATAAAGTTGACCAGCATTTAGATCCTTATTTTACATCCGGAAAAAGAGAGGAAATTACTAAGATTTTCTTCCATTTATTGGATTTTGCCTTGTGAAATTCCTTCATTTTGTACGGTAAATCAGGTGGTTCATGATCACCTAAACAATTTAGAATGAAACTGACTGAAAAATTAATCTCAGAAAGTCATCGTGACGAGTTTTCTGCCACATCAGGAAAACCCGGCATTAGTCCTTCACCACTCAGGTTAACCTCAATGCATTTTTCAGATGTTATTCCTGCATCTGAAAAAAAATCAAATCCAACGAGACAGTAGTCCCGTGACTGTACTCCTGTAATAGAGATTCCAGAAATAAGCCGGTAAGAAACGAGACCAGATACCAGTTTACAGAATATCAGGCATCATTTTGTGTTGTCCCTTGTTTCAAAATCAATCATATTAAAATTAATATTTATTTTTTTTTCATTTGCCAGAGATAACTCGGGATAGTAAACTAATATTAAAACTAAAAGCTTTTACACCTGTAAAAAATTAAAAACTCAACTTAAAACCTACATATTTTATTTTGTTTCGTTTCATTGTATTCACTAATAAAATAAAAAAAATGTGATGATTTTTTCTTATTTTTTTTTCAAAAAATTGTGCAAGGGAAGCGGTTAAAGGGTTCAGGAGAAGGAGAGATTTATGGTTCTAAGTAATGAGACAGGGGAAAAGTTTCTACTGTTTATCAAAATATATATATATATACAGTCGAACCTCCACATAACGTACCTCTATATTGCGAATTTTTCTACATAGCGTTTTCCTGGAAACAAGCGCATTTCAGGATTTTCTTCATAAAATAACCTCCCTATAGTGAAGTGCCTTTTCTATACAACAAACTTTTTTTCTTGTGATTGGATTTTTTTCTCCTTATTTTTAAAATAGTTCCGGACATTTTAAGTTATTCTCTCAACACATTTTATGGTTCTCATAAATCTTGAACTGCTTTTTTTGTGTTTAACGCGCCGAGAGCAATAGATTTCTGGGAGTTTCATCCAATAAGTACTACTTTTCACTAGAAACATCTTCGATATCCTCTTTCACCCTCAGTGGAATTGTATCGTGTCTCCGTGTCCTTGAACTAATTTCCATTCATTTGTAGTGTTGATCAGTTTTACTGGTAACTTCGTTTCTGATAGCTCGTAAGTGCTTGAGCATGAATTTTTTTAAAATTTTTCAGGAAGTAGATAAAGGCGTCAAAAAGAGGACATGGCTTTAAAATTTTGTTTTTCTCAGAACAGCTTATCAACTATCATAAGAAATCGAGATAAGCTTCGAAGTTATGATTCATTGAATTCTTGTTCAAAACGTAGAAGAACATGTGTCCATGAAGATTTCGACGAGGCAGTTATGAAGTGGATACATACAATGCAAGATAAAAATGTTCCGATCTCTGAACCTTTCGTAATAGAGAAAGCTTTTCCATTTGTTAAGGTATTGGGATAAGACCAATTTCTACATAGCAATGGATGACTAGAAACATTTAAGAAAAGACACGGAAAATTGCGCCTGAAGGGACTTTTGGTGCATTTCAAAGATATGAAACGTATTATGAAACAAAGTACTTTTTCAAATAAAAAAACTCAAACAAATTAACATATTTCATGGGTAATTAAATTTAAGTACCCATGTGGTGATGTAAGTTTAAAAAGTCTTGTTATAAAATAATGTATGCTTAAAATTACTTGTATGCTTTAAATTAGAAAATGTCATTAAAGTTCATTAATTTTAAAATAAAATTATTTTCTTTTTGAAAATACAGTGCATATTCCTCAACATTCTTTTTTCTCTTTTTCTTTCTATTTTTTTTTTCGTTGGCTAAGATATATAAAATAAAGAGATACTAATTTACAAAAAGGAGCGAGTAATTACTTTTTTTAAATAAATGGTGTTTAGGAACTTATAATTTGTTTTATGTGATTTATAAAGCATATTGAGAGATGAACCTCTACATAGCAAATTTTCCATGTAAGGAACTTTTTTTTCGAGATTTAGTGATTTCGCTATGCAGAGTCTCAGTGGTGCACACAAGGGGGGTGTAATAGGGACTCCCCCATAACCCTTAATTTTTTTTCCGATTGGTTATAATTCTATGTATATATTACGTAAAATTTAATTATGTGTTTGTTATTAATCATTAATTTTACTGATTAATGCTAAATTTTATTCAATAATTAATTTTGTACTGTTTTTGTTCCCGAAAATCGGCAAAATCAAAAGAACATGTTCGGTGGCATATTGGAGCATGATATAAAAGGGTGGACTTTCAACCCTGGATCGCCCCCTTGAAAAATTCTTGTGTGTGCTACTGGTCAGACTATATATATATATATATATATATATATATATATATAAATATTTATACAAAACTTTATTAATCAGCAATGTAATAAAGATATAATTAAAAATAGTAAAGAGATTATAGATTTTTCTAATAATAGAAATATTTATTCTGTTCATAGTTATGACTTTGAAGATCTATTCAATTCCATTGATTTATATGATATTATTAAAGTAATTTTAGAAAACCGCAGTATGTATAACCTTAATATTAATTTTAACAAATTTAAAACTCTCATAGATTTTGTCTTAAAAGAAAATTACATCAATTTTTTAATGGTTCTTTATATAAACAAGAGAAAGGACTCCCACAAGGGGGCCCAGCTAGTAATAGTTTGGCTAATTTTTATTTACATTTTTTTGAATATAATTATGTTATTAATAATGACTACTACATTTTTAGATATATTGATGATTTAATTATTTTTGGTAAAAATGATAATTTAAATCCCATTATTAATTTTTATCCGTCCTACTTAAACTTAGTTAAAATTAATAATAATCCAATCAAAACAAATTACCTAGATGTATCACTGTATATTAAGGATTTGAAACTACAAAGTAATATTTATGATAAAAGAGATGCCTTTAATTTTAATATCGTCAAAGTGCCTTACTGGAATTCTAATTTATCAATATCTATATATAGAAATATTATTTTTAATTATATTTATCGCAATAATGTATTAGTTAGCGATAAAGCTAATATTTTTTTAAATCTTAAAAAAAATTTTATCACTGTATTGAACATGAATACCCTGCTAACTTTCTTTGTAATTATTCTTATAATGGTTTTTTATGATACAATTTGTATTACTGTAATTATTTACTGTTATTATGTTTTGTAATGTTTTTCTAATTTATTCTACAATTATTAAATAGATGGCGCCACATGCTTATTTTTTAAAAAAAATTTAATATATATTTTTTGTGTTGCTTTTATATTTTACGCTAATTTTATATGATTATTATTTTTATGATTTTTTTAAATATATATATATATATATATATATATATATATATATATATATATTATTATATTATCGTAATAACGTATCGCAGTTAATCGTTTCTTATATCGTATCGCAATTAATTTTATGCGGTTCTGCTCTCACCTAATTTGCGGTAACACGTTACTGCACTCTTGGCCATCGTTTTAACTCCGAATTAGTAGGTTATGTTTATGTTCCTATGTTATTTAGTTAAATGATTTTTTAATATTTAAATTCTACATATATAATTCTTTCCTTTCCTCTTGGTACATAGTATGACAAATTACAGGTGAAGGTTGGAGCCGCAAAACTTGTTTAAACCTGCAATCTTGGTTCCTAAGGCCAGGAATTTCTCTTTATACTATATGCCTTCTTCCTACTTTTAGTTATCTTAGGTATATAACCATATGTTGATTTTTATATTTTTGTTTATATATTTGTGTATATGTATATATATGTATAAATTTATATATATGTGTATATGTATATGATTATATATTGAAAAAAATATTTTATATTCGATTATATATATATATATATGTAATAATAACAATACTCTTCCATTTTAGATTTCTTTTGAGGTCCAAGAAAAAAATTTCAGTTGAATTATCGAGTGCGTGTTTAAAATGTATTTCATTTTATAATTAAATATACACATTTGCTAGGCGTTTGTAATTTTTAAATTTTTTTAAAGAATTTCCTTTTACAAAAATAAGTGCTTTGTAACTGAGTTCGATGACAAGCTTAATATTTATGTATGCATCACAAAAGAAAATAACGGAACTTGAAACAGTTACTATTAAAAAAGATTAATTTATAGAAGAAAAGACAAAATTGAAATCATAAGATTTAACTGTTTAAAATAGAAGAGCAAAAAAAAAAGTTTTATTTTCTGATTGTATGATTTTTTTTCTGATGGAATATACATTATTTTTTTTATAATGCTACAATTTTAGGTTAAATAAATTTTTAAAAAAAGAAAAAAAGAGTAGATAAATAATCACTCGCATGAAGTTAATAAAGTTTTCAACAATTCTGTAGGGTATCACTCATTATAACTACAGTACATACATACGGAAAGAAATTATTAGATATATTTTAGAGTGAGTAACAATTTATGAATCAATGAGCAATAACACTTCTAATAAGAAAATACTTATAAAATCTATAAGAAATCTATATATCTTAATCTATAAGAAAGAGAGAAAAAAAATCTAAAAATACGTTTTTATATTGACTTAATCATGATGATTCAGAAAAAGGATTTATGATTGATGATTCAAAAAAGAAAAATCAAAATTTACAATAAACAACAGACAAATGAACCACAATTTTTTTAATGCTGGGAAACAATACGGCAGGATGCGTAATGTCTCATTTCGGAAGTTGAAGATAGAGTAAGAAGACATGATTCATAAAACAAATTGTAAACTAAAAACATTAATCATAGAAGAATATAAATATCGATGCAGAAATTACAAGAAAAAAGATTATGAAATCTTTACTTAGAAGTCTATAAAAGTTATGGACACGAAAAGATATTTTATCAAGTATTCTACTTAAGGGGGAATACAATATTTAAAACCATTTTGAGAGAGATATTTTTTTAAGTATACGAAGGCTTTTATGGCCTAACTTTTCAGCAGTTTTTTGATTATTAAATTTTTTAAATAACAGTTATGCTAGGTTTTAAAAATTGATTATGTTATTCCAATAAGAACAAGTAGCAGATATTGTAAAAAAATTACAGTTCCGATTTATTAATTTTTATTTGCTGAAAACATTAAATCTTATAGAAAATTGCTAGTGCAAGAACACGTTTGAAGAAATTAAAGCTGTAATTTAACAATATTTAATTCTACCGATGTATTAATTTAAGTAAAGGGATGGTAAGACAAGTAGTTGATTGGAAAGAAAAGAATCTAGACAGTGGCGTATCCCACTGCCCAGAGAATATTAGGGCCCCCCTACAAAGTCAGCTTTTGGACCCCAAGCTTTAATACGTACGTGGCGTCATTAACGCTTTGGGCACCTCACAATGCGAGGGTGTACGTTACGCCACTGAATCTATGTCAAAACCTTTAAAAAAGGGATTTAATTAGAAGATTTTTATCACATAATCTCTCTAGCTGGCAAGTGCTTACTTTTGTCATTGTATGCTATTTTTTACATGTCCAGTGCTGCAAGTTAATAACAAACAAGTATATTATCTAAAAAAAATTTTAATGTACCATGTTTTTATAACGGACTAAAAGACTAAAAAGCATAATTTTTGTTTTCGTCTTTTTCGGTTTCTTCATCTTTCTCTCCCCCTTTTCGTTTTTTTAATTCTTTTTTCACGTTTTCATGCTTTGTCATTCACTTTTGAGCTATGTGGTCCAGATTTCAAGCTGATCCGGAAATTAGTTTAAAATCAATTACAAAATTCCACCCGGACAGACATACAAGCCTCTTTGGGAGCTCGGGTTCACGACTAGAACTTCTTTTTCTGCATTTTCCTGCATTGTTATTCACTTCTGAGATGTGGTCCAAATTTCAAAAGTCTGCAGTTCATCGGGAAGTTAGATTCAAATCAATTACCACCCGGATAGACAAGAAAGCGAGTTAATAAAAACATGGTAATTAATAATTATTTTATTTATTTAAATGATTTCTTATTAAAATAACGACTAACTGGTAATTGGTAATTAATATTTAGAAGAAATATTCTTACTAATATTACAAACGCGAAAGTTTGTATGTGTGTATGTATGTTTGTTACTCTTTCACGCAAAAAAAACTAAATGGTTTTTAATGAAACTTTCCAATAATATAGCTTATATATCAGAGTAACATATAGGCTATAATTTATAAAGGTATTGTGTGAAAGGTTCACACAATATAACGATAATTGTCAAGTAAGTAGGAAAAAATTCGGCCATCTACTATTCTGGCGTGCGCTGTAAAAAAGGCCCACGACAGCATATGTCTCTCTTTTGTGTGTGAAGCAAAACTTTCCCTTTTTGTTTAGTCTAAACCAGGCCCTCGTTCCTAATTTATTGATCTGATCAGTGTAACCAGTGAATACCAAAGTTTCATTCGACAAGTGACGGGCAGGGCATGATACAAAAAATATGCATCAACAAGAAAATAATACAATTTTATTATAAGAGTTTAAAAAAAACCCACTTTTCTGAGGAAAAACAGGAGGGGGGACACGATTAGATTGCGAAATACTGAAACAGGAAAATAGCTTATTATGAATCATATTGTTATTAAAAATAAAATGACCAAGAAGGAATTGCTTCCTGTGTAGGTTTTTAAGATATATGGTAAGATTTCTCACATTTGGAAGTTTATTTTCAAGTAATAGTTAGAAAAAAATGAAAAAATTGAATATAAACTCTTTTCAATAAGTCAAGTTCGCAACACCAGTAGGTAGAAAAAGCCGATTCTGCTGTAAATTCGGTTGTAGGCGGTCGACGGCAGTGCAGAGTTGAGTTGTTTCAATCCTGCTGACAAGTTGAGTTGTTTTCTCCTGCTCATTTGGGTTGTTTCGTTCCTGCTGCCAAGTTGAGTTGTTTTCTCCTGCTGAGTCGAGTTGTTTCATTCCTGGTGCCGAGTTGAGTTGTTTCCTCCTGTTGAGTCGAGTTCTTTCGCTCCTGGTGCAGACGGTGGTTGCAAGCGGACGACGGCAGTGCAGAGTTGAGTTGTTTCGTTACTCCTGACGAGTTGAATTGTTTTCTCCTGCTGAGTTGAGTTATTTCGTTCCTGGTGCCGAGTTGAGTTGTTTCATCCTGTTGAGTCGAGTTATTTCGTTCCTGGTGCCGAGATGAGTTGTTTTTTCTCCTGCTGAGTTGAGTTGTTTCTCTCCTGCAATGGTTTTGGTTTTCGAGTTAAGGGGGCGAGTTGAATTGTTTCTCCTACAGCTAAGTTGAGTTGTTTTAAAAAATAATGTGCACAAAAAAAGGAAGTATGGGAATGTTAAACGTGCTCATGGCGCCACCTGTTGATTATAATATACACTAATTATAGATTTTAAAATGATTGAAGTAAATAACGCTCAAATAAAAAAAATAATAATAATAAATCCAGATTCAAACTCACGGCCTCAGATCAAAATGTCTCCATAGGACAATAGTTTTTCAGTTACGCTAACCATTGTCCTATGAAGGCACACAAACCTGAAGAAAACTTATGTTTATGATCTCATGAATTTAATTTTGCAGGCGAAGCATATGGCGACGTGTTTTAAAATCATTTTCTTAATTAAAATTAAATAAAAAAATATTTAATTTATATATTATTTTAATAATTTGTAAGTTTTAATTCAGTATAATGATTACATACACACACAGTAAAGTAACAAAATAAACTGATTATTCAGAAAAATTTGCCGTAGTATACTCGTCATCAGCGTGAACGGGTTACGACTTAACTTGTTTTAGCTTGTCTGATCTTAATTCTACAAGACGGCTTTTGCAGGCGAAGCATATGGCGACGTGTTTTAAAATCATTTTCTTAATTAAAATGAAATAAAAAAAATTATTTAATTTATATTATTTTAGTAATTTGTAAATTTTAATTCAATATAATGATTACACACACAGTAAAGATACAAAGTAAATTGTTTATTCAGAAATCAACATCTTTTATTGCGTTTTACATTACAATCGTATATTTACATTACAGGAGAACAACAACTTGTAAAATTTATTTCAGTATAATGATTACACATGTACAGTAAAGAGACAAATTAAGTTGTTTATTTACAAAAACAGCATCAATTATTACAATCAATTATTTACACACACACACACACAAATCACATTAGATTTTATGTCCTACAGCTCATTTAATAGGTCTAAATTCATCAACGACCAATGACCATGGGCAAGAGTAGTAATGCCATCATCATTAATAAACCTTTTGTCATCTTTATATGACAGAGCAAGTTTGTTTTGCTTTATTGAATATAATGAATGAAATTTGGATCTAATGAAGTTCATGTCAACATATTTTATTTTTTCATTAAAATGACAGGCTTTGTAGTCCTCAAATGCTATTTTATTTTTTATAGTTTGTTTATTAATTCCTTTTAACCGCTTTTCAATTTTATTGTTTGTTTTGTAGGCATACATTTTCCATTTTAATCCTACATATTCTGTCATAATATTTCCTTTATTTTCATCCTTCCTTTTCCCGATGACTTTTTTGTTAACAAGAGGTAAATTATAAATGTTGTTTTCATCATAGTCTGAAGTATCATATAAGTTAATATCATCTTTCATGTCACTTTAAAAATCATCTGTTCTTATTTCATATATAAAAGAATCAATGTCTGTATACATGAGCCTTACTTTTGAGTCATAACGGTGCTTCATGTACTCATAGTGAAAAGAATACATTAGAACTTTTGATACATCTAAAATTACCATTGCTACCTGTATTGGTTTGAAAAATTTGGTTTGGGTCTTTTTTAGATGAACGGCCATAAAGTTTTCAGAAAATATTGTGCGTCGATTAAAATTTGTTTTCGCTATTAACTTTCGAGCCTGCTATTCTGTTGAACATAAACGTATATCTACTTTTCTTACATTTTCCATCGTTTTCCCGAAAATGCTATTATTCATTAGTTTGTAATAATCCTTTTGAAAGTCATTCACAGATTTAGTTCTTAATTTAGTATTACAATATATGTAATTTTTAAGCCAAGAAGATTGAAAAAATTTTAAAACGCGATGAATTTTTTTCAAGACTAACCCTAATTTTAAATATAGCTTTAAATTAGAATAATGGAGAACATATTTTGTTTTTGGTTCCAAAGTAGTTAAAAGTCTAGGCTCTTTACAATTAGGTGGGGGCTTAATTTCAGGGGCAAGGGGAAAGTCTGAATGTTTCTCATGCAGATCGGAAGGATATTCAACATCTACTTCCAACATGTAACATACATCGGATTCATCTAATGAATCTAAAATATCCTGTTCAGTTAAATTGTTATCACTCCAAACAAAATCTTTTAAGGGTAGATATTTACTCATTGCATAACCGTACAAATTATATGCGTCAATGTACATCAAATATTTTATCTCATCATCTGGGTTAAAATTAGACATATATCTGTTGTTGGCTATAGCATAACGATTGCAACACTGACTTATACCTCCTCTTACACCCTTTTCTATAAAAAGAAGCATGTCGTAATCTGTGAACAGTTCGATAGCTACTTTAGTATGTAATAACATAGCATGCCATGATAAAGCTGGGGTGGTAAATTGCCAACAGGGGTCAAGTTTATAAGTTTGCATGCATATTTTCCGAAAGTTTTCAAAGAGATCTGTTAACAATAGAACATCTGCTTTTACATATAGATCACAGTATTCACCAAGATTATTTAACCCTCTAACCGGATAGCACGGAAAATTCCGTCAGTGTAAGATGCTTCGAAAATGAACTGCACGGGTTTTTCTGCCTTCAAGTAACGTTTTAAAAAGCGGATTAGCAGCACTTTTCTGAAATCCTTTCCCCCTTTTAAGGTTCAACATCTTGAAAGATAATGAGGGATGGAGGAAGCAACACAGCAGGACACTGATAGGAAGTTTCATGGCTCGCAGGGAACCCCGTGTTTTGACCCTGGAGCAATCGTTAAAAATCGGGGGGAAATTTCTTTAGACCCCAGGAAGTGTTTGTTTGCTAGCTTGTTTTTTAAAAGTTTTCAAAAGTCCCAACGCATAAGTAAAATATGTTACAATTCCCTTTTGGTTTCTTATTAATTTCAAACTGTAACAAGTTGGGGCGTGTCAGGGCAATCTGCTATTTTATATAGTTAGACAAATTATATCTTTTTTAAAGTATATTCTTTCGCTTCATTTTTCTTATCTTAATCAATGCTTTCAGTTTTTGAAACATGATTATTTCATTATAAGATGCCAAAAAAAATAATAAAATACCAAACACTTTAAAATTTGAAATCTTTTCAACTTTCCAACCACAAAAATGAATAAATTTAAATTTCATCAAACAATTTGAAACATTTTCTTACACTTTGATAAAAATAATAACGAAAAAAAACTAATTAAGATCTATTAATTTTTTTTAGATTTCAAAGCCCAAGTGATCAGGGAAGTTTACGTACAGTGCCTAGTTATATATTGTTAAAATACACCGAATTATATTTGAATTTTAAGTGCTTGAACTTCAGTTTACATCAAAGACAACATGAATGAAGATTTTCCCGCATTTTTTTATAACTTGAATGTTTGAATAAATGGTAATCAAAAATATACGGAAACATTAACAATAGACATTTATGCATATAAATAAACTAAAAATCAATTTTAAATTCGAGCTATTCAAAAACATTCGAATTATTCTTCAAAAATATCTATTTATGCAAAATACCTCAACATTTATCTTTTTTTAAAACCTAACTGAATCAGTAATTAAAATCTGGATTTTTTTGAAATCTCGACCGTATAAAGCTAGAAATTTTATGTTAGAAAATCCATTTGAAATTTCGAAAAAAAAAATGTATCGCAAAGTTAAAAATTATTTACCATAAGTTCTAGCAACTCTTTGAGTATAATATAAATTTCAAATTTTATTATATAACTACTTTGGTATTTTTTAATATATTTCGAAGATTTCATACAATTCAGTTGAAAAATGCATGCTAAGAGCAAAAAATATACTAAAAAAACCGACGAATACACAATAAAGTTTTACATAGAAGCAAAACTGAGAAGCTAAAGCGTAGGAATGAAAAATTTTGAGTATATCTGAAGTAGTTTTCGAAATATTTATATTAAAGTTCAGAAAATTTGTGTGCGTTATGTTATACTTAATAATAATTAAATGGTTAAAATAATATGTTAATAACAGTCATGTAATCATGTGATGACACATTCATATACGAATAAAAATTATAATGGTCATTGATGTGAATGTCAAGAATTTTATGTAATTTTAAATTCAGACATTAAGATATTGATGTAGAAAATATAAAACGACCATCTAAAATACATGAAAAATGCAGTCTGCTATAAAAAGATCTTGACAAACAAAATCCGGCATTTTCACTTATTATGGCAGAGCCGGCTTAGTCAGGGGCGATCTGGAAAAACAGAGAGAGAACCGCGGTTTTGATGGATGCCGCTGTAGCTTTTAAAGCTCCCAGGAAATATTATATGTATATAAATTACAAATGCAAAAATAAATCTTGTAATTTTCCATACATTTTTATAACAACGAATTGTGGAATTGGCTTCCAATACATTGTTGTGTTTGACAATATCTAAGGTAGCCAACCCTACTTTAGATAGATTTGTACTACTTTTTCGTAACCGTATTCCTTTTAAAATTAATTCGTGCAGCCGAAATACACCTTTTGCACCCTTAAAAATTTATGTAAACTGTAACGGTTAATTTTAATTTATGCAACTTGTGAAATGTTCATAATTAACAGTTTCCGTCTAAACAGTTTACATGAAAAAAAAGTTTGGACTCCCTCATTCATTAGGGAGTTATATAAGATTCTAAAATTAAGTTTTATTTTTCAGCGAATAGGGTCGAGTGGTAGTGTATCGAGCTTTCACACCACAGGTCTTGGGTTCTATTAACGGGCTGGGCAAGGTCGACTCTGCCTTTCATCCCCGATGCATTGGGTCGATAAATGAGTACCAAGCTTGCTTGGTATCTTAAACACTGAAGGTCTCTCTTCAGACATACCACCAAATCGGGCCAACTGTTCATGCACCTCAGCGTCCAATGGTCACGTATATTGGGATGGGCATAGTAGTTCCTGGCCCTCATGGATTGTTGTGCCACTGAGTTTGAGTTTTAAGTTTGAGGATTACCTCACTTTGGGGATACCCCTTAGATAAACATGTATTTCCACTCATTTGCAATTAAACATTTTTCTTTCGATTACGTTTATTTCAGAAGGAAGTTTGATTTTTCAAATGTATTTGCTTTATAACATGTATATTTGTGTATTATATTAAAAATTTGATCAATCCAAAATTACATGTTTTTAGCTCCTCTAAAAGCTTTTAGGATTTTACAACTGATCTTACAATCCATATATGTTTTATAGTAGTATATTTAAAAATGATAAAGACATTTTTATAACTGTGTGAGCTTTTATTCCTCGTTTATAAATATTAAAAATTGCTTTCAGCTACAGTTTTTAAAATGTACTGAAATAAATGGAGGAATAGGATATTTACATATTATGAATATTTTTGACTGCAGTAAGATATATTTATATTTCAGTTTCTTTACAATTTGAATAGAAGTTGTAAGCCATTTTGCGAATAGTTTGATATTGAGTATAAACCCATAAGCTGTTTAATATTGTAAAGTGTTTTACTTTGATACCAGCACACGTTTAAATAAGGCTCATTTGCAGTTATATGATCAGCTTCAGTGATATTTAAATTTTCAAAAATAGTCTACACGTACGAAAACATTCTTTCACAACCTCACACCACTCTCTCATACTATATCTTCCTACAGCAGGAAATATTTGTGTATACTGAAAAATTTAATACAGGATACATTTCAAAATGTTAAAATTGTTTTTAAAATTTGGTATGGATACACTGAAGGAACAGTCGGTTAACTTCACTGAACAAAATTGTTTTAAGTGTACTGTTTTGAAACACAAAACTAATTAGGGAGAACTTTTCTCACAATAGAATTTGTAATGACTGATTTGTGTGAAAATAAATTTATCGATGTGTGACATTTTTCCTTGTAATAAAAGAAACAGAAAGATAAGAAATTAAACTTGAGTAGAATATGCTTAGAAGTACTGTCATGCGCATTTGAAGAAGTATATTCCCCATTAAAATTAAAAATTATTGACTGAATGTGTGTCATGTCCATCACAAATGCCGATGTAAAAAAGATATTTTTATTTAATACAAGGAGTTCGAAAAGGAGAGCACTAGGAATGAAAATTTAGATTTTTTCCAAAAAATATTCAGTTAACATAAAAATATCATTTATATGATTTAAATTTAAATAAATTAAAAGTATTGAAATCATTTTTTATGTTATTCTTAATTAAAAATATAATTGAATAGAGAAAGATCTGTTTTTTTTCATAAATATGCACCATTTATTGTCTTATTTTTTTAAAAAAGATAGGGCCTTTACTCTTTTTACCTCATAACTTTTTAAAAACAGTAAAGTGAGCGCGTTTTCTTACTATCATATTCAAAAATGAATACAGAATGCTTTTTCTGGTTCAAATCGCAATACGAAAATATTTTTTTAATTTTTAAAAAATGACAGAAAAATAAATTTTGTTTGAAGAAAATATAACTATTTTTCAACTTTTAACACGCCATTTATTTCATGTTTTTTTTACCCTGTGCATTTTGTTTTAATTTTACAGTGACTGAATCTATGGGGAAAACAACAGAGTAGAACTACTGTTTTCATACAAGATTGCCCAAGGCAACTTAACAGCTAGCTGTGTAAACGATTGCTATCCTGGTTCTTACTGAACAAAGACGCCAAACCGAGTCATAAAATTGTCCCCTTTCGACCTCCCAAGTTTTAAAAGGGGGAAAGAATTGAAGTCTGTTGCATTTTTGAAGGGAATATCGAAATAAGAGTAAAACGCTTTCGGAATAACTTTTCAGTTTGATTGATTGATTGAATGAATATTAACGTCGCACTGTTCAGCTACACGAGGGCTTTTGACGCAGTCCACGTAATTTTGAACCATGGTCAAGTGACGTGGACGACACCTGAGCTGGCACCCCCCTCTCCTAACTACCACACCACACCAACGGGAGGACGTTTCAGCTCTCGACAGATTTAACGTGCATCGCTGCCCTACACGGCGGGTCTTTAGTGGTACTGGGCTCGAACTCGTGACAAGGCAAGCCACGTTCTGATACCTATACCACTCGGCTACCGCGGCCACATAACTTTTCAGGAGGAAAGTATCCACTTAAAGGTTAAATGAAATTCATTAAATACTTTACATGCATGATTATAATTCTCTACACTTATAGCCTCCTCATTTAGTTTATTGTAAAATTTGCTAATAGGTGGTAAACAAAAATCTTTACACTTTTCAAAACTATCAAAATAATCATACGGAAAAACTCCTTTTCTTAAAAGTAAATCTATTTTTTCTGAATCAAAATAACGTTTCATTAATTTAAATTCATCTTTTTTTAGTGTTTTTATCAAATTTTCCAAACTAGAAGACATGAAAGAATCTAAAAACCTTAACTGAAAATCATTTGAAATCATTTTCTTCGGCGTTCGGAATTAAATTAATTTGTTTTTCATCATCTCCTAGCTCATTAATAAAAATATGGGTGTCATAACCTGAAAGATTATGGAAGAAAACAGGCAAAAATTTCAGGGTTTTCATTGTGATGGGGGGCCGCCTTTCCATAAGGATTACAACAGTAATTTGTATATCGGCCCTGTTGTTGTTTACAAGAAGAGGAATTTCTGGGAGTGCCTCTCACCCCACCGAAAAGGGTGACGCATTTCCCACGCCTGGAAGAAGGCAATGTACCCATAAATACATCATGGTATGGGATGTTTTTTGGGAATTTCCCGCGTTTTGGGGGAGTCATGGACCGCGAGAAGATATCCCTCCGCTGACTCCAGACCAATCAGAAAAGCTGATTGTGTTTCGAAAAAGAATCCTCTCAGAATACAAGAAGTAAACCGCCGCGAAATATAAGCGCTTGCACGACGAATTTAGTGACTCTCTGACACAAATTTTATCACCGATTTTGGTCTGACGACCCTTTTTACGAACACCGAGGTTGGAGACTCGAGATGGCACACCAAGATTCCTCTCTCTCTCAGATCCTAATTCAGTTAAGTAATCATGTATATCTCCTTAGTATTTAACGTAATTTAAATGTTATTGTAAATAAATTAAATGTTAATTTAAAGAACGGCTTTTTTTATTTATTGTCCTGTTTTATTTGTCTTTAAAAGATCTAATGTTTAAATGTAAACTATAGTGTGACGCCAAATGATAAATTAGAACCTGGGTATTATAAAATGGATCTAACGAAATAAATTAATCAATTTAACATTAAGTTAACCGGGCGTTGCATTATCTGATGCCAGTTGACCAGGATTTTAAATTTTTTGGTCGTTAGAAAAATTTTTTTATCCTTTGAGTTAGAAATTTTTTTTTTACAATTTTTTTTGTAAACGTTTCTTGATGGATCATCAGGACAAAATTTCATCTCGTGTGCTACTGTGTATTTTATGTATTGCTTGAATTTGATACTGTGAATTTTTTTTTTTTCTTGCAGTTTTTGTCAGAGAGTCCGGGGTGCAACGATGACGCAGGTACTTGTGCTCTTTAATTTTTTTTTTCTCTTTCAATATTGATGTGAATTTTTTCTCTATGCATGTATTTACGCGAGAGCCGATTAGTTAAAAGTTTTATTTAAATTTAAGAGTTCATAAATTTCTGTTGCCCTGCACGAGTGCTTGAAATTTGTTTTAATTTAACGGTTTTCGTTGTGAATTAGGTTCGCTAGAAATTTTGGTCTTAACTAATAATTAACAAACATGCCACGTACACGACAATCAGAACCCCTTTTGACGCAAACGGCGTTCGAGAAATTTAATCTAATTGATCTAATTCAATGTACGACGGAGGTGAATCGTTAGGAATTCGCAGGTTCTTGGGAAAAATAAACGATGTTGCGAATTTAGGCAAAGTGGTCAAACGATGAGAAAGTAACAATTCTAAAATTAAAATTAACGGGAATAGCTGAGAATTTTTTTTCTATCCGACCCAACACATAGTCTATTGACAGAATATAACGATATCGCAAGAATTCTTATTGGAAGATTCGAAAAAGCTGTACCTTTATCAACGCGTCTCCAATTATTTTCATCGTGTATCCAGGGTCCTTCGGAGAGCGTACAGGAATTTGCAGCACGTATCAATAAACTGGGAACACAGATTTTCCAGTCAGGAAATTCGGCTCAAAATACCGCGGTGAGAAATGCGAATGACCAATTGTTACAATCTCGGTTTATAAGTGGTTTAAGAAATGACATACGCCGATTTGTCCTTTCCCGCGATCTTTTGAATTTAGAGGAATCAATCAATGCGGCATTGATAGAAGAGCAGAACATGAAAATAAACCAAATAGCTAGCGAAGAGAGATCAGGCCTGTCGTCCGCACAAACGGAAAATTCAGTTCTTTCAGCATTAGCGGATAGATTACAAGAAATAAATTTAAGGGTCGGCCGTCTACAAGAGGCAAGTGCAGTTACAGCTCGTAAATCAGGTGGGAACTATTTTAACAGAAGAGAGAACGTTTTCAAGTGCTTCTATTGTGGTATTCAAGGACACAAACAGGCGGAATGTAGGAAGAGACAGAGGGACGAACGCGCTGCCCGTTACCAGCCCCCCCGGAGAAATGCCGCAAGCGAGTATTCTTCTTCAAGTAGCCCCAGGCCAGGAGGGAGGCATGTACATTTCAGGGAATCTACTCTCCGCGACAATTACGCAGCCCCCAGGCATTCAGTGAGAGCGATACACACAAATTCTGAGAATAGGGGTTTTCAACGTTTTCGCACAAATCAGAATTTAAACTCCCGTGGAGAAAGCCGTATTTAGATTTTTTCATTCGGTAGAGGAGCGGTTTTCTCCGATTCAATCTCGAGATAAAATATTCGATCTACCAATAATAAATGCAAACGTTAAACATCACAAGTTTAGAATTTTAATTGACACAGGTGCATCCGTATCTTTAATGTCTAATTCTTTTTCACTAAAATAAAAAAATGATAACTTTAGGGAATTTAATGTTTCAATTCAGATTAAAGCTGTAAGTGGAGACACGGTAGAAATTATCGGTTGCTATGAAATACAATTGTCATTGGGGGAATTTCAATTTCGACATATTTTTTTTTATAACGAAACAAGAGATTAACGATAATTATTGCGCTATTTTGGGATACGATTTTTTGAAAGTATGGGATGCAGTTTTAGATATAGGAAAAAACCGTTTATTAATTCATAATTTTTCAATTCCGCTTATTCATTATTCACTCCCAACGCGTGTGGTACAGAGTAACTTTATAAATGGATTTTTAAAACACAAAACGTGTGTGGGTCCCCATTCGGTCACAAATGTTCGCATACATGTTGAAACATTACCTAATTCGACGTCACTGGCCACTATTCGGAGTTCAGCAAAGCTACGAAATAAAAACATTCATTTAACTAATTCGCAAATTAATATTGATCCACAGACAAATGACACCATCTTAGAAATTAGAAACGATTCAGATAACATAATCACCCTTAACAAGAACATGAAAATAATTACAGTCAATAATTACGAAGACTTTTCTTCTGATTTTCCGGTTTCTCAAGATATTTTACCCCCACTCACGGAGAAAGATTTCAATCTTTCAGGTTTGGACAATAAAATCAAAAACAGATTATTTCAACTTTTAATTTCGCACAAAAGTGCTTTTGCTCGCTCTACGGTAGAATTATCCGCAGCCGCTACGGAGCACCACAGAATCAGTTTACAACATGATTATCCCATTAAATGTCCAATTTAAAGATTCCATTCAATTTAAGAAACGAATTTCGAAGTCAAATAGCAGATTTAGAAAAGGCGGAATTATTTCGAAATCCAATTCTCAGTATAATACTCCGGCATTGTTTGTCAAACAGAAAGAAAAATGGCGCCTAGTTTTAGATTTTCGGAAACTCAACGAAATAACTTTGACTCAAGACTTCGTTATTCCAACATTGGACGACATATTACATGAAATTTCAGGTTCAAACTATTTTTTCGGCGTTAGACATGAAGTCAGCATTTAATCAAATTCCACTACACTTTGCGGACAGGCATAAGACGGCATTCTCTACTCCCGACGGTGATAAATATCAATTTAACAGATTATGTTTCGGTTTAAAAAACTCGCCTAAAGCTTTTCAATCAATCGCACAGGAGGTCCTAGGAGATTTATTACACCACGGAGCCTTGGTTTATATAGATGACATTATTTTATTCACTAAAACTATAGATTAACATTTTGAACTACTGGGTAAGGTTTTTGAACGCTTTGAAAGAATTCACTTAAAATTTAATCCGAGTAAATGTCAGTTTTTAACGAAAAGTTGTAAATTTTTAGGGTTTGTGGTAACGCCGGAAGGCATTCTTATAGATAAAGATAAGTCCGTATCAATTAATGAGTTTCCAGTTCCAAAGGATCAAAAACAAATTAAATCTTTTTTAGGGTGCTGTAATTTTTACAGGAAATATATCAAGAATTTCGCGAAACGTGCACTTCCCTTAACGAATCTATTGAGAAAAGACACTCCATTTGTGAGTGGACATCCGAAACGCAGGAGGCATTTGATGATATTAAGAAAGCCATATTGAATCCACCGGTCTTGGCACTATCTGATCAAAACGCGGAGTTACAAATAACAACGGACGCTTCTTCTCGCGGCATAGGGGCAGTTTTAGAACAAAGATATCCTAATTCTGAAGTCAAACCTTTATATTTTTTTTCTAAGAAATTAAATCCATCACAATCGAAATATAACGCAACGGTTTTAGAATTTTTCGCGATATATACAGCATTAAATTTTTTTAGACCTTTCTTGTTAGGCAGAAAATTTAAAGTTTTTACCGATCATAAGACTCTCGCGGGATTTCTTTCTAATAAAAATCCCTCTTCAAAATTTTGCGTTGGAAATTGGCTCTGGAAGAATTTAATTACGACATACACTACATCAGGGGATCCTTAAATTCAGTCGCAGATCATCTTTCTCGTTATATTAACAACATCACAATAGCTTTACTGGAGTCTAAAGATCTTATTAATATGCAACGCGAAGATTCTGTTTTAAGCACTATCATACAAAAAATTGATCAAAATGACGTTAGCCCACAAATCAGCAACTATTTTATCAATGGGGAAGGTTTGTTATGTCATTTGTCCAAGCGCCCCTCGAGATCACCCGGGTCTAACACCACTAGAAAGCAGGTTTGCATTCCACATTGTCTAAAAGCTAAAATTCTCGAATCAGTTCATTCAGAATATGGAGGACATCTTAAATTTTTTAAAATTTATCATCGACTCAGCGAGAACTTCTTTTGGCACAATATGTATAAAGATACTAAAAATTTTGTTCGTTCTTGTACCATATGCTTATCTCGAAAAAACGCCTTTAAAATCCCGCCTGCACCCCATCAACTTGTTGAACAAAGTGCTGAACCAGGAGAAACGTGTCATATGGATATTTTCGGTCCTTTAAAAACCACGCTTAAAGGTAATAGCTATGTTTTATCTATGATAGATGCATTCACAAAATATATTCACATCGTTCCACTTCCGGATAATAGGTCCAGTACGATTTCAAAAGCTTTCTTTGATAATTACATTGTACACAGGGGCTGCCCACATAAATTAGTCGTAGATAACGCTACATATTTTAAGAGTTCCGAATTTGTTGAATTTTGCAGAGTCATGGGTATTCAAAAAAGGCACATATCAAGTTATTCCGCTCACGTCAACGGTAGGGTAGATAAACCCAATCAATCGCTAGCCAATATCCTTGCATCAATTTCACAAAACACAAACGATTGGGATGAGAAACTCCCGCACACCATGTTAGCATTAAATTCAGCGATCCATGAAGCTACATACACATCTCCCTTTTTCTAGAGCATGGCAGAGATATTCGATTATCCTACACTTACGAAAAGAATTCCGATACACCACAAAATAAGTATGAATATGTCGAGAAACTTTTACCGTCTTTGGAGTATACTTTCAATAAAGTTTTAAATAATCTAAAGGATCAGGAGGCATCACATGTTGAATTGAGTACGAGAGCGACAAAACAACATCATTACGATTACAAGATCGGGTCCCTGTGTTTTATAAAGACGCCTAACATTAAATCTAATTTATCTCCAAAACTCAGACCTAAGTTCGAAGGTCCTTACAGAGTGATAGAGCGTTTTCTAATGTCAATTATAGGGTGCAACATGTAGAACACTTGAGGAAAAGATTTAACACGCATGTCAATCGGATGATTCCATTTATTAAGAGATTTTCATATTTGCATTTGAAAAATTTGGATGATTTACAACCAGACGAGACGGAGGTTAAGGGTATTGTTCCAAGTCCACGGTATAATTTAAGGGCTCGTGCAGGTAATTCGGCTCGTTAAATACGTTTCTGCGCTAAAATATTTGAGGGAGACTTAATTTTTTACAATTTTACGCTTCGTCATTTCGAGAGCACGCATTGAATGATACCTGTCTCATAGTTGCACCTTGTTTCATGCTATGTTTTATGTTTTCAAATTTTGTACTCATTTATTTAATGATTTCCTATTATTTAATGAATTCCAGTTAAATTTTTTTATGCAGTTTGTTTTATGTCGTGATTTTATGCTTAAATGACATAGTGTTGTTTGTGTTTAATATCAATTTTAACTCTAGATAATATATTTTTATGCTGTGTGTTTTGTGCGATATATTAAATAAATTTTGTGTAATGCAAGTGTTATTCAATGATAATCATGTACGTACGTCAATTTTTAATTTTATTAATTTTAAGCTTTAATTTATGTTTGTGACAAAGGTCAAATTTTGGGGTCTCTGGACACCTGTCATGAAATTTGAATGTTGTTACGATACATACATATTTTAAATTTTTTTTCCCTATTATATAATTTGTTTTGTGATTATTATCTAGAATTTCAATAATTTTTTCATATAAAAGGTTTCTTTTATTGAATTGTTTAGTTTATGCTGAATTGATTGTTTATAACTGTACTTTCTGGTTAAATTTTTATTTTTGCATAGAAGATTAATTTTTGGTAGCAGCATTTTGTTAGAATCAATTTTATTGCTAAATTGTGTTGGTGTATTAATTTTAAGTGGTTGTGTATTACTAAATGATGATAACATTGGAATTTATGCTTGTTAAGATATGGATAGAGATGGTTGTTTGAATATTTTCTATAAGATATTAGGTTGAAACTTTAATATTTTTTTTTTTTTTCCCGCGCATGTTTTTTTTTATGTGAGATGATTGCTAACTTTGACTTAAAATTTTTTTGTGTTGCCGTTAGGTGTTTTAATGCTCTTCTAATTTCTGCGTTGTTTGTTTTGCTATAGATTTGGAATTTTTTTTTTGTTGTGGTTTTATTCAGGGGTTTTTAGATTAAAATTGTGGTTGTTAAATTAATGTGCAGTCAATAATTGTGTCTCGCTTGTGTGCTAAACTGTACTAGGAATTGAAGGTTTTGTTTGTCGAGATAGTATTTCTGTTGGTTTAGATTACTTGTGGTTCTTAAATTAATGTGCAGTCAATCATTGTGTCTCGCTTGTGTGCTAAACTGTACTAGGAATTGAAGGTTTTGTTTGTCGAGATAGTATTTCTGTTGGTTTTTTTAGATTAATTATGGTTGTTAAATGAATTTGCAGTCAATAAGTGTGTCTCGGTTGTGTGCTAAACTACTAAGAATTTTGATTTTTTGGTCGGTCGATATTGTATTTTTTTTTCTCGTTGGGGCTAGGCTTACATGTGTTGATTTATGTCAGTGCGGGTAGATTATTTCACTGAGTGTTGACGTTGATTCAATTTTTGTTCTGGATTTTAGTACGTAGTTCTCCTTGTTATTTGGTAAAAGTTTTTTTTTTTTGTTGTTGGTCAGCTAATGGTGTGAAAATGTTTCGTCCATTCGTTTCGAAAACGTGGGGAGAGCTTTTTTCCGCACCCATTTCGTCCGGTATCCCCACTGCACGCCATCCGGTATAGGACAAAACATTGTTTGTTGATTGGAATTTCTGTTTATTGGTTACTCCTTGTCGCAGGGACTCCTCCCCGCGGGCAGCATAATTCAGGGGTGGAATTTTTGGATGTCAGATTCTTGCCGCCTTAGGAGGGGTCTTCCCTTCGCCCCCACTGCTGTCACGACAGAGATTCAGCAAAATTTTTCCGATGGGTTTTCGTTCCCCACCCCTTGTTTCCTGTTTTTACGTTACGGCGCTGTTGCTATGAGACTCGGAACTCATAAATTTGTTTTTGGGTTTGAAAATGTTGGAAGAGGATTGGGCGTTGTTGCTATGAGCATTTGAAACTGTTGGAAGAGGATTAGGCGTTGTTGCTATGAGACTCGAAACTCATAAATTTTTTTGGTTTGAAAATGTTGGAAGAGGATTAGGCGTTGTTGCTATGAGCATTTGAAAATGTTGGAAGAGGATTAGGCGTTGTTGCTATGAGAATTTGAAAATGTTGGAATAGGATTGGGTGTGAATTTTTTTTGTTGTTGTTTTTCACTACTTGTAAGGAGTTACATAAATTTGAGTTAGAGATTTCGTGGAATATTTGAGACAGTTATTTGAAGGAGATAGATAAAGTTTGCACTGATGAATGTGTTGAATGGTTGGGAAGGTTTTTTTATGGAAATAGTTGAGTTTGTGTTCAAGGTGTACGTTTATTCGATAGTTGTTTTTTATGGAAATGGATAATTGAATTGAAAAGAAGGTCACATGGTTTATTTAATAAAACTGTTTGATGTACTGAAGGAAATTTTGATTTAAGGATTTTGGGCAAAGGAAATTGAGTTGATGTAATTATGCGGTATATTTGAGAAAGTTGTTTTGATGTGAGAGGGTAATTTGAGTTCAGGATTTTGTACGATTTCGAGTAATTAAGTTGATGAACATAGATAAGTTGAGTTAATGATTGTGTGGTATATTTAATAATGTTTTGAGATGCATTTAGGAAAGTTCGAGTTGAGGATTATGCGAGATTTTTGTAAATAAATTGATGAGCTAAGATGGGTTTTAGTTAACGATATTGTGGAACTATCGATTGATTATTTGGAAGTTGCAGATGAGTTTAGTTAGTGTTGTTGAGGCATAAGATGTGAACGATCTGAGGTAAAGGCAATTTTGGATTATCGAGGAATCATTTTAAGGTTACTGAGAATTTTAGGTTATTGTTATAGAATTGTACTTGAGTTATTAATTAGAGGATTTTCGATGAATTGAGTTAGCGGTATTGTTGTAAATCGAGAATCTTGTGTATTTTTTTTTTCGTGTTTGTATATTTGTTGCGCGTATAGTGAAACAATTTTAGTTTTTTTTTTATATTATTTGGACTTGTGGATACATTGTATTACGAGGATTGTTAAAAAGTTATGTTGATTAGTTAAGCGATATTTTTTTTTATATTGGAAACTGTTTAATTCTGTGTAACACTTGCAATAATTTTCTTTTAGTTAAATTACTTTACTCTGTATGTATCGCCTCATATGACTTGGGTTGCATATCAATTTTATGTTTTAAATTTTTTTTCTGAAATTTTCAACTGTACTTGTGATTTCTGGAATTCATTTCTCAAATGGAAATTCAAATGTATTGAATGTGGAAGAATTTTTTTTTCTTTCTCTTTAAAGTTTCTTTTAAACAATATTAATCGCTATAGTTATTTTTTTTTACAATCGGATTTGCAAAATTTTTTTTTTATCTTAAATTCATTCTATCTCTTGTGCTGGCGTTTGCGGCATGCAGCAAATCGTTTGCGCAGGGAATGGCATGTTTTTTTTTTTTTTTTTGTGTTGCATTTGTAAACAGTGGGGGTGCATACTGATCACATGCGCACTCACAGTTTGCGATTCTAAATTTAATCACAGTATTTTTTTTTTCTTAATTTTATTTGTAACCAATGCTCGTAGTGAAGTTTTCTTTTAAAATTCCTTAGGCTACTCAGCATTCTTGCAGGTTATAAATTTTTTTTATCATTTATACGATTAGTTAATTTATAAAAGTTTAATTTGCAAATCTGAATTAATTCCGTTAAATTTTTTTTTTAAACTTTTATTTGTAACCAATGCTTGTAGTGAATTTTTTTATTTTCTTAGGCTACCAAGCATTCTATGAAGTTACAAATTTGTTTTTTCTCCACTTATGCACACTCATCGTTTCAATCTCTAAATTTTTTTTACTTTTACTTAATTATTTTCATTAAATATTATCAATGCTCTTAGTGAACCATTGAAATTTTTACGCTTGAGTATGTAAAGAGTTCTGCTAGTTTTTTTTTTTTTTTTTTTTTTTTTGATGGTCTGGGACTTTCACTTCACATTGGTCGTGTCAAGATTTCGATGTTAAACGATTATGAAGTGTCTGTTTCTGGGCGCCACGCTTGAATTGTATGTAAATGTTTTCACTGGCGTTTATTTCTTATCAATGTATTTTGTTCAATACTCCTAAGTGTTGTTTTATTAGTTGCGCAGTTGTTCGATACGCCAATTTTGTATTCTTACGTGTTATTTGTCTTAATATTTTTTATTATTTAGTGGCACACGATTCTTTGTGATTGTTTAATTATTTCTATTTGTCAGTCTGTGTCTGATGTTTTTGTGAGTTGTTTGGGTGATCCATTCAGTAAAATTTTTTTTCTCCTCTTCGTACATTAACGTCATTGTAGTTGTTGATAGTTAATTTGGTTTTCCCTCACGGAATAGGTTAGGAACTTCAGAAATTGATTGTATTTTTTTAACATTCTTATTTTTCATTTTATGAGCGGTGAGAAGAGTTGGAAATTGGTGCTTGGAGTCTTCAAGGGTGGTCACAAAGGGCCAAGTTTAATTTTTTTCTCATAACTGTTGTTTCATTACTAATATGGTTTCCCTGGGAGACAAAGTTTTTGTTCTTTTTTTGCAGTTTAGCAGATTTCTTTAGCAATATCTGAGCGACGATGGAGCTGCCAACATCATGGATGAACATGGACAGAACCCCTCATAAGACGTGGACAGCTGATCGTGAACCAGGAGTCTGTGAATTTTTGTTCTTGACATAGACATTTGCCGACGCTAGGCCAATTCTGTATTTCGTTTGCTTACTGAAATTTTTTTTATTATTATTCATTTTGGTTTTGTTAATCTGAGAGAGGGAGGAGTGATGGGGGCCGCCTTTCCATAAGGATTACAACAGTAATTTGTATATCGGCCCTGTTGTTGTTTACAAGAAGAGGAATTTCTGGGAGTGCCTCTCACCCCACCGAAAAGGGTGACGCATTTCCCACGCCTGGAAGAAGGCAATGTACCCATAAATACATCATGGTATGGGATGTTTTTGGGAATTTCCCGCGTTTTGGGGGAGTCATGGACCGCGAGAAGATATCCCTCCGCTGACTCCAGACCAATCAGAAAAGCTGATTGTGTTTCGAAAAAGAATCCTCTCCAGAATACAGAAGTAAACCGCCGCGAAATATAAGCGCTTGCACGACGAATTTAGTGACTCTCTGACACAAATTTTATCACCGATTTTGGTCTGACGACCCTTTTTACGAACACCGAGGTTGGAGACTCGAGATGGCACACCAAGATTCCTCTCTCTCTCAGATCCTAATTCAGTTAAGTAATCATGTATATCCTTAGTATTTAACGTAATTTAAATGTTATTGTAAATAAATTAAATGTTAATTTAAAGAACAAATTTTTAATTTATTGTCCTGTTTTATTTGTCTTTAAAAGATCTAATGTTTAAATGTAAACTATAGTGTGACGCCAAATGATAAATTAGAACCTGGGTATTATAAAATGGATCTAACGAAATAAATTAATCAATTTAACATTAAGTTAACCGGGCGTTGCATTAATTGCTAAATTACAGCTATTGCAACAAGGGTCATTAAATTTTTGAGTAACGTTATTATGATCCCTAAACTCTTGATATTGTTTTCGTCAAAAGGTTTGACCACAAACATAACAACTATTAGCATTGTCATACAATTTCTTTTCTGATTCAGTGAGAGGTAATAACGGTTTTGATTTTTTTATAAATATTATCAATTTCTATTGCTTCTTTTTCTAACTTTTCAATAAAAATTTTGGCGGCATCAATACCTCTATATACTACTGGATCTTTATAATGACCCCCTTGATAACTGATAAAATAACAAAAACCTATTGGGACATGTTTTTAAGAAATATTTGTAAAAGAAAAGTTTGGATTAGGACAGCAAGTTTTAGTTTTCCTAGTTACACACTCGAAATCCGCATATACAACAACAGGTATTTTTAAACAATGTTGAAAATTTTTAAATTTTAAAAACTTACTTGTTTCTGACGGCATTACTACCCTTGCAGGACTTTTATGTATACACATCTCATTGTGCTGAAGAAGTTTGTATTCTGTTTGGAAAGCACTTAAACATATTTTACATATAAATGTTTTATGTTGATGTTTTGAGAGTTGTTTCGAAACAAGTCGAGATAAGCTTTTAATGAAACAATAATGTCCAAACTCTCCATTTTTTACGTAAAGCAAATCTATATGTTTCTCACACACAATATCACTAATGAGGAGTGGAAATATTTTTAAATCTTCTTCAAAAGAATACATGTTGATTCCTATATTGTTCATTTTTGAAAATTTTTTCACCTCGTTAAGCGGTGTTGGAAAGGATATTACATCAAAAATCAGCTTATTTAGGTGGGGGACATAACTTGACGTTTTGTTAGGGTTGCTGGTGTTGGGGTAAAGAGCTGCGAGAATAGACCACATGAAACACTGAGAGTCCTTTTTGTTGATGACATTGATGATTGCCTTTGTTTCAGCGATCTGCTTCAGCACCTCGATGAAGGATGATGAACCTCTGAAAGGAGAATAACGGTTCGAGCGGACTTCGAGTCTTACGATTTCGTCCTGTGTCCAGCCCGAGTCTCTATTCTCAAAATCCTCACTTTCTTTCACTATTTTCTCAGACATGTCGTCATATAGTCTGGCGAGATTAGTTTCTTGTAATACTTCAATATTCGGTTTACATGGAAAAAAAAAGTTTGGACTCCCTCATTCATTAGGGAATTATATAAGATTCTAATATTAAGTTTTATTTTTCAGCGAATAGGGTCGAGTGGTAGTGTATCGTACTTCCACACCACAGGTCTGGGGTTCTATTAACGGGGTGGGCAAGGTCGACTCTGCCTTTCATCCCCGCTACATTGGGTCGATAAATGAGTACCAAGCTTGCTTGGGGTCTTAAACACTGAAGGTCTCTCTTCAGACAGACCATCAAAACGGGACATCTGTTCATGCACCTCAGCGCCAAATGGTCACGTATATTAGGCTGGGCATAGTAGTTCCTGGCCCTCATGGATTGTTGTGCCACTGAGTTTGAGTTTTAAGTTCGAGGATTGCCTCACTTTGGGGATACCCCTTAGATAAACATGTATTTCCACTCATTTGCAATTAAACATTTTTCTTTCAATTACGTTTATTTCAGAAAGAACTTTGATTTTTCGAATGTATTTGCTTAATAACATGTATATTTGTATTATATTAAAATTTTGATCAATCCAAAATTACATTTTTTGCTCCTCTAAAAGCTTTTAGGATTTTAGATTTGATCTTACAATCCATATACGTTTTATAGTAGTATATTTAAAAATGATTAAGACATTTTTACGACTGTGTGAGCTTTTATGCCTTGTTTATAAATGTAAAAAATTGTATTCAGCTACAGTTTTTAACCCTTTTAGTGGTTAGATTCCTTCTGAACAGTTATTCCGAAAGCGTTTACTCTTATTTTGCCATTCGCTTTAAAAATGCAACAGACTACTTTCCTTTCCCCCTTTTAAAACTTCGGAGGTCGAACGGGGACAATTTTATGACTCAGTTCGTTCCCCTTGTAAAGTAAGACCAAAAGATCAATCATTTACAGCTAGCTGTCAAGTTGCCTTGGGCAATCTTGTTTGAACGTTGTAGTGCAACTGGGTCGTTTCCGCTATATGTTTAGTCACAGTGTAAAATTAAAACAAAATGAAGTGTGGAAAAAAGAAAATAAATAGTGTGTTAGAAGTTGAAAAATAATTATATTTTCTTCAAACAAAATTTATTTTTCTTTCATTTTTTAATATATACATATATATATATATATATATATATATATATATATATATATATATATATATATATATATATATATATTGGTATTGCGATTTAAACCAGAAAAAAGCATCCTGTATTCATTTTTGAATATGAGAGTAAGAAAACGCACTCACTTTCCGGTTTTTTAAAAAAGTAATGAGGTAAAAAGAGCGAAAGCCCTATCTCTTTTTTTAAACAATAAGACAATAAATGGTGCATGCGGTGATATACATACGATAATTATATTTATGAAATAAAACCGATCTCTCTCTATTCATTACATTTTTAATTTAAAATAACATAAAAAAGATTTCAAAACTTTTAATTTATTTTAATTAAAATCATATAAATGATATTTTTATGTTAACTGAATATTTTTCGGAAAAATCTAAATTTTCATTCCTAGTGTTCTCCTTTTTGAACTTCTTGTATTAAATAAAAATTTCTTTTCTACATCGGCATTTGTGATGGACATAACACACATTCAGTCAAAAAATTTTAATTTAAATGGGGAATATACTTCTTCAAATGCGCATGACAGTACTTCTAAGCATATTCTACTCAAGTTTAATTTCTTATCTTTCTGTTTCTTTTATTACAAGGAAAAATGTCACACATCGATAAATTTATTTTCACACAAATCAGTCATTACAAATTCTATTGTGAGAAAAGTTCTCCCTAAATAATTTTGTGTCTTTCAAAACAGTACACTTAAAACAATTTTGTTCAGTGAAGTTAACCGACTGTTCTTCAGTGTATCCATACCAAATTTTAAAAACAATTTTAACATTTTGAAATGTATCCTGTATTAAATTTTTCAGTATACACAAATATTTCCTGCTGTAGGGAAGATATAGTATGAGATGTGGTGTGAGGTTGTGAAAGAATGTTTTCGTACGTGTAGACTATTTTTGAAAATTTAAATATCACTGAAGCTGATCATATAACTGCAAATGAGCCTTATTTTAATGTGTGCTGGTATCAAAATAAAACACTTTACAATATTAAACAGCCTATGGGTTTATACTCAATATCAAACTATTCTCAAAATGGTTTACAACTTCTATTCAAATTGTAAAGAAACTGAAATATAAATATATCTTACTGCAGTCAAAAATATTCATAATATGTAAATATCCTATTACTCCACTTATTTCAGTACATTTAAAAAACTGTAGCTGAATGCAATTTTTTACATTTATAAACGTGGCATAAAAGCTCACACAGTCGTAAAAATATTTTTAACATTTTTAAATATACTACTATAAAACGTATATGGATTGTAAGATCAGCTCTAAAATCCTAAAAGCTTTTAGAGGAGCAAAAAAATGTAATTTTGGATTGATCAAAATTTTAATATAATACACAAATATACATGTTATTAAGCAAATACATTTGAAAAATCAAACTTCCTTCTGAAATAAACGTAATTGAAAGAAAAATGTTTAATTGCAAATGTGTGGAAATACATGTTTATCTAAGAGGTATCCCCAAAGTGAGGCAATCCTCAAATTTAAAACTCAAACTCAGTGACACATCAATCCATGAGGGCCAGGAACTACTATGCCCATCCCAATATACGTGACCATTGGACGCTGAGGTGCATGAACAGTTGTCCCGATTTGGTGCTATGTCTGAAGAGAGACCTTCAGTGTTTAAGATACCAAGCAAGCTTGGTACTCATTTATCGACCCAATGCATCGGGGATGAAGGCAGAGTCGACCTTTCCCAGCCCGTTAATAGAACCCAAGACCTGTGGTGTGAAAGCACGATACACTACCACTCGACCCTATTCGCTGAAAAATAAAATTTAATGTTAGAATCTTATATAACTCCCTAATGAATGAGGGAGTCCAAACTTTTTTTTCATGTAAACTGTTTAGACGGAAATGGTTAATTATGAACATTTCAGAAGTTGCATAAATTAAAATTAACCGTTATAGTTTACATAAATTTTTAAGAGTAAAAAAGGTGTATTTTGGCTGCACGAATTAATTTTAAAGGGAATACGGTTACGAAAAAGTAGTACAAATATATCTAAAGTAGGGTTGGTTATCTTACATATTGTCAAACACAACAATGAATTGGAAGCCAATTCCACAATTCGTTGTTATAAAAATGTATGGAAAATTATAAGACTTATTTTTGCATTTGTAATTTATATACATATATATTTTTTCCTGTTAACTTTAAAAGCTAGAGCGGCATCCATCAAAACCGCGGTTCCCTCTCTTTTTTTCCAGATCGCCCCTGACTAAGCCGGCTCCGCCATAATAAGTGAAAATGCCGTATTTTGTTTGTCAAGATCATTTTATAGCAGACTGCGTTTTTCATGTATTTTAGATGGTCGTTTTATATTTTCTACATCAATATCTTAATGTCTGAATTTAAAATTACATAAAATTCTTGACATTCGCATCAATGACCATTATAATTTTTATTAGTAAATGAATGTGTCATCAAATGATTACATGACTATTATTAACATATCATTTTAACTATTTAATTAATTTTAAATATAACATAACGCACACAAATTTTCTGAACTTTAAAATAAATATTTCGAAAACTACTTCAGATATACTCAACATTTTTTATTCCTACGCTTTAGCTTTTCAGTTTTGCTTCTATGTAAAACTTTATTGTATATTCGTCGATTTTTTTAGTATATTTTTTGCTCTTAGCATACAGTTTTTAACTGAATCGTATGAAATCTTCGAAATATATTTAAAAATACCAAAGAAGCTATATAATAAAATTTGAAATTTATATTATACTCAAAGAGTTGCTAGAACTTATGGTAAATAATTTTTAACTGCGCGATACATTTTTTTTTCGAAATTTCAAATTGAAATTCTAACACAAAATTTCTAGATTTATACCGTCAAGATTTCAAAAAATATCCAGATTTTTAATTACTTATTCAGTTAGCCTTTAAAAAAAGGTAAATGTTGAGGTATTTTACATAAATAGATATTTTTGAAGAATAATTCGAATGTTTTTGAATAGCTCGAATTTAAAATTGATTTTTATTTTTATTTATATGCATAAATGTCTACTGTAAATGTTTCCGTATATTTTTGATTACCATTTATTCAAACATTCAAGTTATAAAAAAAATGCGGGAAAATCTTCATTCATGTTGTCTTTGATGTAAACTGAAGTTCAAGCACTTAAAATTCAAATATAATTCGGTGTATTTTAACAATATATATCTAGGCACTGTACGTAAACTTCCCTGAACACTTGGGCTTTGAAATCTAAAAAAAATTAATAGATCTTAATTAGTTTTTTTTCGTTATTATTTTTATCAAAGTGTAAGAAAATGTTTCAAATTGTTTGATGAAGTTTAAATTTATTCATTTTTAGTGGTTGGAAAGTTGAAAATATTTCAAATTTTAAAGTGTTTAGTGTTTTATTAATTTTTTTTGGCGTCTTATAGTGAAATAATCAATGTTTCAAAAACTGAAAACATTGATTAAGATAAGAAAAATGAAGCTAAAGTATATACTTAAAAAAAAGATAATTTGTCTAACTATATAAAATAGTAGATTGCCCTTATACACGCCCCAACTTGTTATAGTTTTAAATTAATATGAAACCAAAAGGGAATTGTAACATATTTTACTTATGCGTTGGGACTTTTGAAAACTTTTAAAAAACAAGCTAACAAACAAACACTTCCTGGGGCCTAAAGAAATTTTTCCCCGATTTCTTACGATTGCTCCAGGATCAAAACACGAGAGTTCCCTGCGAGCCATAAAACTTCCTATCAGTGTCCTGCTGTGTTGCTTCCACCGTCCCCAATTTTCTTTCAAGATGTTAAACCTTTAAAAGGGGGAAAGGATTTCAGAAAAGTACGAATAATCCGCTTTTGAAAATGTTACTTGAAGGCAAAAAAACCCGTGAGGTGCTTTTTCGAAGCATCTTTACAATGACGGAATTTTTCGTGCTAACCCCTTGGAGGGTTAAAAAGTACTGAAATAAGTGGAGGAATATGATATTTACATAGTATGAATATTTTTGACTGCAGTATATTTACATTTGATTTTCTTTACATGTTGAATGGAAGTTGTAAGCCATTTTGCGAATAGTTTGATATTGAATATAAACCCATAGGCTGTTTAATATTGTAAAGTGTTTTATTTTGATGCCAGCACACATTAAAATAAGGCTCATTTGCAGTTACATGATCATCTTTAGTGATATTTAAATTTTTAAAATATTCTACTTGTACGAAAACATTCTTTCAAAACCACACACCACATCTTAACTATGTATTCCATACAGTAGGAAATATTTGTGTATACCCAAAAAATTTAATACAGGATACATTTCAAAATGTTAAAATTGTTTTTATAATTTGGTATGGTACATTGTGGAACTGTCGGTTAACTTCACTGAACAAAATTGTTTTAAGTGAACTGTTTTGAAGCACACAAAATTAATTAGAGAGAACTTTTCTCACAATAGAATTTGTAATGACTAAATTGTGTGAAAATGTAGCTATCGATGTGTGACATTTTTCCTTGTAATAAAAGAAACAGAAAGATAAATTAAACTTGAGTAGAAAATGGTTAGAAGTGCTGTCATGCGCATTTGAAGATGTATAGCCCACATTAAAATTAAAAATTATTGACTGAATGAATGTTATGTCCATCACAAATGCCGATGTAGAAAGAAAAAAATTTTTATTTAATAAAAGAAGTTCGAAAAGGAGAACACTAGGAATGAAAATTTAGATTTTTTCCGAAAAATATTCAGTTAACATTAAAATATCATTTATATGATTTTAATTAAAATAAATTAAAAGTATTAAAATCATTTTTTATGTTATTTTAAATTAAAAATATAATTGAATAGAGATAGATGGGTTTTATTTCATAAATATAATCATCGTATGTATATCACCGCATGCACCATTTATAGTCTTATTGTTTAAAAAAAGAGATAGGGCCTTCGCTCCTTTTACCTCATTACTTTTTTTAAAAACAAGAAAGTGAGCGCGTTTTCTTACTCTCATAATCAAAAATGAATACAGGTTGCTTTTTTCTGGTTCAAATCACAATACCAAATTATTTTTTTTTAATTTTTAAAAAATGACAGAAAAATTAATTTTGTTTCAAGAAAATATAATTATTTTTCAACTTCTAACACACTATTTATTTCATTTTTTACCCTACATTTTATTTTAATTTTACTGTGATTAAACATATATGGGAAACGACCGACATACAAGATTTCCCAAGGCAACTTATAAGCTAGCTGTAAACGATTGATCTCTTGGTTCTTACTTGACAAAGGGAACGAACTGAGTCATAAAATTTTCCCCGTTCGATCTCCGAAGTTTTAAAAGAGGGAAAGGAAAGAAGACTGTTGCATTTTTAAAGCGAACGGCAAAATAACAGTAAACGCTTTCGGAAAAACTGTTCAGGAGGAAGCTAACCACCCAGAAGGTTAATCTTGGCTGGGCCATCTGGTAGCGGTAAAAGTCAGTTCGTTAAAAAACTAATCGAAAATAAAATGATTAAACCTTTTCCTAAAAAAATAATTTGATGTTATGGAGTTTACCAAGCGTTGTATGAAGAATTTTCCTTTCATGAAGGTATCCCCTCTAATTTGCACCAGTATTCGGATGCGTTAATTGTTATTCACTATTTTATGGGTGAGTTAGGAAATGATCCCCAATTAACAAAATTATTTGTAAAATGTTCGCATCACAGAAATTTAAGTATAATTTTTGTGGTACAGAATATTTTTCATTAAGGGAAAGAAATTAGAGAAAATACCTTAAACGCTCATTATCTTGTATTATTTAAGAATCGAGGAGATCAATCCCAAATTACACATTTAGTTCGCCAATTGTATCCTCGTAAAGTGAAATTTTTTCAAGAATGTTACGCAGATGCCACATCAAAACCGTACGGATACTTACTTATTAATTTAAAACCTGAAACTGATGAATCCTTGCGTGTGCGCACAGGTATGTTTCCTGGAGATGTTTATTATGTATATCAACCTCGATAACCCATTACTTTGAAGCATATAAATAGATTCAAATTGCTCAATGAATATTCATTAGTTCACAAGATGCCGGTGTGTTCTGAACAAACTTTAGAGCCCTTAAAACTAATTTCTAAAACAAAAAAACCCAAAATCTATTTTGAAAAAGTGTTCAAAGAAAGAAATAAAAACTTTGCGCGAGTGTGTGCTGAATGTTTTATGTGGTAACATATCATTGACTAAAACTAAAAAAAAATCGCTTATATCCCTATAAAGAAAGCTTAAGAAAATTTTCTAACAAAAAAAACACCTCTTTACGAGAAAAAGAAAATTTTAATTCAAAAAGGAGAAGGATTCTTATCTATTTTATTACCTGTGACTATTTCCGTCATCAGTTCTTTAATTCAAAATGGAATTTGGCAAAAATTTGTACTGGTACCCGAAGAAAGAGTTCAAGTAACTGAACACTTATCGGAACTTGATCAACGCATGAAAAACATTCTCCATAATAAGGATTTAATGGAAGAAGAAAAAACAATTCTCTATTAACAAGTTTTACAAAAATATACGCACTTTTCAAACGAAAATCGAAGAGAGTCTGAATCAGTTCCAAATGAAACATCTCTATCAGAAAATCAAGAAACGAAATCATTAAAAGAAAATCTAAAAGAGTCAGTAGTAAAGACGGAAAAAGAAGTGTTTGAGGATGAAGTTTTTAGAATTGTTCCAGCTAGGTATAAAGAAAAAGCAAAAAATATTTTCCAGTTTTTAAAGCTTCAAGAATCTTTCAGTTGAAATTCTGATGGTGAAATTATTTACAAAAACACTGTTATTCCAGGAAGCAATATTGCATTCCTCGTGAATGATTTTCTACGGAATCGAAAATCAGCTCCTGAAGGAAGATATGTATTTTTAAGAGCTTTGAATGATGTAAATTTACGAAAAATCTAGATTTAAATAAAAAATTGTATCAGAATAACAAAATTATTAAGAAACCAATAATGTATGCTCGCAGAAATGTATGGTTGAAACTTTGAAATAAATGATACTTATTTGATTAAAAAAATTGTCTCAATTGTCTCCTTATGATTTGAATAGTTTTCTTTTGCAGAAGAAAATATACTTATTTGATAAAATTTAAAAGTTTCAAATAGATTATTAAATAAAATTATATTAATTTTTTGGGTGAAAAATTTATCACAGAAAAAAAAAAATATTAATTTTTCGAGAGAAAAAGAAATTTAACATAGAAAAAAATATTAATAGAATAGGGGGGATAAATAGAAAAAAAATAGAAAATAGAAAAAAAATAAGTTAAATAAAAGACACAAATATTTAGTTTTATTCCATTTTTTATTTTCTAAATACAAGTCTAAAGGCCGTATCACACGCAGACTTATTTCAAGCAATTTTTCCTCCTACTGAAGGTGAAGGGTTGCCGTAAACAAAAAACGACATGCTCTGACGTCAACCGCACACTTTCCCCACATTGAAATGTTACTCGCCGATTTTTCTCCTTCGGAAACAACTATACATTATTTTTTATACCGCTCGAGCTTATAGGATTCCTATTGGCTAGAATACCAAGCAATTTTTTATTCCGGGCAATTTCTTGAGCTCACTAGCAAGAAATTGCTCTAAAGCGGTTGCTATGGCAACTGAGTAAAAATTGCTCGAATTGGACGAAAAATTGCTTGAAATGTATACGTGTGATACGGCCTTTACACCATATCGCTTTACAAATTGATACATTTGAAAATCATTTATATACAATTGATTCAAATATAATGCATAGAATAGCCTTGACTGCGTTTGAATAAAAAGTAAATACAGTATTGCCCACAAACAATGGATGTTGGTGATTGAAACACTTTAGAATTCCATAATACATCTAATGTATTATGGAAGTACTAATGTTATAGAATACAGAAGGTTGTCCAAACGAGTCATAAAATTCTAATTCTGTTTTATCATTTACAAATAATGCTAACCAGTGTGTTCCAGGTTGTGATGAGTCATCAGAATTCACAATAGCACACATGTTTTCTTCCAGAGGAGGGAGCGTATCTCTAGAATAAACACCTTGAAAATAGGGGGACGTTGTCTTCTCTTGAGATAAAACTGTATACATTTGCATTCCATCCATTCTTTAATTTCCGAAATCATACAAGATATTTCTCGATTTGTTTATTTCGATTAAATTTTCAAACTCGGCGAAAACGATAACACATACGGTTTGTTTTAAAGATTTGCTGAATTTTTTAATTCTAAACGCAAATTGCTATGTTTTATCAGACTTAAATGTTCTCCTGAAGAACGTAAATCCGGTGAGAGGTTAAATCCAAATAATGTATTTGAATCTTTAAATTATTTTCTAGAAATAAAAATACCTCTGTCTTGACCCATTCGATCTGTCCCAACAAATAGAGTTTGATAGGCCCGTATATATTAATCTTTAGAAAAATCGAGTTCTAATGGATTGTGAAAAATTTAAATTAAAATGTTTAAACTCATAAGGAGATTTTGAAAATGCTCCGTGAAAAGCTTCATTATCTACACTTCCTACAAAATGTTTTTTTGGCATTTGGCCTGAAAATATGTTATCTTGAATAAAAGACATGCTTCCTTTAGGAATCGAATACACTTTGCACAGAACTCGGCTAATGGGATATTTTGCGCTTGTTTTTTCCAGTGCTTTCGCATGACTAAGAATAACTCCAGGATTCACACGAACTTTTCGTATGAATAAAGAAACATGATCCAAAACAACTTTAAATCCTTCAGATCCTTGTAAACAAAATTCGGGCTTGCTTCGTATTAATTTTCTTTTCAAATCCACTAAATTGAGTAAAAGACGATCTTGGTGGAATAAATCCGAATGTATAGAACCAATCATGTCTACAGTTGCACTTTCTTTAAAAAATTCGGTTCTTTTCTTTAGACCATCATCAGAATCTTTGTAAAATAGTTCAGCCGTTAATTGGGAAGCTTTGCTGTCATATCCATGGTTTAAGAGAGTTTCAATATAAGATCGATAGGGATATGTATTACTGGAATTGGAAACCACGGGATCATTTAAGGATACATCTACTTGAGGAAATAAAAAATGTAGGAATAAATTCACAGGTCCTATAGTATCATCTTTAGTAATAGGTGTATTGTCCACTTTTACTATTTTCGCTCTTACGTATAATTGTGTTTGACTGAGATCTATGTAATCTTCTGCACTTCCGGAAATGTGAAATTCTACAGGTGCGTTGTCGAAAACGTTAGAAAGAGGATGAAATTGTTTCCACTGTCCATCTTGAATAACTGTTTGAGTTCCTGGTAAGTTGAAAAGTTCCAATTCAGATTTAACACATTCAGTTGAATCTTTAAGAAAAATGGCATTTTTACGAGTCGAAAATGTCACGTACACTCACTATACGTGCTTTGGATGAAATGAATTTTTTCTGTTTCTTACGCTTTCTTTTATACTGTTCTTTCCCTACCATAGACTGAATTCTATCAATAGCTTTCTGAGCTAACTTTTTTTCCACTTTCTCTGCTTCTTGTTTTTACAGATTCTTTAAAATTTTCTCCTGACAATACATCAGAGGCAACACGACTCCTTGTCATTAATACTTCTTTTCCAATAGTTTTAACTCCTTTTACTAAAAAAGGTAAAGCTGCTCTAAACAATCGACGAAATATTCCTCCGATTCCATAACCCTTTTGAAAATTAATGCCCTTGTAATGAGTCAGACCCGAACCTATTTGACCTGCATAATGGTCTTTAAATCTTTAGTACAGTAAATGTATGGTACACTCATCTTGGTCTTTTATCTCCAAATGAGGATATGAGAAATGCATTGCTCTTATGCGAAAATGAAGCACTATGATCACTTTACCTCTTTCAAAGGGAACAAAATCACCCGAATTGATTCTCAGTTCAGATTGAATAGTTTGAAACGAGTGTCTCACCAAAGGTAAGTATTGAGGTCTATCATAATATTAACTAATCGTTTCCCCGTCTTTACCTTTAGTGTGAACGATTCGCAATAAAAGAGCCTGTATATCTCCCACAATTTGGGGTGAAATTAGATCAAAGTAAACGTAAAAAACTGAAAAATTAGACCAAGCATCAGCAACCAATTCGCTTTTCATGTTACCTATTATAATTGCATTGCGTTTGAATCCTAACAATTCGCCTAAATTCTCTAAGTGAAGGCTGCTACCTTGAACTGCATTAATTTTCACCCGTTTTGTTGCTTTATTATAATTTATTGTGAACCGATTAGGATTTTTGGGTAAAGCAAGTTGTACGGCTGATATAATATCTAACATTGATTCATAACAACCCACATCAATTGTTCGCTTAACAGTTGAAGAGATATTGCCGTCACCAACATTGTATAGAAAATAATTGTTAGTATCATTTACGTTAAGCCAAGAATGAGGGTAGATGATTTCAGACAATCCCACTTCCCATTCACCATTTAAACAAACAGGAGAGGGTAATTGAGTTTTGAAAGACCTTTTGAAAATGAGTCGGTAATAAAAGAGTTTAACTATTTATACTTTTTGAATATAAGTCACCCAATCATTAAATTTTTCAGGATAGCCTGAAAATATAACAAAATATTCAGTGATTCCTCGTCTTTTTCTTTGTTTTATAACATTCTCTACAGGATAGAAACCAGAGTCGACAACTTTTTGTAATTCTGCTTCGTAATAAGTACCTTTAATCTCTTTACCTTGTAAATCTTTTAATCTATAAATGATTGGAATTCTTTGCACGATTTCATAAACTGTGAAAAGTTCTCTTCTCCAGTTTTGTTCGTATCCTTTTTCAAAGTGAAGTTTTTGTTTATTAATGCGTACAACATCACCAATTTTAAATCTAGGGGCTTTAGGTTTCTCATTTCTTAGATCACCGTATAAATTTTTTAATACTTGCTTCCGGTTATGCCTACTTACAGAAACAGGTTCCATTTTAATTGAACGGTGATACGAGAGCGATTATAACTGTCTATTAATTTATCAATGACGTCGATGTAATTTTTAGTGTTAAATTCAGTGAAATATTTACACATTTTTGTTTTTAATGTCCGATTAAACCTTTCAACAATGCTAGCTTTAGTTTCGTTATTTGTAAAAAAAAATTTACATTCAGATTTTTTAAATAATTTTGAACTATTTTTTTTAAAAACTCCTTACAGGTAATCTGTTTGCAACTCTTTAGGCTTTCTTTCATTAAAAATAATTTCTAGCCCAGACTTGACACTTTTTCCAAATTAATCTTTCAGAGGAACTGCCCAAGCAAATTTTGAAAATAAATCAATGCAAGTTAACAAATACTTATACCCTTTATTAAATTCTGCTAAAGATTGCATATCGACTAAATCCGCTTGAAACTGACGATCAATATCACTTACAAACACTCGATTCCACTGAAACTTATGTCGAACAGGTTTATGAAGAGTGTAAGCATCTTTCTGCGATAACCAATGTTTTACATCTTTTTTACTATATTTCCCTTTTACAGAGCGATGTAATGCTTCCACACACCGAAACAATTTGGAGCTTCAGGATTTTCGTAAAATGCTGCTAAATCTTGATACAATGTTGCCGATGAAAAAAACTTAATTGAATGACTATTACAATGAATAGTTATGTTATTTATATACTTTTTGGAAAGGCAAAAAGTTTATGTATGAAAACATGAGCATAAATTTTTTCACTTTCATATGAAATACATTTAAAATATCACTTGTACATACTTTGATAATTTCTTTTAAAAATACTCTTATTTATTTTTAAGATGTGAAACGATTTCAACACAAATTAAAGTAACAAACAATAAAAATAATAAGAACTCAAATTCAGCATATAAAAAAACGTTTTATTCAAATTTGTAAAAACAAAATATTGTGTGAATCTTATAAAATCTTTAAACAAAATCCTCATAGTATTCAAAACAATCAGGTGGACATAACATGTCTCTTACTTCTCTTAAAATAACATCCAAGCGAAGATTTTTAAAAAATTCTTGAGTTATATAATGTACAGGTTTTAACAATAAAAAGTGTTCATTTTCAAAAAGATTATTATAAAAACAATCAACTATCTCATTAGCTCAGTGTTTCTCAAACTGTGGGGCGCGCCCCCCGGGGGCGCGATACACCTACAAGGGGGCGCGAGCATATCGAAAATAAAAGTTTAAAAAAAATTTATTTACTAGAATGAAGTAAAATAAAAAAATTCTGACATAATAAAAACTATACACATTTACGCGGAAATAATATATATATATTTATTATCTGCGATTTTACATCATCAAAAATAAAAGCTTTTACTTCAAAACCTCATTTTTTAGCTATTTTTGATACTATAACCAAATAAAAAACGTTTTATTCGATTTGCTGTAATCCCATGATGAGAGATTTTTTTATTACTTTTTCTTTTCAAAGCGAAAATGCTACTCTTTTAGAGGAAAGACAAAATCCAGAGCCATAATCAAAAAACATTTTATGAAGATAAAAAGTTCATCACTGTTATATATTATTGCCATCAGCTGTAGGCAGCAGAATGTATTTGCTTCGGTTTGACCTTCGAACTCACTTGTATGGTTAGTTACGTCCCTGCTCTTATGTGTATTTGTTTTTTTTCATTTAGGGAAGTTTGAAGGATTACTAAGCCAAGCATAATGAAAAAAGTTTTACATAATTTTTTTAGAACATCCATATTGTAATAATTACACTTTTAATCCGGGAGCGGGAACGCCGAGCACACAGTGCACGAAATCGGTAATTCTGGCAAAATTGTTTAATTGTTACCAATGGCCCTGACACACACTACCCTCCTATTTGACAATCTTAACGTGAACTAAAATATATTTGTCACATATCTCCTCTTTCTTGGAACTACAGACGTTTTTTTTTTACGATCTTAAGGTACTTGTTTTGTCTGAGTTCCCGGTGTGATAACTTTTTTTTTCGAAATGTTTTCTGGGTCCTTGAAAGCAAGTGTGAGTATACTTTTTCTTAATTAAATTATTCACTGGAATTACGATATTTATTGTGTACTATAAAAATAATTATAAAAAAAAGGATTGGGGTGACCCAAATAACCCCGCTCGTCCATTAAAATCGAGTGCGCGCCTGCTGCAGGTTTAAAACACGTTGAAGTCACTTAAATATTAAAAATAATACAATTATTCTTCATCAGAATTTTTTTATTGTTCATTATTCAACATCAATTCTAAATGCTAATTCTTTGAGACTTAAAATTACAGTTCGCTTAAAACTAATTATAATTTGAGCAATCATTTTAAAAAATCATTTTACATTTTTGTAAACATTGTCGCACACTTGGCTTTACTCTCCTTACAATTAAGCGATTATATCAATAATGTTTTATTTTCTTATAAATGAACTTGTGCAAACAGCGGGTACTTCGGCCGGTATACTTTTAATGTATCAGTGCTGCACAGAGTATTTTATAACTAATTAATTAATACTAAATTAAGAGCAAGTTTAATAAGTATTAGCGACTTCCATGGGCTTGTCTTACAGAGCAAAGTTTTTCAAATGAATGCTTATATTAGAAATTGACCCTCTGAGTTCTTTTTCCACATTTAGCTGATATCTATATTTTGTCTTCTAAGCAACCACCGCATTTTGCAATATGTTCCAATTTAAAAATTAGAGAAAGGAAAAATAACATAATATAATTATCCTATCACTTAATTTTTTTTGCTCAAAAGTAACATGTACGAAATTTAATTCTCTTGTCATGAATTTGTACGGTTTATAATAAAGATTGTTGCTTTAGCGTCAAAGTGCATTATTATTGCATTCAGTACATTATTAATGTATAAGGGGGGGCACGATAAGAATTGTGATTGAAAAGGGGGGCGCCAGTATTGAAAGTTTGAGAAGCACTGCATTAGCTTCAAGTGATGAAACATATGAATTAAATGTTTCTTTCCGATTCCTCCATAACTCCTCAGCGAAAGTCTGATGCTTTTTCAGTCCTTTTTCGTTCAGGAGGCTACAAATAAATTTTTTCAAAATTTGCGTCAAGTATTGTTGACCCAGACTAACATCCAAAGAAGAAGGTAATGCATTTTCTATAGGGCCTTCGCAGAAGGTTTTATATGCAGTTAAAAAGTCCATACATTGAAACATATTGTTTATAGCAGCATTTTCAATAGCATAATATTTTTCAATCATTTCAGCCTACTGCTCTCGGGATATGGTTATTTCTTTAAAAGTGGGCTCTTTATCTGGACCGTATTTAATGTGCTTGAAAGTAAAATCAATGAAGTTCTTACTGGTTATTTGAATGTGTCGTTCAGGAGGGAAAAGTCCACTTGGTAATTCCTCCAGTGATTCCGGCACTTTCTTTTTACGCGTGATATATTCGATCCACCGTGGGTCTAATGTTATTCCCTCGGGAGTTGGGTAGTATGTTTTTCCATATTTCTTCAAACGTCTTATGTGTACTGATACGGAATCATAATAGGTGCTTGCAAAGAGAAAAACATCATCTCCAATTGGAAATACTCCATCTGGAATGCAATCCTCGGTAAATTTTCCATACTTCTGAAAATAATATATCAAAATTAATAAAAATCAGAAATGTGTAAAAAACGTTATAAAAACTACATATTAAATTTATTTAATTTTCTTACTTTTGAAACTTCTCTTCTGGTTTTCTTATTTGCAAGAGATTCCACGGCTTTTCCAAACTTTCGTTTTTCGCTATGTGTTTCAGACATCATCATTTTTTTCTTGTTGAATACAGTCCACCGCAATACTAACAAACGAAATGAATTTTGAACTAAAATGTGATAAGGGTCTAACGCATATTGATCGAATTACACTTGAGTGGCGTACGCTGAGTGGTTGAAAGCAATGTATTCATCCACTCTACTCATTGAGATAATTTCTGACGTAGAATTCAGTCGCCGTCTTGTAGAATCAAGATCAGACAAGCTAAAACAAGTTAAGTCGTAATCCGTTCACGCTGATGACGAGTATACTCCGGCAAATTTTTCTGAATAATCAGTTTACTTTGTATCTGTACTGCGTGTGTATGTAATCATTATACTGAATTAAAATTTACAAATTATTAAAATAATATATAAATTAAATATTTTTTTATTTCATTTTAATTAAGAAAATGATTTCAAAACACGTCGCCATCTGCTTCGCCTGCAAAATTAAAGTCATGAGATTAAAAACATAAGTTTTCTTCAGGTCTGTATGCCTTCATAGACAATGGTTAGCGTAACTGAAAATTTATTGTCCTATTGAGACATTTTGATCTGAGTCCGTGAGTTTGAATCTGGATTTATTATTATTATTTTTTTTATTTGAGCGTTATTTACTTCAATCATTTTAAAATCTATAATTAGTGTATATTATAATAAATAGGTGGCGCCATGAGCACGTTTAACATTCCCATACTTCCATTTTTTGTGCACATTTTTCAAAAACTACTCAACTTAGCTGTAGGAGAAAACAATTCAACTCGCCCCATCAACTCGAAAACCAAAACCATTGCAGGAGAGAAACAACTCAACTCAGCAGGAGTAAAAACAACTCAATTCAGCACCAGGAACGAAACAACTCGAATCAGCAGGAGGAAACAACTCAACTCGAATCAGTAGTAACGAAACAACTCAACTCGTCAGCAGGAACGAAACAACTCAACGCGTCAGCAGGAACGAAACAACTCACCTCTTCACCGCCTTTACAGTAGAATCGGCTTTTTCTACCTACTAACACCATACAAAGGAAAGAATTTTAGGGAATTCTCAACAAGTTCAAAATTATTTTTAACTGAGTTGGCCTGATTACAATTATGTTGTAACCTTTTATATTTATACATTAAATGTGGGAGAAATTATCGCAAGTTCGACTTGCTTGGTGTTCAGGGTGCGAGGGCCTCGCTTGAGGTTGAGGGCTCTGGTGCATGGCACCGCTTAAACCATTGGTAGGTACGCCACTGTGTTCACTAGTACTTTCTGTTTCAGTTCTTGATGTAACTACTTGTAGAAATCAAATTTAATTCAGTTGAATGAACTTGCTGATGACTTTTTAAGAAAAAATAAAAATCTTCCAAATTTTGATGGAATTTAATTTTTGTTTACGGTAGAATTATATTTGTAGTACAAATAAGAAAATATACGTAAAGTAAAATTATTCATTCAGATCTGAACCGAAAACCAATATTTTTGGCAGAACGGAAACCGGAACAGAAACGATATATATATATTTTTATAGTTAAACCAGAACAAAAAAAATTATTGTTCGAAGTCTTGGCTCTATGTGTTTTGAAATCACTTATTTAAGGTATTATTCCAAGATTTAATTAAGGAATTTGATTTCTTTTAACTGAACACACACACACAGTATTTCGATATACGTAGAAGTCTTAATTTTTTTTCCAGGAGCTTTTTTCTTATTTTTTAAGGTAACATTCCCCTCCCCCCCAGAGTATAATGTGCACTCATGAATTTCGATCTTATTTTCTGTGTTCAAATTGTGCGTTATACGCCGGCTTTTACGGTACTTAATTGTTTCTACAACTGTTACGGCTATTTTGTTTCAGACGTATATGTTTAGTTTGTTGGGTTATATATTTGACAAATAATAATTTTTTTAAAAAAATTCTTACATTTTCGTATAATATTAGTGGTGTTTCGAAAATTTACAGAGTACGTAGTTTATACTTATACTACGCAATTGTGCTCATAAATAACAAAATAAAATGGAAATAAAGTACAAATACATTTTTAAAGGAAACCAGAACACACGTGAATATAAAGATATATATTTTTTTTCAAAAATTAAGCCCATTTCTGGATATTTCATTATAAACTAGGGACTACTATATATATATATTTATAATAAGAATGTAAATGTTGGAAAAAGAAATTTTTCTAAATGAGAGAGAGATTTCGTTAAATGTTTTCTGCTACGCATTATACTTCCTTGATTATCTCTAATTGTAGCTATAATAAAGTGAATAATTAGTGTGTGAAAAATTCTTCTAAGATAGTATGACAAATCTAAATAAGTTTTTGGAAATTATAATTTAATGGCTAATTTTTATTTTTGTTCGAAAACTTATAATTTTAAGTTATATTTTCGTATTAATTTTAGAACAGTAGCTCCTAAACATACTTTAGGAAAGGAGAAAATTTTTGTGCTTCGAGAGTGACACAACACCGATCAGAAAATATTTCTTAAGATGAATCCAAATTCCATTAATGATTGTATCTTCATCAAACTTGTCTGTTATAAAAACAAACTATTCTCTATAACAAACCACTCTCTCTGATGAAGGAATTCACACACAAACACAAGTGGTACTCTATTTAAACCCTGAATGAAGATTCATATGTGTGAGCATGTTAGAAGAGAAAATCTCTAAAATAATTGCAAAAATTGAGAATTATGTGAATAAATGGGTCGATGATTACTTTAACGAATAATATAGATGTGATGTGGAAGTTAGAACAGTGAGGTGTTTCTTATACAATAGCCACGAATCACTTTATAGTATTTTATTAAAGATAGAAAATAAAAATTTAAGCATGAGTTTATTTAGACAGTTAAGTTTATAATAGCTAAAACTTTTGCAGTAAATTTAATTTTAAAATTTAAAAGGAAACAGAGTATTAGACTATTTTTTTTATAAATGTGAATAAATTAGTCTTTCACACATACATGAAAAACAAATCACTAGTTACAAAAATGAAACTAGGCTAATAATTTAAAATATCACTTGCCTGTACAAATTCATTCTGATATAAGAACGAATTCATTTACCTTTAAAATGTACATTAATATTACCAAAAAATATATATTATAAAAAAAACACATTTTCTTTATTTATAAGTGACTTCTTTTTTCTTACATAAGGATAAAACTCGAAACATGTAATTCATTTTCAAAGTATTATTAATCACAGTAAATGGATTATTAAAAACTTATATAATAATTTTTTTTTATTTGTAATTGAGTTCCTAATTTACTAAGCTCAAATATATATTTCTTCTACAAAATTAAATCCATTAAAAATATTTTGATTTACGTGAATGAAAAGAAAGAACAGATTGTTATTTTTACAGTGAAAATTTCATGCGCAAGGGAATTTAACTATTGTACTCAAGGCACGGAATAAAAAACTGCCTGAAAAATGATCTCCCAAATGGGGACAAAACTTTTATGTTTCAATGAACCACTAGGGCATAGAAACATGCTATAACGCCAAAAAGGCAACCCAGAATAATGATGTCATTGCACCTCTACCAATGACAAGCAACCTCTTTTCCTCTGACTGTGCCGAAGAGGAACACCCGAGGTGTGAGGAACTCAAAAAGTGCTCTTTATATAACGTTACGCCACATAATATTGCTTTAATAAATCATCAATTTTACTTTTAAGTGAAATTTATCTTTTATAGTTTGTTCTCACCAGTATTCCTCTTAACCAACAGTGCAGGACTTGTATAAGGTGATTGTGTAACTGATACAATTCTATTTTTTCCTCTATTATTTCACAATTTCTTTGGTAGTAGCTCTTTTTGGGCACTTAAATTTAAGTTGCATGAACTGCAAGGCATACTTGAAGTGCAAGGAATACTACTTTTTCTTCAGCAAATAGATATAACTCAATAACTTGTTGTAATACTCTATCAGTTAATTGTGTAATTTTAAAGGGTTAAAGTTTTTTTAAGTAACTGATATAATCTATTTTATTTAGCTCAATTTCTTTCACTTGCTTTTCAAATTAATTAAAAATACTGAGTATTTTTAAATCAAACTTTGGTATTAGCTTTCTCCGTTTGATAGGATTCTTCTTAATTACTGGTTAGCTATTATTTTCAAATTGCTTTTGGTGCTTAGTTTTGGTTTTATTTTCCAAGTCTTAATTTTTCTCTGTTCTAAATTTCTTTGCTCGTGTCTTCTTCTCTCTAACTTTTCAAATTCTTCCTTTTTTTAACTTTACTTTTGATTATTTGAACACAAACTTCATAATTTTTAGTAATTGTTATAGTAGTTTTTAGTTTACAATTGTTGCGTTAAAATGTACTTAAAGTGCCTATACTTCAGAGAACTTAAATAACATGCATAAAAGAAAATTCTTTATCCTTATTCATTTCTTCTTCATGTGTGTGTAATCTATTGAATGGCTATAAACAAGAAATATCAATTCCTTTTGCTAAATGAGTAGTTAATTTCAATTCCAATGTAATTTAGTCTAACATTTTTCTTGGCCAAAGAAGGGAGTATATGTTATAAAAACAATTTATTTGCTAGTTCTTTTTAAGCAATGCCCTCTTTTGTCTGCTTACTTCCAAAGTACATTGCACTTTCACACCTACATAATAAGTTTCACAATTACATCTGTGTTTGCCGCATCCTATGATGTTACAAATTTATTATCTATATGCAATATGAAGAAATCAGGTCATATTTGTTCAATAATATCAACTGGCTTTTCATTATCAGAAACAACATAAATACTTATGACTGGGCCTTTTACCTCATCGACTTCACAATATCAGCTTCAATCTTTTCTAGAGGGGTCACTGCAGGTTCCTTTTGATTTCCAGAAACATGTAATATAGTATAAACATGTGGCAGTAGGTTCATTTTTCTGTTTGAAGTTTCTGGGTAGTAGTAATCTTTTAAAAGACAACAAGAACTTGTAACATATAGAAAGGTTGTACTTCATTACAATTTATTGAGTTTTGCTTCGCTCAATTTTTGACATTCTTCAGAGTTTTCACCAACTTTCTCAATAGGTAAACTTCTCAGTTTTGAATAATCCTTTTCAGATTTAGAAACATAATTTTTAGCTTTATGTCCTGTTTCAATATATTTCCAGTATGTTAAAATTGACTTTGGCTGGGAACAGTCCCTTAAAATGTTCTCAAAGTTATTTGCAACTAAAGTATTTTCATTGGCCTCTTTCATATTGATTACTACTGTACTATTCCTTTTCATTGATTGTTACAATCTGATAATCTTTGAAGTTTTATTTATCATGATGCAGTTCCTTATGCAGTTGTTTATTCTTCAGAGGTGGCTTCAAAGTATCACTATCATTTAGCTTTTCAACTAAGTCAACTTAGTCCTATTATCAATAAGATAGTTTTTCTTCTTGAGACAATTAGCGTTTTATATCATCCAGTATAATAAGATATCGTATAATTCCTCAAAAGTACCTTCTTTAACCTCAGTTTGCCCATTCATTAAAAAACACCTCATAATTTGTAAGCATAGTTTTTCCTTGTGCTTCCTATTTTTTGTTGCTAACTTACAGAGGATAAACTTTTGCTACATGTGTAATTAAATTGACATTTCAAATGTAATAAATATTTAAGTATTATGTATAAGGTTTATCTGAACTTCCAATTTTGTACTCAAGAATTTATTGCTATATTGAACCAATGTTTTAATGGTAAATAATTGAAAATAAAGAGAAAAACAAATGTAATAAATTTGGTTACTTAAAAAGATTTTTCTTTTCCTCAATTACTTAATGTCTTGTTAATTGTTTCAACTGAGAATTTCTAAACAGCAGAATTGATTATTTGGCTGAAATGATTCCGAAAACTTTATATGAATGTGAAGGGCGGCACTGCAAGCACTCTAACGCATGACTTTCCTCGCTTTGCATGGAGATCCCCAGATGAAACGGAGAAGGGAAAGGAAAGAAAGAAAACAAGTTCTTGACTTAAGATGAACTTTTTAGCCTCTTTGCAACAACATGCATTTAAAAGTTTACTGTATTTTCCTACATTTAATCTGCAGCAGCATATTATCCGCTAAGCCTTTTTTTAGTAAAAAGGAAAAAAACATTGTATAATCCATAGCACCGTATAAGCCACTGCAGTTGTTATGACAAATAATCCAAAATATAAACTGCTGATAACGTGTGTCACATAAGATAAAAAGTAAGATTAAAAATAGAAGTAAGAAATTGTCCAGAAAACAAAATTTATTATGAAATCGCTTTTAATAAATATGTATGATAATATTTTTTACGATAATCTCAATAAAACAAAAAAATTCTTTGTTACTGCCATCTATGTCTTGAGTTGTTAAGCAAAACATTGCACGCGGAAAAAATCTTTCTTTTTTTTTTTTAATTTAGCAAGTTAGCAGCAAAAAAATTAGGATCGAGACTGCTTTCTCATTGTTATTTAAAATTCATTTATTTTTTTCTCTTATTCTGGCCGGTGAGGTTTTCCATGATGATCAGCTCTTTAACGTCGATCACAGTTTTCGAAATTGGTCTTGTTTTTTCTCCACAAACGAATATTCGATTCGTCAATGTTGAAAAACCTTGCAGCTTCCTGATTTTAGTAGCTTTCTCTATAGCTTTAAACTTGAAGTTTGCAGTGCAACTTACCCACTTTTGCTTCAACATAATGAAAACTTTCAAAGGACTTAACAGCAAAATAAGCAGTCAAGAGAAAATTGGAAATGGCACCAGTGAGTAGTAACTGTTTTTTCCTTCCAAGGAACTGAATTCGTTTTTGAATGTAATTGAACAAAATTTAGTTTCAGCTGAGTCATGAAAGAGCCATCTATTTGTTTTATAAAACATAAATGGCATTTCTTTCAAAACTTTATTGTTAGCTTTTCTAATGGAAAATGTTTTTTCTCAGATAATCCGTGGTGGCATATAATAGGCACAGCGAAATTTGAAACTTTTTTAACACATAATATGCAGATTATATACAGGAAAATACAGTAACTAAGATAGTATTTGTGTAATTGTTTTATCCCCTTTTTGTAAACTGTTAGAATGAACAATTTTGTTTGTTAACTCTTAATCTTTACTGGCTAACAAAATAAACCCATTACTCATAATCATTACATGTATGCACCTGTATATAGTGAAAATGAATTAAATCTGCGTTGTGTGAAATGAAGTATGTAATTAAAAAATATGAAAAAAGATTATGAAATGCAACACATTTTATGGAAAAAATTAGTTGTACTTATAGTTACTAATATAATGTAATTGTGAGAGTTTATAGAAAGTAAATTAATATAACACTCTTCTTTTACACTGTTTATTGTTGTCATATCGAAAGGGTTTTGACACCATTTGCCCTTTCTAAATTGGTATAATCTCAATACACCCTTTGAGTTAAATTATCAACCATCAAAGTTTTAAAATTATTTTGCTGACAGGAAAGACACATAAAACCTGAATAAAAGGCTTGTAAATAACCATTTAAAATTTTGCCTTTATTTTAAATCATTGTTTGGTGGTAAAACCAATTGATAAAATATTAAATATTTTATTTATTAAAAACTTTTATTCATTGAAAAAAACAAACTTTTACTTTTTTTAACAGCATCATCAAAGTAATACTGTATAAATGTGGATTAGAAACTGCTCATTTTTACTCAAAAGTGGAAAAAATAATAACTTGTGAATGCAATTTTAAAGGTATGTCTTATTTTACTTGTTCTTTTAATATTCAAATCAATTTTTTAAAAAAATATATCAAATTATTGTTGTTTACCTAAATAATTGCATGAATTAAAAGCCATTTCAAAAAATCTTCAATGCACAAATATTTATTAAGGGGCAGGATGACTGTTTATTTTATTCATGGTTTGGTTTTTTCTCCCCCAGTGAGATACAGAGCTGTTGCTTACAGTTTGGCAAAATAGGCAAGAGCCATTATTATTCACAAATATTAATTTGGTTCTAATGAATGAGTTTTTTGTGATACATGTGTCAAGTTTTGCATGAGATATGTGATAAGAGGGAATTGATAGTCTTTATGGAAAGTGATCTTATGTATCATGGGAAATTTCTGATGTTTCTGAGAAATTACCGTATTTTTCTGTATATAATCCTCGGATTATGTGTTAAAAAAGTTTCAAATTTCGTTGTGCGTATTATACGCCACCGCGGATTATCTGAGATAAAACATTCTTCATCAGAAAAGCTAATAATAAAGTTTTGAAAGAAATGTCGTTTATGTTTTATAAAATAAATAATAGATGGCGTTTTCATGACTCGGATAACTTATGTCAGCCATAACTAGTTTCTGTCCAATTACATTCAAAAACGAATTCGGTTCCTTGGAAGGAAAAAACAGTTAAGAGTCGCTGGCGCCATTTCCAATTTTGTCTTGACTAGAGCTATTGCGTCCTTTGGAAGTTTTCATCATGTTGAAGCGAAAGCGTTAAGTTACACTGCAAACTTCAAGTTAAAAGTTATAGAGAAGGCTACCGAAGTCGGAAATCTGCAAGGTTTTTCAACGTTGATGAATTGAATATTCGTTTGTGGAGAAAAAACAATACCAACTTCGAAAATTGTGATCGACGTTAAAGATCCGATAGTCGTGGAAAATCTCACAGGCCAGAATTAGAGGAAGAAATAAATAAATGGATTTTAAAAGAAAGAGACAATGGAAAAGCAGTCTCGATCTTAATTTTTTTGCTGTTAACTTGCAAAATTTTAAAAAAAAGAAACATTTTTTCCACGTGCAATGTTTTGTTTAACAACTCAAATATAGATGGCAGTAGCAAAGAATTTTTTTTTATTGAGATTATCGTAAAAAATATTATTATGCATATTTAAAGAAAAGTTTCATAATTTTTTTCTGTACAATTTCTTACTTCTATTTTTAATTATATTGTGTATTTTTTTTATCTTATATGACGCTCATTATCGGCTGCTTATATTTTTGGATTATGCGCCGTAAAAACTGCCGCGGATTATACGGCGCTGCGGATTATACAATGTTTTTTTTTTACTCGAAAAAAGGCTTTGCGGATAATACGCCGCTTGGATTATATACAGGAAAATATGGTAGTTTTGTGGATTTTGTATTTTTATATGTGTATGAAGGTAGCAAGAGCCCATGTGAATGAGACATGAAGAACTGGTCCTGAAGAATTTGGATGTAATAATAATGAATGTATAAAAATTTCCCTTAAATGTGATAGAAAATATAATTTCAAAGATGAATCTGATGAGTTGGATTGTGCTGCAATTGTAGTGATTATTCTCTTGTCGAAATGGTCAGTGTATAAATGGGAGTTTGAAAACGATGATTTACAGAAAAATATATGGTTGATTTAGATGTACCTGTAACAAGAGTTGATTCTGTCAATATATCTGATTACATAACATTTATCCCTTAGAGTTACTCAGAGCTATAGAATCACTTTATTTTGAGTATTGATCATGTCTGAGGTTGAAAATTGTTACTGACTGTTACAATTTTTTTTAAAAGCACTTAACAGGAACTTTGATGTAGAGTCAGTGCCAATTTAAGCTCATTTCAGGCCCTTAGCATAGAAGATTTACAGGTCCCAGGCTGGTGGATCAAAATTTATAAGCAGAAAATCTGGTTAAGTCCAGCTTATCCAGGCCCCTGGGCACCCGCCTCAAGCGCCCAATGGATAAACCAGCACTATGTAGAGTAATCAATAGTACTGTTGCTAAAAGCACAAAATGTACATGTACTCTATTGCACTTATTTACAAAAAACAAATGGTAAAAAAGAACGATTTAAGAGTAACCAAAGGGATGAATGAGAAATGTCTGAACTGTTTCATGTAAGAGTGTGACAAAATGAATCAATGTCTGTATTATATACTAAAGCTGCACTCACATGAAAGAATGCTCGACCAGCTACAATTATTCATTTTTAACCCATTAGATGCTGTTTTTTTTTCAGTTCGTTTTTAATGATTAATAATTTTTCTTGCTGATAATGCCCAGCTGAAATTTCAGATATATGGGATGATCATGTGCAATTACCAAATGAAGTGCAGTACAGTTCTTTATATATAAATCCAAGAGAGCTTTAGGTAAATCTGTGTCAAATATGAAAAATTGTTATGATCTTACTAGGTTACCAACTTTAAGGATCTGGATTGTATGTTTTGTTTTAAGTTTTACTTTTTTTCCCATTTATTACATTTTTTTTAATTGGAGGATTTAGTTCATTAACAATTGTATGAGGAATAATATTTATAGTAGAACCAGCATTGATGTTTAGCACAATATACAAGGTAAACAAAAAAGTTCTTGCCGTTTGCATGTTTCCATTGAAAGAAGTGAGAATAAGTATGCAAATTCGTGTATGACGTGATTGAGAAACCGTCAGTAGAGAGTAGGAATATCAGTTATTATAAACGCAAGTCCACTGCTAACATTCATCAATCGGAACTTGTACAGTAGCAAAGCGAAATGGATGTATCGAAGGAGCTTGTTCGGGGTTCTTTACTTTACGACTTCAAAATGAGCTTATCAGCTGCTGCATCAAGTCGTCGAATTTGTCAGGCGTTTGTGGATAGTACTGTCAATGAGCATACAGCAAGGCATTGGTTTCAAAACTTCAGGTTGGGAGATTTGTTCCTCTGTGATAAAGCTCAAACAGGATGACCACAGGCCTTGGATGACAAAGCCTGTAGGCGGCCATTGTGGAGGACAGTGATCAAATGTGTTGTGAACTTGCCAGACAATTCAACACGTCCAGTGAAACGGTTAGACTTCATCTGCACTGCTTAGGTTTGATGTACAGACTGAGCAAGTGGGTTCCTTGCACGCTGTTTGAAGTCCATAAGCAACAACGAGTGGCAGCTTGTTTATCATTGCTTTCTCGCCACTGTAGCACATTTGTATTCAATCAGGTGCTGACCAGTGACAAGAAGTGGGTCCTATATGACTCACCCAAGCATTCTAAACATTGGTTGTCACCCCAGGATACTGTCCCACACAGCGCAAGACCACCTATGCACCCACCCAAGATAATGCTTTGTGTCTGGTGAACTTGTCATCAAGTGGTTCACTATGAGTTGCTTCCAACGGGCCAAACGGTCACTGCAGATCTGTATTTGCAGCTATTGGAACATGTACTACAGGCACTGCATCAGAAGCCCGTACTGGTTAATCGAAAGGGTGTACTGTTATTGCATGATAACGTGAGGCAGCATGGCGCACGGGTGGCTAGGAATACGATATAGCGACTTGGTTGGGAGACTTTGTGCCATCCTACTTACTCATCTAACTTTGCACCATCAGATTACTACCTCTTCCATTCCCTGGACAATCATCTGCGTGGTAAATCTTTCACCTATGAAGCAGACATGCGCCAAGCTCTCACAGACTTCTTTGCATCCTACACCCCGAAGTTTTACCTAACAACAACTGGAACACGTTGGCAGAATGTGCTGGATGCCGATGGTGATTACTTTGAGGACTAAAAATAGACTATGCTGTATGTATGTCATGTTCTTTTCGGTCATTAAAAATGGAAAGAGCTTTTTGATTTGGTTGAAATCGAATTATCTTCTTTGATAAATGTGTATTTTTTGCCTGTATATTTTATTTTTTACATACTATCTTAATACAAGTAGTTGCCATTTTTGGGTTGTGGTGTTTTACATGGTTTGTTAATACTTGAATATTCCAAATAAAAAGAATTAATAGTCCATAATTGTGCTGAAAACTTGCACTGGTTGAAGTATACAGGGTTTTTAGCAACAGTCTTATACAGTATGTATCATTGGAACCTTTGGTGATTTTGTGTTATCAGATTTTGGTTTTATAAAAAAAATTTCTTACATTCACAAACTTTGGGCCCCAAGTGTTGGCAGTTATAGCAACTATAATGGGTTGATTATAATAACTTATACTTTATTATAATTAGTAGAATCGAAAAACTGATTAATACATTTTTTTTAATATTTCATTTACTCGCAAATTAATTTTGAATTAAATTGTTGTAATGTGATTTTAAAAAAGCTGTTTTGTTTTGAATGGGCTAAATTTTTGTGACATCATAGTTGCATTATAATTCCAAACACGTTTCTAGCCAATTAGCTCATAAATTCATGTGACATCATAATTGTACAAGAATTGCAATCATGTGTTTCCAGCTAATCAGTTTGTATGTATTTACAAATTTTTCTTAAACCGTTTTTTAAAATGCACATATTTGTCAATAACACCAACGTACATAAGTAAGCAAAATATGCTTAATTTAAAAATACACATATAAAATGAAATTTTTTTAAATTTTAAAATCTTTTAGATGAATTTTTTTATCATATTTGAAGCATCTTTACCTGGTAATGAAATTTCAAATTTTATCTAAATTTTACAGATATAACAACAAGTTAGTTTAATGTCAGTTTTGAATTAAGTTGCTAACAAGTGATTGCCTTTCTTATGTGACCATGATAAATTGAGACCATTAAATCATTTATTCCATTAATGGAACAAGTGAATGAAGCTTTTTTTGTCAATTTTACTTTACTAAGAAAATTTCTTTCATGGATTAAAAATAAATTCTCTGTAAGTGATTCAGCGACTTCTTTTACTCTTGTGTGAGATCTCGTGAATCTCAGCAGCATTGTAAGAAATTTTGATCTTTTTTTTTAACAACACCTTTAATTTTTTTCTGCAAGTCAGTATGAGTAGTTAGTATTCTAATCAATGAAAAAGTACTAGCCCTAAAAGACTTTTTTGAAGCAATTTATGAAATTTAGATTAGGAGATTTTCTGAAGTCATTTGTGGTTCAAAATAATCAATCCGGTTCTGAAAATTTTTAATATCTTCAACCTTAAAAGGTGTAATTATTGTCATGATATTGTTAAAATTCACAATTCCCATCTGTTCATTCTTGATATTAACTTTATTCTCTACTTTAAGAGTTTTTTCATTGGCCTTTTAAGGTGGTATATGTCTTCCCTCCCCATTTTCATATTGCACTGATTTATGCAGTACTAAGCTGTATGGCCTGCCATTGTACAGGTTTTCTCTACTTATATAAGCAAAAGCTTCAGTAAAATGTACTTTGAAATTTCTTTGTGTTGCACAGGCTATTGCAGTTTTAAGAAATAGTATATATTTTTCAAAATTAAAATATGCTAACACTCATGTGTGCATTAATAAAATTAACGTAAAACATGACAAATAAAATTGATAAAAGTGTCTATTTTATTTTTGTTTAACATTTTAAACTATCCTTTTTAAAAAATGTAAAATTATCAGTTTTATTATATTTTTCAAAAGTAATATATGGCTAATTATGTTTTGTTTATTATTTTCATATGTGTGTAAAATGAATTTCATATTCAAGAAATATTTTTATAAGTGGTATGTAAATGAAAAAATATTTTGATATTAAAATTACTTTCGTAACTTTAGAGAATTCTTGAAGTATCATAAAAGGCATAGAAAATAAGGATGGCAATTAATAATGAATCATAATGTATGTGGACATTGCTTTTATTTATTTTTTAACTTGTAGTGGATGACAGTGGGTAATATACAGTTTTTTCAAATATAAATTCATTTATTAAATTAAAAAAGAGCAACAAACAAAACTAATAGTCCAACAGCATATACAGAAAGGAAAATCATTGCGTCCCTGTAGCGCAATGAATAAAATTGAGCTTTTTTTTGCAAACATAATATATTTTAAAGAGGGTAGAGCCATTGCAGAGCAGTGTATCCAAAAGTAAAAAATAATTTTTTAATGAGTGTTCTCATTGCAATTTTGCTTCATAGAAAAGAATGATTTCATAAAAACGTATATTAGAATATATGAGAAAACTAACTTTCTAAAAAGGTAAATAGAAATGAAAGGATGAAAATATAAATAGAAATTATAACAGAAAAATAATAACAGTAGTATGTTTCTGCTATGGGAACTACAAGTGAAATAATCTAAAATAGATAAACCAAAAGAAAAAATTATGTCATAGATCATTTCCTTAAAATATTATCCTAAATAACATATATTAGGAAGCCTTCAACTGGAAACAAAAAATTAGTACCAACTAAAATTTTTAAAAAATAGATAAAATAAGCCTACATTGTAATAAAGCATTAAATTAAATTTTCTGTAGCATTAAATTAATATCACATGAGGAATGGAAGTAATACTATCTAACATCTATATTACATTTAATATAAAATTCAGATGTAATACAATAGTGAAAAAATTAAATTAGTAAGGACTAAAATAAACTACCTAAAACACAGACCTACGTTGAAAGAAAAACCATGATGAACCTAATGAGAGCAATAATAAACCCTGTTGATAAAAAAAGTTTTTAAACAATACTTTTTTGCAAAATTTTAGTTAAAAAAATATTTGTTACTCTGTTGCAAAGAACAAACAAAAGAGGAAATACAATGATAATTAATTATAGTGATAATTGAAATATATATATCATATATGAACAGTATATATACAAAGTATATGATCTTCATAAAACTAAATGAGGAACATATTGTTGCGTTTTCGGGGATTCGAAATGATTGAAACCGAAGAGCGGAATCCAAAAACAATTTTATTTCTTGGCCAAAACAGTCCTCCACAAATTGTAGAACAGTTCGAGAAATTCACGTACAATCGATGAAAATACTGATAACACAGATGCAATGCACTAACAAAAACAATAGTAAACACTCAGCACAAAAATAATAACTCAATAAAAGCAATAACACACGCACTATGCAATCGTCTCTCTCAAGCAGAGAGGTATCACTTGCATGAAAGCTGAGATCTGACTAACTAACTAGCCGGCTCGGGCCCTTTTATACCTTTCGGTCAGAAACCTCTGGCACTTGCCAGAATAATCTAGAAATAGAAAGGTCTAGAAAAATCCGGAAGGTATGAGAAAAGCTCAATACATAGTGTTACAATACCGCGATAGGGTTGCCAGACAGGGTTATTAGGAGCAGGGTTGCCATGGTCGCCAAGCTTATCGCCCACATTTGGCGATATATCGCCAAATTTGGCGCCAAAATTAAGTCGCCAAATCCGTCGCCAACTTGGCGCTAGCTGCAATATTTGGCGAGTTTACCATTTAAACCAATGTTAAAGCATGGGGGCCGTGCAATGCAGTGGAAATGATATTACAGGTAAACAGGGTTGAAATCACATTAGATACGACAAATTAAACTGTAAAAATGAACACAAATGAGTAGAAACAATTAGAATAAGACTAAATTCGTAACATTGCCCCCCTCTCAAGAACTGCACGTCCCGGGCAGTACAACCCTTCATCAAACGTTAACATAATAATAAAGCAATTGATTAAAAACAACTAAATGAATATGCAATAATAACATGTAATACATAGTACAAAATAAACACCTAATGCATAGTACAAAATAAACACTTACAAAATAATAAACAAAATTATTTACAAGATTATTTACACACTAACTTATTTATACAAGACCATGGTCAAAATAAATTACACGATTATTGACACACTAAGAATTATGGCCATAATATGGAGCAAGCCTGTCGTAATGAACGACTCTAGGCTTCGAATTCGTTGACTTACGGATCCGGATTACGACGTCGTTTATTATCTTTAAAATTGTATAAGGACCGTCCCAATGCGATTGTAGCTTAGGAGAAAGTCCTTTGCGTCGAGTCGGGTTGTAGAACCACACCTTGTCACCTTCCTTGAATTGATGTCCTGTGGCTTTTGTGTCGTACCGAGTCTTCATCTTCTCCGTCCTCAGGTTGATCCGTTCTCGAGCCAAATTGTGTACATCTTCAAAACGTGCCTGGAGATTCTGCACGTACTCCTCAGGCGATGAAGGTGTATCCGGAGGGCGACCAAACAGCAGGTCACAAGGGAGACGAAGATCTCGGCCAAAAAGCATCTGGGATGGTGAATATCCGGTAGTCTCGTGAACGGCGCTGCGGTACGCTAGCAGAAAGAGAGGAACTTTCTGGTCCCAGTCTTGTTGGTTCTTGGAGACCATCAGTGAGAGGTTATTCAGGATGGTACGATTAAACCTCTCCACCATGCCATCTGACTGTGGGTGCAAAGGTGTGGTCTTGGTCTTGTCAATTCCGAGTATTTCACAGACCCCCTTCAATACCGCAGAGACGAAATTTCTTCCCTGATCGGAATGAAGTTGAAGAGGTACCCCATATCTCGATATCCAGTGCTGCACTACAGCCTCCGCTACGGTGGGGGCTTCCTGATCCGGAATGGGGTACACTTCGGGCCATTTCGTGAAGTAGTCCATGACAACAAGTAGGTACTTATTACCAGACGCAGTCCTTGGCAGAGGTTCCAGGATATCGAAAGCGATACGTTCGAAGGGTGCTCCAACATTGTAGCGATGCAGCTTCCCTCGGCTACGTATCTTTGGCCCCTTCCGAGCTGAACAGGCATCACAGGACTTGCACCACTGTTCCACGTCAGCTCTCACTTTACCCCCAGAAGAATCGCTCTCGAACTCGGTGCAAAGTTTTCATGACGCCGAAATGACCTCCTGTTGGGCTGCCATGCAATTCTTTGAGTACCTCTGGGATACGAGATCGAGGAAGTACTAATTGCCACCTGAATGTCTTTCCATCCTCTGATTCGAATTTTCGGTATAGAACACCATCCCTGAGATGTAGAGAATTCCAGAGGGCCCAATACTGCTTAGTTGTAGGACTATAAGCCGAGATGTCCTGCCAACTTGGTTTATTGCTGGAAGACTCCATAAACTCTATAAGGGGTTTAATGTCAGGATCCGCCATCTGGTCTTCTCGAACTTTCTCGTCACTCCAGGGATCGGGTGGCGTCGCTGTTGAAGTTGTTATCTGGCGTATAGCATAGTCATATTTGGTCTCTACTCTGGAACAATGACGACAATTTTCTGGGCATGGTCTTCTTGAAAGAGCATCAGCATTTCCATGCGAGGAGCCTTTACGATGTCTGATGTCAAAGTAATACTCGTTGAGGCGTTGTATCCATCTGGCTACCTGGCCTTCAGTATTTCTAAAATTCATTAGCCAGGTTAAAGAGGCATGATCGGTACGTAGAAGAAATTTTTGGCCATAGAGATAGTGATGGAAATGCTCGATGGCTTTCACAATAGCCAGTAGCTCTTTTCGAGTGACACAATAATTTCTTTCCGGTTTCGATAAACACTTACTCCAATAAGCTACGACTCGTTCCTGGCCATCTATTTCCTGAGATAATACTGCTCCGACACTCTCATTACTGGCATCAGTGTCCAAGATAAATGGCTTGTCCGGTTGTGGATATATTAAGATCGGTGAAGACGTCAAAGCTTCTTTAAGCTGGAGGAAGGAATCTTCACATTCTTTTGTCCACTGAAACTTTTGTTTACTTTCTGTTAGCTTGTGCAAGGGTCTTGCGATGTTAGAGAACCCTTTCACAAACTTTCGGTAATAAGTACATAGTCCCAGGAAGCTTCGCAGCTCACGGAGGTTTTCAGGGCGTTTCCAATTCTTTACGGCGGACACTTTTTCGGGGTCCGTACGAACACCTTCTGCAGAGATGATGTGTCCCAGATAATTGACTTCTTTCTGGAAGAACTTGCATTTCGAAGGGTTTAGCTTCAAGTTAGCGTCGCTTAATTTTGATAACACCTTCCGGATATTTTGAAGATGTTCTTCAAACGTACGCCCTCCTATTATGACGTCATCCAGGTAAATAAGGCAAGCTTCAAAAGTCAGACCCTTTAGCACGGTTTCCATCAGGCGCTCGAAAGTAGCTGGCGCATTGCAGAGCCCGAACGGCATGACTTTGAACTGCCATAGTCCTTGGCCGGAAGTGAATGCTGTTTTTTCTCTATCTTCGGGATGGATCTCCACTTGCCAGTATCCGCTCTTTAAATCTAAAGTCGAGAACCATTTATGACCGGAAAGGGTATCCAGGGTGTCATCTATCCTTGGAAGAGGGTAGCTGTCCTTCTTGGTGACGTCGTTAAGTTTTCGATAGTCCACGCAAAATCTTGTGGAGCCATCTTTCTTACGAACCAAGACGATTGGAGATGCCCACGGACTCGAAGACGGTTCTATGATGTCATTTTCCTGCATCTCTCGTAGTAGTGTTCCGACCTCTTCCTGTTTAGCGAACGGCAAGCGTCTTGGGTGCTGTTTAATCGGCGGATGGTCTGCTGTATCAATTCTGTGTTGTGTCACTGTAGTATGGCCAATATCGCTACTGTTTCTAGAAAACACGTCTTCAAATTCTTGGAACAGTCTTTCTGCGGAGCTTTTCTGTTCGGGGGACAATTCAACATTTTCTAGAAGGTCGGGAGTCAACTGTTGAGGCGAGTTGGATAGGAGCAAGCTCGAACTTTTGCAGACACACGTTACTGGACTGCAGGTTGCCAACACTTCACCTTTCTGGAACACTCTAGATTTTTCAGTTACGTTGCAAATTCTTACCGGGATAGTTTTTCTGGAAAGGTCCACTAGCGTCGAAGCTATTAGCAATCCATTCGCTTTATTTTCCGCAGATCCAATTAGGCCAGAGTTGAAACTCACATCGTTACCGATGTATCCAGGTACTATGATTTCAGTCCTTGGGGGAATGGTAATATTCTCGTTAGCGGTTACCTGTCGAATAGATTCTGTCCTGTGTTTAATTTTGAATATAGTGACTTCTTCATGTATGGAACGTAATTCGTTCTTGTTGAAGTCTAGAGTGAAACCATGCTCCTTTAGAAAGTCCAGTCCAAGAATGAAAGGGTCTGCAATATCTGCGACATACACAGCATGTTGGTAGGTAGTGTCTCCAAACCTGATCTTGACTTTTAATTTTCCGTGAATATCAATCTTTTCCCCCGTCACGGTCTGTAGCACCACGCGGGGCGGGGTCCAGAGGAGTTTCTCTTTTAATTTTTGAGCCAGATCGTTCCGAATGATAGACACATTGGCTCCTGTATCGATGATCATGTTGCAGGGAAGCTCGTTAACATGTCCCATTATAAAAATTCCATTCTCACCGGTACTCTTTGTCGAAATTTGACACACTGGAATGTGGGGCTTTCCAAAATCTGGCAACTTCCGCCCCACGAGATGGTCATTAATTAGTTTTCCGACACCTCCTTCTGGAAGGCGCTTATTAGTTTCAGCGCCTTGGCGTGCCCGGCAGCTTCTCTGCAGATGCCCTTCTCGACCGCAGGTCCAGCATTTAAGGGTCTTCTTCCCGTCTGCTTTCTGGGACATCAAAGACTCAACTCTATTCATGAAGCTTCTCATCTGTCGCTCTAACCGCTCCACACTTGAGTTCGACGTGTCCGATTCGTTGACGGCTCGTATGGGGTGTCTGTCCTTTCGTGTTGCTTGCTGGGCTGCCTCGAATTTCATAGCAAACACTAGGGCCCCCTTTAAGTCCTTGAGATCCGCCATTCGGAGAGCTTTTGGATTTCCGGATCACGCACCCCGTCGATGAAGTGTTGCAGCGCCAGGACTTCTCTTACTTCAGTCGGACAGTCAGAAAACGCCAAGTGAGAAAGCCTCTCGACGTCCGTCGCCAGTTCTTGGAGAGTTTCGGACACTTTCTGCTGCCGTGACTTCAGCTGGAGTCTGCTGTAATCCTTCACACATTTCTCTCCGAAGCGTAACTCCAGAGCATTAACGAGAGCGTCGAAATCCAGCCGCTGTGTTTCCGGCAAAGTTTGCAAAATGTCAGCAGCGTCGGCTCGAAGAGAAGCAGCTAACTGGCAGGCCTTGGTCTGGGAGTCCCACTGGTTTGCATCCGCCACTATGGAGAATTGGGTCTTATACACCTGCCAAGAGGACTTTCCGTCATATGTAGAAAGCTTGATTGAAGGCTTGGAATAAGGAGCTTGAAACTTAAATTCATCCCCTTGACCAGTCATGACTTTCTGCTTCAATTTCTCTAGGTCACTCCTGAACGAGATGGAAACATCTTCTACTTTTTCGAAAATTTTCGCCTCTAGTTTGCTCTCCATATCTTCGAATTTATTTTCAAATTTGTTCTCTATATCCACAAATTTGTTTTCGAATTTATATTCCACCGACTCGATTCTTCCTTCCATTTCTTCAAATTTCTTGTCCATAGTCGTCAATTTGTCGCCAATGCCCTTCAGATCACTTTTCAACTCTTCCTTGTTGGCGCTGATCTGCTCGTTTACGTTGGTAAGCTTGGTATTCAACTCGCCCATATTGGCATTCATGCTGGCGGTCAACTCCGATTTCATTTCAGTCATATTGGCATTCATGCTGGCGGTCAAGTCCGATTTCATTTCGCCCATATTGGCATTCATGCCGGTCAACTCCGATTTCATTTCGCCCATATTGGCATTCATGCTGGCGGTCAATTTTTCTAGAAGAGTCTGGAACTGGGCCTCCATCGCTCTTGTTGTTGGCATTCAACCCACTTCTGACACCAATTGTTGCGTTTTCGGGGATTCGAAATGATTGAAACCGAAGAGCGGAATCCAAAACAATTTTATTCTTGGCCAAAACAGTCCTCCACAAATTGTAGAACAGTTCGAGAAAGTCACGTACAATCGATGAAAATACTGATAACACAGATGCAATGCACTAACAAAAACAATAGTAAACACTCAGCACAAAAATAATAACTCAATAAAAGCAATAACACACGCACTATGCAATCGTCTCTCTCAAGCAGAGAGGTATCACTTGCATGAAAGCTGAGATCTGACTAACTAACTAGCCGGCTCGGGCCCTTTTATACCTTTCGGTCAGAAACCTCTGGCACTTGCCAGAATAATCTAGAAATAGAAAGGTCTAGAAAAATCCGGAAGGTATGAGAAAAGCTCAATACATAGTGTTACAATACCGCGATAGGGTTGCCAGACAGGGTTATTAGGAGCAGGGTTGCCATGGTCGCCAAGCTTATCGCCCACATTTGGCGATATATCGCCAAATTTGGCGCTAAAAAATTAATTCGCCAAATCCGTCGCCAACTTGGCGCTAGCTGCAATATTTGGCGAGTTTACCATTTAAACCAATGTTAAAGCATGGGGGCCGTGCAATGCAGTGGAAATGATATTACAGGTAAACAGGGTTGAAATCACATTAGATACGACAAATTAAACTGTAAAAATGAACACAAATGAGTAGAAACAATTAGAATAAGACTAAATTCGTAACAATATTATCGGAAGCAAAGTTAAACTGTGATGCATGAGACGTAAAATCACATCAACACTGAATTTTAAAGAAATCCAAAGAGAAATATGAAAAAATTGTATCAAGCTGCATCTTTCTTCCTCAAAAACTTTTGGATCACAAATGGTATAAATATATTTATATATTTGAAGAATGTTAAAAGCAAAATTGATGCAAGATGCCATGTGACAAAAAATCTGATCAACACTGATCAGCATCTGATGTTTTTCTATAATCATGAGAACATAGTATTTGCTGATGAAGGAAGAAGAGCAATAATCTTTTTTTTTCAACTAAAGAAAATGTCACAGAAATGCACAGATGTAAAATCTTTAAAAATCTATATGAAGAATAGATTGTAAAAAGGAAAGTTAAAAAAAAAAACCATGATGTAGCACGACAAAAATTGCATTATTTCTGAATTTGTAAGTGCAAAAGAAAATTATTTTGCTGAGCATTCAATCCCATTCATAGTTTCTGTGAAGATCTTGATGAATAAAGTTAACTCTTTCCATGAGAACAATAGATGAGTACTTATCGGTTTAAAAACTATGAGGTCAAAAAAGCAACAATGTTAAAATCTGGTTAATAACAATTGTTGACATAAATTGATGGTAGTTTTTTTTCCAATATTGCCAAACCGTCCATAGCAATTACCTTAATTTAGCTTCTGTTTACAAAAAGCTTAAATATTTTTTTGGCTTAAAAACTAACTTTTGAGTCACGGTATCACATAATTAAAAGTACAATAAACAAGAAAATTACAGTTCAGGAAAATAAACATACATAAAATGTGTGACACTAAAACAGAAATTATAGCATTAATTTAAACTAAAAGGTTATATAAAACAGAAAAATTAAGCCCTAATTTTGATGAAATTACCACAACCAGTGCTGAACAAATAAACACTCACAAAAATTCTTAAATATAAAAAATTTAAACATGAATAAATACGAAGTAACCTAACACATAGTAGAAATTATAACATTAATTCAAACCAAAAAGCAACATATAGAAATCTGTTTAATAACAATTGTTGACATAAATGGAAGGTAGTTATTTACAAATATTGCCAATCTGTCAGTAGCAATTAGTTTAATTTAGTACTATTTTCTTCTTGCTATACTGCTAGCTAGGATTTTCTACTATATTGTTACTATAAGTGGGATTTATATAGAACTTGTCGTTGAACAAAGAAAAGCAATAAAGTTTTTTCTAACAGAAAGGAACTTTGTGTAACAGATTATTATTATTTTTGAACATATGAATAAAAGCAGGTAAGAAGTGAAGATTGTCTAAAAAATCCACTGATATTTGCGTTGAAGAATAAGTTATTATCAGTACTTGCATATTAGCATCACCGCAGCCAAATTTAAGCCATTTTCCACCAAAATCTGACCGATTTGTTTTTTACACATAATATATTATAATTTTTGTGGTTTTGCTATCAAGGTTTAAAAAGTAAAATAAATAAAATTCTTTTTTTTTTTTACAAGCATAATACACTGCTGGACAATTGCTAAGGACGGATCACAAATTGCTATGTAGTATAACATTAAGCGAGACATGAGGCCTAGTAGGATAAAATATAGTTGACACACTGTTCAGACATTAGAATAAAGAATATTTATTGTTCTGGAAAGTGCAAAAGCTGTGAAACATCTGAAAAAAAAAAAAATGTTCATTTGATCTGCGTACGGAGAAATGGAACAATGCATCTAAAAGTCAGCAGGCACCTTAAAGAAAGGTATCAGTACGGGATATGTCCACCGTGGAGTGTGATGCAACATTCCACACGTCATACCATACTTTGCACAACATTATCCAGCAGCTGTTGAGGCAATTTATCCCATTCCTCTGTGAGTGCACGGATGAGGGTGTTCTTGTTTGTCGGAGGATAGTTTCGACCAGCAATTTGCCTCCCCAAAGCATCCAACACATTTTCAATGGGGTTTATATCTGAAGAACGCGCTGGCCATACGAGACGTTGAATACCCTCGCTGTCTAGACAATTCTGAACAGCGAGTGGTCGATGACATGTTGCGTTGTCGTCCATAAAAACAAATTTATCACCGACAGCACCACGGAAAAGACGAACATGAGGAAGTAGAACTTCATCAATGTATCGTTGGCCCGTCATAGTCCCATTCGCAACCACAAGTAGGCGCGTGCGGCCATTGATCATGATGCCGGCCCACACCATGATACTGCATGTCGGATATCGGTCCTTTTCCTGGATATTTTCTGGACGATAAGCAGTACCACTCTCGCGCCAGATCGACAATCCGATGACAGACTGAACCTACTCTCATCTGAGAATAGTACGCATGCCCAGTCCTGTTCAGTCCAATTGTGATGCTCACGACACCATTGCAAACGGGCAGTACGGTGCTGTCTGGTCAATGGGACACACACAACAGGTATGCGTGCATATAGTCCTCCTCCCCTCAAATGTCTGGCAACAGTTTTTCGGGAGATCTGCTTTCCTGAGGCAGCAAGAAACTGATTTGCCACCTGCTGAGCTGTGGTGCGCCTGTTGCTTTTTGCTGATAGGACGATATATCTGTCTTCTGCAGGCGTCGTACTTCTAACACGACCTCCCCCGTGCCATCTACTACACATTCCAGTAGTTTTAAATGACTTCCACAGCCGTGAAACAACGCTGTGAGCGATGTCGAACTCCCTGGCAACATCTGTTATTTTTTGCCCTTCTTCGATCTTTCCAATAATTCGGCCACGCATAAAATCATCTATGTGATGTCGGGAAGACATGCCAACAATTTTAAGTTCGTCTATTAAATCTTTCCTGTAAAACTTTGACTTGAAACAACAACTGTCCACAAGCATCAAAACCTTTAAAGCTCTTATGAACGCTATCACGTGATGAACAGACGTGGAAAAAAAATTTGTATACTCATACTTCTTCTTACTAATATCCCGCACTTATTCTAATTTTCCACATTTTGCTTCCTTTCATTTTGTGGTTGCTATGGATGATAGTGTTATCCGTCCTTAGCAATTGTCCAGCAGTGCATAATTTAAAGAGGGTAGAGCCATTGCAGAATAGTAAATTTAATAAATATTTTTTTAATGAGCGTTCACATTGTGAAACTTCGCTTCATAGAAAATGCTTTCATAAAAACATATATTTGAATGTAAGAGAGAAAATTAACATGCTAAAAAGGTAAATAGAAATGAAAGAATGAAAATATAAATAAAAATTATAACAGAAAAGTAATAGCAGTAATATGTTTCTGCTATGGAAAATGACACTCCTTATGAACTTAAAGGATTGTAATTCTATATAGAAGTATACTATTTTTTTCTATACCTTGGAATAATGACTTCAAAACATGAGAGCATTGCATATGTATATTTCAGGTTTCTTCGCAAAAAGAGGGTTTGCATTATACGGCGAACGTAACAAACATTAAAAAATGCAGCTCAAAAGTATAGGGGAGCATTATATGCTGGATTTTAAGGTAATCTGATATTTTTCTTTGCATTGTTTTTTTTATTATCAACTAATTGTTCAATATCGTCCATTTTTTTATTCATTTCACCATTGGAATGCGAGTCTAAATAACTGTTCATATTATTCATGATGTTCAACAGTGATCAGCATCTGCTGATGAAGGAAGAAAAGCAATCATCTTTTTTTCAACCAAAAAAATGTCATGGAAATGTACATGCATAAAATCTTTAATAATCTATATGAAGAACAGATTGTAAGAAGGAAAGTTAAAAAAAAAACCATAATGCCACACGACAAAAATTGCATTAACTCTGAATTTTAAAGTGCAAAAAAAAAATTAGATGTAATTCAATACTGAAAAAATTAGTTGGAACAAAAATTAAAATTTACCTAAAATAGGTCCCTGTTGAAATAGTCCAGAACCAACAATAGTACTGAATGAAACAAATAATAAATGGTGTTGCTCAAAAATTAATTGAGACAATACTTTTTTGCAATACTTCTATTAAAAATTAAAATTTTATTGCAAAGAACAAACGAATGAGTACATACAATGATAAATAGCTATAATGATAAGTGAAATATATATTTATCATACATGGACAGTAAAACATAAAATAAAAAAATATATAAGTAACCTTACACATAGTAGAAATTATAATATTAATTCAAACCAAACAGGTACTTTAAATAGATAAATTAAGGTCTGATTTTGATGAAACTACCATAAGCAGCTCAAGAGAAAAAAATCAATAAATTTTATATGTAAATAGAAATTCTAACTTAAATCACACACACACACCATTGACAATCTGTTAATTCCAATTAGTTTGAATTGAGTGTCATTTTCTTTTAGTTTTATTTTTCTACTTTTCTGTTACAATTGAAAAACATGGAATTTGCCAATAAAGGAAAAAAGGTACTTGCTTATTGGCATCACTGCAGCAAAATTTGCTCCACAATATCAAAACAGATTCTTATGTGTTTTATAAGAAAAAAAACTGTCAAATTTTGGTGTAAAAAGTGCCACTTTGGCTGCGGTTAACATGTTAGTATCAGGAAAAGCACTATCCTTTTTCTTTTTCAATGGGTAAAAATGTTATTACTTACATTTTATCGCACCAATGCCAACGTTCAAAATTTTGCATGTGTTGTACATGCTAAATTATGGCAACCATGTGCTTCGTTTCATGTAATGTCGACAATAGGTTGGGATAATATGTAAGAATCGAAATATCATAGGAAGATTTGGTATTTATGTATAGTTGCCAACTCTATTAATAACTTGCCAACTGCCATTTCCTATGTATTGTCCTTGCTGAATTGGCAACAGTATGCTTTGTTTCAGAAAATACTGCCAATAGGCTGCAATAATACCTAAGAACTTATTTTTTTACCTAATGGTCATGCTATGCAGTTGGAAGTAGGCAAGAAGTATTGCTGAAATGTACCAATATTCAGGTGATAACTTAGTTTTATGCTATATTTATTAATAAGCTGGGTACAGATGGATTGTAACCTAAGTATGCTAATACATAAGTACCACATAATCTAAGCTTCTGTTTACAAAAAGCTTCACAAATCATTTTTTAGCTTATTGGCACCTCACGAATCACGTCATTTTCCGACAAAATCGGACCGATTTTATATTAAATATAAATAATTTTAATAATAAATTAATAATTTATAATAATAAAGTTTATATAAAATAATTGTTTTGGTATAAAGGTGTGATTCGTGTGTGACCAATTTTGCTGCGGTGATGCTAAAACATAAGTACCTCATTATCCAAGCTTCTGTTTACAAAAAGCTTCACAAATAATTTTTTGACGAAAGAACTGACTTTGAGTCACGTTATCACATAGTTATAAGCAAGAAAATTACACTTCAGAAAATAAACAAACATAAAACTGTGTGACATTAAAATAGAAATTATTGCATTAATTTAAATCAAAGGGTTACCTAAAAAAAAAATTAAGCCCTCATTTTGAAGGAAAATTTTAAATATAAAAAATTTAAACATGAATAAAATAAACAAATAAATATGAAGTAACTTAGAATATAGTAGAAATTATAACATTAATTAAATTACATCCTTTTTTTTGAAATTACGTAAAAGGATAAAATGTGCGTTGAATGTAAAAATGATTCGGAATAATCAAATGGATAAGCAAAACAAATGAGACTGTTACCAAAACAACTAACTAAAAACCCAGTTGTTGAAAAAAAATGGAAAAATTGCTTAAAAATTTAATTTTAAAAAAATCTAAAGGGAATTTCGAAAAAAAACTTCGTAGTGCACATCATCAGGACCTAGAATAATTATGTGCCAAGTTTTATACTTCTGGGTTGCTTAGTTTGGGCTGTAGAGGTGAAACACACACACTTATCTTTGTCATTAATGTAGATAAAGTTTCCATTTCTCATGAGAAACTTCTTCATTTAAAAAACAAGATATTATTTTGACATCTGATTTGAATGTTTATTAATGTCACACAAAAGCTGTAAGAGGGCTAGCATTTTTGCAGACCTCAAATTTTGAATCTTGATCAAATGACCGGGCCAAAACCTGAGCTGACATCCTATTCTCAGAACTTCCACCACATGCCAACGTGAGGACTTTGAAGCTTGAGAAATCTAACATGCATCAACAATCCTACGGGATGAATGTCCAACCACAAATTTTCTATTTTTTATGTAACTTTAGTTTTTTTTCTTCTGTTTAATTTGAATTTGGTAGATTATAGACATCAAATAAAGTTAGCATTTGTGTAGTTTTAATTTCTAAGCAAATGTTTTTTAAATTTGATACAATATGCCCTAAGAGAACTAACTCAATGCCAAAAATTCAAACAAAGAAATTAAACACCATCATTTACTCACGTTTTCATCAGATTTCAGAAAATAGGAATACATTCATTGATGTGATTGCACCCTTTTACAGAGTTCCAAAATCAGTATTATTTCTGTAATAAAAAAAACTCCTTTAAATATTCATTTAACATGGAATAAAAGATTTAATATTACTTCTCATTATGAAGATTTTTAATTTCAATTATCTTTTTCAGAATCCAAAATGGATGGCCAATGTCTTTTAGAGAATAACAAATGGTGTTACTTTTGAAACACAGACATTGAAAATGGAAAAACCTATATAGAAAAGTCTAATATGTCTATTAAATCTAGAACAGTAAAAGCCTCAGTGTGCACATAATCCAGTTCTGGGAAAATTTTATACGAATATTTACATTTTCCATTTCATAATGCCAATGATTGGATAGTATACTGTTTCAAAGAATACAAAAAGAATTTGTTTTCAAAATTATAAAAAGTGGATCCTATACTGCTATGTTTATTGCTTTCAAATACTTTTATATGTTTCTTCTCAAAAGTTGAATGCTTGCAAACTGCAGCCCCTTTTTTCACTTTTGCTTGGTTATCAGAATTTAAGCAACTATTGAATTCACAAATAAAGATGTCCTAAGGATTCTAAGAGATTTGAAAAATAAAAGCAAATTAAGGAATTAAAAAAAAAAGTAAACTTGATAAATAGGGAGTGTTCTAATTAGAAGTGTGCTCTGTACCATAATCAGTGATATCTAGCTGTGTTTAATTTTATGCAAAACTTATCTAACACTAAAAGTTCCAATTTAAGTATGGCATTAAAGAAGAATTAATCTGTTGTAAAAAGTAATACAATTATCAACTGTTTTCCATAAAGAGTGTGGAATGTCCATTTTTCTCTTTTTTTATGTGTGAAATAAAAATCTCTTAGTTTAAATTAGTAAAATGGCTTGCTGAAAATAACCATTTAAAGCATCACTTGCCTATCCATGCCAATGAAAAGCTTATGTTTGTGAAATGTGCAGCAAATCTTTCTAATGAAATGGTAATTTAATAGAATATTTGAATCTTCATACAATGGAAAAGGGATATGTATGTGAAATATGCAACAAGGGTTTTCACCAAAGTTATAACTTAATAAGACATTTATGTGTTCATACCAAGGAAAAGCCTCATGTTTGTAAAATATGCAACAAGGCTTTCTTTCAAAATAGTTCCTTAAAGCAACATTTACGTATTCATACCAAGGAAAAGCCCCATATTTGTGAAACATGCAACAAGGCTTTCTCACGAAGTGGTTCTTTGAAAAGACATTTACGTATTCATACCAAGGAAAAGCCTTACATTTGCAAAATATGCGATAAGGCTTTCTCTCAATGTGGTCATTTAAAAAAACATTCAAAAATTCATACCAAGGAAAATCCTCATGTTTGTGAAATATGCAACGAAGCTTTTGCTCATACTAGTGCCTTAAATGTACATCTACACATTCATACCAAAGAAAAGCCTCATGTTTGTGGAATATGCAACGAGACTTTCTCACAAAGTGAAAATTTAAGACAACATTTGTACATTCATACAAAAGAAAAACTTCATGTTTGTGAAATATGTGACAAAGGTTTTTCTCAAAGTGGTTCCTTAACAGCACATTTACGTGTTCATACCAAGGAAAAACCTCATATTTGTGAAATATGTAACAAGTCTTTCTCTCAAAGTGGCGCTTTGAATGTTCATTTTCGCATTCATACCAAGGAAAAGCATCATGTTTGTGAAATATGCAACAAGGCTTTCTCTCAAAGTAGTAATTTAAAAACATTTACGTAATCATACCAAGGAAAAACCTTATGTTTGTGAATTATGCAACAAAGCTTTTAATCAGTACAGCGATTTAAAAAGGCATTTACGTATTCATACCAAGGAAAAGCCTCATGTTTGCGAAATATGCAACAAGGCGTTCAGTCAAAGCAATGATTTAAAAGGCATTTACGTATTCATACCAAGGAAAAGCCTCATGTTTGTGAAATTTGCAACAGAGCTTTCTCCCAAAGTGGTGCTTTATATGTGCATTTTACGTATTCATACCAAGGAAAAGACTCATGTCTGTAATATGTGCAACAGAGCTTTCTCTAAAAGTGGTGCCTTAAAGAAACATTTATGTATTCATGAATGACAACATGTATGCATTCATACCAGGGAAAAGTCTCATATTTGTGAAATATGCTATAAGGCTTTCTAACAAAGTGATAATTTAAAAAAAAAACATTTGCATTCTCATGCAAAGCATAAACTGTAGTTTTGTAATATGTACAGTGTAGCACATAGGAATTTTCAAGGGGAGTGTGACCAGAGTTGAAAGTCCACCATTATCGTAATCATACCCCTCTATGCCGCCAAACATATTCTTTTGATTTTATCGATTGTATTGAATAAAAAAAATTATTAGCATTCATTAATAAAATAAGTTATTAATAACATTCTTAAACTACCAGAATTACCCTTATTTTACATACTATATATATAGGATTGTAATGGCAGAATAAAAGAGCAATGGGAGACCAGCCACCCTCTTTCGTGCACCACTAGATATATCTCTTTTTTATTTTTTAGAGATTGTGTTTCAATAATAATTTTTTTTTGACAAAGTTTACAATTCTTTAATTTGTGAATTTTCGAAAATGTCTCCTTACATGGATATTGTTGAAAATTATTATTTTTTTCACTTTTAAAAATAAAGATAGCAGGTGTGTTAAAAATTCAGTTTTGCTTTATTTTGGATTCATTTTTTTTATGTTATTGCATTCTAGACTTAATATTTGAAAAGTATTCTTTTTTACTTATGCTGACAATTTTACTTAAGTACCGTACTATTGTAAATGCTTCAATGATTTTTATGACATAAATGTATTAATTTTAACAAATAGAAATAAATTATTTTTTGTTTCACTTGTAGAATTATTCATTTTAATTCTAGAACTTTAAACTATTCTAAAACTTCTGCTTATGAGGGTTTGTGAATTTTATTAATGCATTTTTAGTATGTTTGTTTAATTAAAATCTTTTGTGATTAAGGAAAAAATTAATTTCGTGAATTTAAAATGTCTTAAACAAAATATATTTATATATTGTTAGGACCTAAATCATGGACCTGATTTAGTATTGCTGATCTCCAGGGATATGCAACAATACAACATATATTGCTTTCTTATGGTAAATGTATTTAAGAAAAGTATTATGTTATAATTTATTCGTTTGTATTGAACCTGGAAATAGAAATTTGTATTTTATACTTTTTAAATACATTTTTTATCTCTTCCTTTTGATACCTTGGATCTTCCATTTAAATTTATGATGCAAATTACTCCTCAAAATTTTAATCAATTGTCATGAATGACTGATATTTTTATTAAATAGAGTGCCAAAAATATGCATATTTAGATTCATCTATAATTCATAAATATATTTTGGAACAAAAGTCTTAATGTTAAGGAATGTGTAGAATTTAATAACTGCTTGCGATTACTGCTTGCGATTTTTAATTTAATAATTTATTAGTTCTAGTTCTGAAAATATCTTTTCTTCCATGACGTTTTCATTTAGACTTTATTATTAAATAAAAAAGATCTGTTTTCAAGTAATTTTTAAAATTCTGATATTTTCAAAAAATCTGAATTGTTGAAATAATTAAAATTAGTTTTTCTGTATCATATAAAGCTGTGCGGAAAGGGGGATCAAGAAAGGAAAATTTCTCAAAATTTTCGTTGTACCTTACATTATCTTGTTATAAATATACACCATTAAGTTAAAAAAAAGATAAGTATATTTTGAAGTTCTTTAATGAACTTACATATGTATATCATAAATCAATAAATTCAAATCTAAAAATTGTTGGGCTCAAAGAAGCTAAAAATTATGTGTATTCATATTTGATACTAACTACTGCATTAAAAGAATGTTTATCTTCCAATTGACTATTTAGATAGCTCCTATATTTTTAACCATTTAGAAAAATTCATTGAGATAAAAGTATCTGTAACATGTGTGTGTGTGTGTAATTTTTCCCAATGGAATGAGGGAATGATGCACATAAATCTGTTGAGTTCAAAACGTCCTACCGTTTGTGTGGTGTAGTAGTTAGGAAAGGGGTGCCAGCTCAGACTTCATCCTCGTCACTTGACCATGGTTCAAAATTACGAGGTCTGTTAAAAAGCCCTTGTGTCACTGAACAGTGCGACATCAATATTCACTCACCCAATGGAAATTCTGCCAGTGCACTATGCTTAGAAAAATATATCTAAGCGGTAAATATAGTAAAAATATTTTCATTTGTGGGATAATGTTTGAAACCTCGCATCTCTCTCTCAATATGTTTCATATGAAATAATTAATCTACATATGATAGGATTATCTGAAAAATATAAGAATTTAATTTCTGATAATGGTAGAACGCGAAGAAAAAATCGAATGTTCTTCAAAAAGTTTCACTTATTATATTATATATAACAATTATTCTCAGAGAAGCATAACTTGAGAAAACATTCGACTTTTGTATATTAAACGCATGAATTCAATAATTCTTTGAGAAACTCGAATTATACAAAAAAAAAAGTTTTAGCTGCTTTTATACATCAAATTCCCCTAAAAAACTCGATATTCATCATTTAGATTATTCACTGTCTGGACAGCACACAAATGTTGTATAAACATTGTATAAATTCGATCACACGACCCACTGCTCTATTAGAGATTCAAATACTAAGTTATAAAAAGCAGGATTAAATAGTGATTACCACTTTACCTGAAGAAATTTTCTAAAAACTGCAGAAAAGCATTGAGTGGTGAATGGTACTTTGTGCAGTAGGTCCCCTGGATTTAGCAAAACGAGCAAATTAACTCTTTTGCCAGCTGTCAAATAAAATTTTTAAAATATACGATCCTTTTTGAAATCCTACTACCTATGAAGGGATAAATGCCCTGGAACGTTAGAAGAGTTTTCTTGAAAAGAATTTTCAAAAATTTGGCTAGTTTGTACACAATCAAACAGCTCTTTTTCAGAATGCCATAAAACTTATTGAAGGTGGCAAAATTTCGGCAATCGAAGTAGCAATAAAGTTACTATAAAATTTCAATGTCAAAAGCAGTTAGAAAAATTTTTTTCCCGTTAAGTATCCATAATAGTATAGAGATAGTTAGACGAATGAGTTGCAATAAATCGTGCCGATATGAATTACGCATTAAAAGTTCTGTAGTAAATGCACAGATTTTCGGTGACTAGCTGTTGACCTTGTCAGGGGTGATTATTTGATCCACCCACCTATTCCATTTGATGCGCATTAATGAAATCACAATGCCAGGTTCAATTCCTTATAATGAAATCGCATCAGTCCATTTAAATGAAAGTGAATTAAATAACTATTTTAAATTCTGATGATTAATTACAATTAAAAGATTAAAACCTAATACTGACTTAGAATTATAATAGGATGTGTCAACTGATACTGTACGTCCTACTAACCCCCAAAATTTCAGAAACTTTCTTTTGATAGCATTCACATTTTTAACTCACTCTGCAATTAGAACTACGTCTAAATTACTTCAACATCTCTATATGTGGCTTAGCATTAACGAAAATTGTACAGTTTGGGTGCGACAATGCATACCTTGTCAATGCTCTAAGGTGCATAGGCATAGGATTGCACCACTTCAAAATTCAAAGACACGTTGACGCTGTTTGATCATGCTCATATAGATCCAATTGGTCCCTTTGTTCCACCATTGCAAAGATCTACACATTCTGCATGACCGCAATTGATCGCTTCACCAGATGGACAGAAGCTACACCTCTGCCTGACCTTAAAGAAGCAACGCTTTTTATTCTATCAGGATCGCTCGTTTTGGTGTTCCCACTATAATCACTACGTATAAAGGATGCCAATTTGAATTCTCCCTTTTTCATGCCCTTGCTATATTACTAGTAGTACAGTGAATACGCACTACTACGTACCACCCTTAAAGCAACAGGTTAATCAAAGGATTACACTGTCCAGTAATGCCATGCAAATGAAAATGGGCACAAATTTTTTTAACTATAATTCTCGGTTTTCAAACAGTGCTTAAGGAAAACTTGGGCCGCACATCAGTGGAATTGGTGTACGGAAAAACTCCCGATTACCAGGTGAACTTTTTATTGCAAGTGAAGTGGAAAACAATCCAGTGCAATTCCTTGAATGACTACCAACTCCCATGCAGCAACTACAACCCAAACCCACATGATAAACCAACTGTTTTTGTGCACAACCAATAACGCAAGTGTACATACGTGTTTGTGAGACAAAGACTGTTCATTATGAGACCACTTCAAGCACTTTATGACGGTCTGTAATCCTGTGGTTAAATGCAGTCATAAACTTGACAAAGTGAACTTTCATGACAAACCTGCATCTATCTCAACTGATAGAATAAACCTGTGCTTATGCATAATTCGGATGATACTCTTCATGAAGAAAAAAGTGAAATAGAAGCTAAGGCCGAAGCCCATTCTGGTTGTCATGTTCATTTCCCCGATTATTCCATACACCCCAATGATACTGCAGGGGGAGAGTATGCGGTGGTCTCTACTTAAGGACCGATTTTCTGTCACTGAACTAATCATGTCCTGTTACCACTTCAGAGCGGCAAGCTGTTGATTTTGGCAGGGGTGTTTATTTGAACCACCAACCTACCAGTTCGCAGCTATGCTGTGCATGCCTTAGATGACTGAGACGAAAGGAAAGGAATACACATTGGGGTCAGTTGTTTTTGTTTCTGCCCTTTGTTGTTTTTGCGACTTGCAGCAGGAGACGTCGCTGCAAGTCAATCAAATGTAGCACAATATATTGTAAAATCAGTTTGCATGAAACATGGTTCTCATGAAATTTTAAGTATTTGCATTAAAAAAACTGAAAATGCTTATGAGAGTTTTAAGTGGTATTGTATAATATAGCAAAAATTTCAAGCGGTATTGTTTCTGAAATCAACGAAAATTAAAAACTGGCAAGTAGTCATATTGTTTAACTATATATTCTTGTTGTAAAATTTTTTTCATAATTTCAATATTTTGTGTGGTGATATTCATGACTATTTTTACTTTTAGAGGAAAAGGTGCATTCAGACAACTGTAGAGTTCCAGAATCAAACCAACCCAAGCAAGAAAGTAAGAGACGCAAAAAGAAAAAAAAATCCAAAATTTCTGTGGTAAAAAATATAAAAATATTTGAGAAATGAACTACATTAATAGGGAGTGTTTTAGCTAAGTTTTAGTTTTACATGAAAAGCTATTATGTGGAAATTAAAAAGAATCTGTCTTAAGAATTTATATTTTTAAATCTCAAGCTACTGTTTTCTCCCTCAGATAAGACAGTACATCACTAGCTATAGAAGAAAAAAATTATTGAAAACATTCTGCACATAAAAATTAATGCATATTTATTTTTATTTGAATGATTCTGATTTC
>BMAU01010138.1:0-12737 GCA_019973935.1 Trichonephila clavipes | reverse complement strand
TACAGACTCCCCTCTGGTTCCGTTGACGTCTCGGCTCGGTACCAGGAGATAATTCCTTTTTGGGCGTCGTCTTTTCCTTAGAGGGAGCAACAAATCCGGTGTTTCTTTCTGTTTCAGGTTCTTGATAGTCCTTTAAGGCAGAAACATGGTAAGTTCAAGGGCTTGGATCTGGGTTGTTCTCATAAGGGAGATTACTGGTGATCTCAAGGTGAGTATGAGGTAAGGACCTTCTCTCTTGGGCATAAATTTCCCTGTTCTTGTTGTTACGATTTATGGGATGAATGGTCCCCCAAACTTTGTCACCAGGTTTATATATTTTTCTTCTTCGTCGACAAGGATTTTCTTTCTGACAATCCTGGTTCCTTGCGGGATTCATCCTGTAGGGATACGTTGCTATTGGGGGTTGATCACTCGTGTCAAAACGGTGTTCAATGAAAGGCGTGCTCTCCCCTGGTTGGAAACATGCCTCATTTCTGTCAGGAGTATATGGATTTTCTTGCCTGTTCTAGAGTTTTCAGATTTTTTTTTTTACCCTCATCCTTTCGAGGTTCAAATGCGCTGAGTGTCACATCTTCTTCGCAATGTCTTCTTGAAGAATTTTGTACTGTTTTCCGAGGATTTCCGGAAAAGTGCCATTTCCACCCTGGACGTCAAGGACAATACCAGCTGCATTGAGGAAATCAAGTCACTGGCAAAGTCTTATTTCCTTTGGCATCAGGCAATACAAGAAATTCCGTTGAAATAACTTTGCCTTCAATGTACAGGTCGACGACAGTACTCAGAGCCATAATGGTCTGTCGAATTCCATCAGCCATCATAAATGAAATCCTCTTGTTCGTAAAGGTGACATCGTGCTCTTGTAGGAATTTAAACATCTTTTCACCTGCAATGGTATGGGAAGCCCCGATATCAGCACATACTGCAATCTTTTCTCCAAAAATTTTTAGAACAATTACACTTGTGGGATACAAGTTTGAGTTCAAGTTGAATAACGACACACAGTTAGTTCACTGCTGTTTCCATTTCATTAGCTCTCGTGCATTTAGGACACTTTGACTTGATGACTCCAGGAGTCCCACATCCTGAACACCTTATCGGGTTTCTTCCTTCATTTTTGAAACTTGGGGATCTAGGTACAGTTCTAGAGGGTCCAGATGAGTGGTATTCATGGGATCCTCCAACAGGTTGATTTTTCTTTAATGGAAAGGGTTTCCTGAATTCTTCTTTCTTCTTGAAAGTCTGATTTGAATTAATTTTCATTCCAGGCCTTGGGTTGTCATATGCGTCCAACTTCTCAGCCAATTCCAAAGGATCGTTCAAATCCGCCCTAATATCCAGAAAATGTTCTTTGATATTTGCTGGGGTTTTTCTTTTTATCTGATCAGCAATTATTAGACTTTTAAGTTGGTTAAACGTGCTTATCTTCAACTCTTTGATCCAACCTTCAAAATAAGAACTTAATTCGAAACAAAAGTCTCGCCATGTTGAATCTGGGTTTTTCATCTGTTGGGAAAAGTATATAGTGCCTAAACCTATCCCCTGTAACTCGAAATCTTTTGAGAAGCATTTCTTTTACCTTTTCATAGTTTTGAACCATCTTCATCCTCTCTTGCGATGAGCTGAGCTATATCAGGTGGCAATGAGCCAATCAGGTATGCTGTCCAAGTTTTTTCAGGGATGTTCAAGAACTTCACTTGACGTTCGAAAATTGTCAAGTATAGACCCATTTCATCTTCCTTCGAATTGAATTTCGGAATAATTCTATTTAACTCAAGCTTTGGGTTTTCTAGCTGTTGGCTTGTAACAGGTGCTAGGGACAGCTTCTGCATTTCAAGTTGAATTTTCATTTTTTCCAGTTCGAATTCTCTTTCTCGTTGCTGAGCCACAATCATGGCTTTCTTGTTTCTCCTCCAGTTCCGCAGCTTTTTGTTTTTCTGTTGCTGTACGTTCTTCTACAATGACGCTGAGCATATCTGTGACGAATTCTTCATCATACCTATCACTGTTGGTTATGAGATCTTTTAGTTCAATAATTTTGAGATTGTCCGACGGAGCCAGACCAATTCTGTTGCCAGCATTCGTAAATCCTATTTTTCTGGACCCGCCCTTCCCAAAAGCCGTTTTCGTCACTTTTAGACTATTTCAAAGTTAATTTAGTAAAGTTCAATTAAAGTTAATGAATTAGAGTTCACTCAAAACTGTTAATTCTGTGATCTGAAAATATTATAGTCAAACAATACTTATGCACTTAAAAGTTTCCGATACATACAAAAAAATACTCTATACTATAATACACTCTTCCTGAATGACAATATAATTCTCTAATTTAAAAATGTGCTAATTAATTTTCACATCAATATTAATGAGATTTAAAAAAATGAAACAAATTCATCAATATCAACTATCTTCTCATTTCGTACTTCAAAATCAAAATAATAATATTTCAATATTATTCATTACTAATCAAAAGAGTATCAGCAATTAACATGAAATCATTTAAATTAAATCAAAGAAAAATTTCGTTTTCGTTAACTTAAATCACACAATTAAATTGTTTTTAATCAAAAGCAATTCAAATACGTATAAATAGAAATACCATCCATAAATTATTTCATCCACTCCGAAATTAACACTATTACAAACTTGTTTACACTTAGAAGTACTTGAAATTATTTTCCAAAATTTTTTAAATAAAAAGCATAAATGTTTATACTTTATAAAAACATACAAGTTTTGAAATGTTAGCAAGGCGGCGCTTCGTAATAAATCATCTGTACTTCACAAAATAATTATTTTTATATTAGACATAAAAAGTAAAAAAAACATGATAAAAATTGCATTCAATTTAAAACTTAATAAAAGTGTAGTAAAATCAAACAAGAATCAAAGTGAAATTATTTGAATAAATATCAATCGCAATAATTTCTAGATAACAAATATATATATATATATATATGTTAAATGGCATTGAATTCTTAATTAGTAAGTAAATATACATTCATAAATAACCTTCAATTAGCTTTGAGAAACAAAACAATAGAATGCAAGTTTTGTTTTCAAAAAAGTATTAAAAATACTGACAAATAAATAAGTGAAAATATCACTTAAAATTCAATTACGTTACTATATACTGTAACACACAATTCATGCTAAGAGCAATAATATATAATCACTGTTCTTATACAGAATAACAGAGTTATTTAGAATAAACAACACTTATCTGTTCACGGGTTTTCTGGATGAAAACAATAATTTTAATCGCAGGGTTGCGAATTCTCTATTTTGTCGGTGACAACGCCTCAACTAAGTGGAAAACGCGAGAGAAAGTTGGGGTTGTGCTCGGATCGGCTCGACGTTTGGGCGCCAATTTGTAACGGTTTTCTTACGTCATTACTGGGTAAACCAAAATAATGGATAAGATCTTGGTGTAATTTAAAATAGTTTTAATGACATAAAATAACACAGTTACAATGGACAGACATTTAGACACAATACAGGTTAAACATTTAGAGGAAATAAGGATTAAATATATTACATAGTCCAGGGGGATTGGACAGCGAGATGAGTAACGTTTACTCATTCAAATCCCAACTCTCTCTGGCGGTAATACAGAGCTTCACTCGGTAACACTTCCGTTACAAGTACCGCCATCTACATTTCGGTCTTCGAATTAAACCGTGTGTTACACATAACGAATTAAGAAAATAATTTTCGCTATGTCGGCTTTCTTAATCAAAAAATTTTAAATGGAAAAGTCGTTTTAATTCAAAATTATACCAAGAGCCTAAGAGCAGAAATAACAGTTTTTTGAGATGAACATGGCAGCCTCACAACTATCATAAAATTCGAAAAGTTTAATCCATTCTTTTCTTACAACCTGATTACGATTGTGCATCAATCAATTGATCAAAAAATGTTTAATTTTTTGCATGAGTTTTATTTTATAATTCAATAAGAGAATTATAATAAAAATTTATCACTGCTTTTAATATATTTTGAAAATTAAGTTCTTTATTGGTTAAAGCAGGCTTTTGAAAAGATGCCAGAGATACAATTTATTAGTAGCTAAAATAATTAAATTTTAAAATGTTGAATATTTTTCTGGTGAAAATAAAAAAAAGCACAAAGGACCGAAATAAACTTTAAGTAAGGGTTTAAAAAATTTTGTTGAAAATTCCGACTAGGTATTCAAACAATTTTTTTATTGCCAAAAATATAATATATTGTATGAATGTTTGTCAGAAATTTCAAATTTTTAAAATCTATTTTTCTTACAGGCACATTAAAGATTCATCAAGTACAGAGGTGGATCAGTAGATTTTCTAAGTCACTCCCGTTTGAGGTGGTTCTTTTAGTTTTGGAGCGTTCAATCAGATGTCGTCTTCGCTCCTTGACCGCGATTCAAAATGACAGCCCTCATGTAACTTCCACAGTTCTTTTCATCTTTAAATTGTGATGCTTCTCAAACAAATATTGGAGAAAAAAAAATACCTCTTCATTATAAAAATTGATTTCGACTTTAAAAAAAGTATTTGCAGAATTTTATTCATAAAAAAAACTACTAAGACAAATTTCTATAATAAATTTGTATTTTTAAAGCATTATTATCAATATTGATATTTTTCATGAATAACTTATCGAAAATTGGTATTATTACTTACGAATATTTTTAATTTTAAAATAACTACAGTATAAAACATAATAAATTTTATGACAAAATATTTTTAAATTTTCATAACTTATTAAATTAGACTTTATATCTTTAACATTCAAAGTTTTCTTTTTTTTTAGATAGCAAAGAAAACCTCAGAATTCCTCTTTAAAGAAAGTAGACCATTACTTGTTTTAACTCTTTTCCATGTAATTTTGAGTAAAAAAAAGCAATATCAAAAACTTTTCTCACTTATTATCTTCGATACTATAGCAATAAAAATCCCATTTTAATGTGAAGTACGTTTTCAATAAAGCTTAGCAACTCTATGCTCGAATTATTTTCCTTTAGAAAACAAAAATCTCACTTTAAAAAATTTCAAGAAAATACCAAAAGATCGCCATTTTTGCAAAATAATCTGCGGTTTCATTCTATACTAGCTGCATGGCCCGGCTTTGCACGGGCTCTCTTTCCCTCATGACGCCAGCAATTATGTGTGTGTTTGTACGCAATGTGAGATGATTTCAAAATTATTTCATTAAATTTCACTTTTTCGAAATTTGTTCCACATATTTTCGATTTAAGACAGGTTTTCCCCCTCCCTCTAGCCCGGCATAACACGGTTTTTAGTGTAAAATTACTGTTTCCTCTTCCCTCCCTCACAGATAAAATATAGCAAATTTCGATCTATGACTTTTAAAAAACAATATTGCATTAGTTAAAAAATTATTAATGTGAAGCAATAAAAGAAAACGATTCTTTAGTTGCTAAAAATGTCCTGAAATGTATTTTTATCCAAAATAATAGACACACAATGTAATTTTTAATTAACAAATAATTAATTTAGTAATGAATTAATAGAAATACATATATATATATATATATTAAAAGTTATAAAAAAACAGTATGGGGGGTAGCGTAGATATATATTTACATGTACTGAAAAAAAACATTCAAAAAGAAAGAAAAAAAACTAAATGATAAAAATTTTTGATATTTTATTTTAATTTCATAGTTTTCCTTCCACTGTCATAGTTACAAATTTTTGTAATGAACGTTTAAAATAGTGTAAATAATTTATATCCAGGAAGTGTAATAATACATTAATATTACTTTTTGTTGTATTTATTTTATGTTAAATTTTTGCCACCCCTCCGAAATCTAGTTTTATTATGAAATAAAAATAGTGATTACACTGATGAACGGAATAAATGAAAAGCGAAAGCGCACTGAGGTATGGCGTAGACAAAACAGAAGGGATAAAAAGATAGCTGAATGCTGTCACGGGCTTTTTTGCTAATGGCAGAATTCTTTCCTACTTTTTCTTGACAATTGCTGTCGTTATATTTTTGAAAACTTCTCACAATATCTTTATAAATTTTAGCCTATGTGTTATTCTGATTTATAAGCTATATACTGTAAGGATTTCATTAAAATCCATTCAGTTGTTTTTGTGAAAGACCCACAAGGATACTCACACCAAACTTTTCATTTTATAATATATATTAGATATATATTTTTTTGTGTGCGTGTTTTGTGTTTTTAAATCAAAAGTACGAGTTTATTATTTTTATAGACTTTTAATTTTTATTTAAGTAACGGCTTTTTTATTTGTAGTATTGGTCACAGAAGTTTCTTTGTAAGATATGATACTTGTATAAAAATAATTTTCCTATTATAATTCGCTGACGATCTGAACAAAAGTTAATTCTTTTCATATGTAGAACAGTTTTATGAAGACATAATTAAAAAATAATAATAATATGTAGTAATGTACTATAGAGCAAATGAGTAATGTAGCTAAAAATACAGCTTGAAATTGTTGTTGCTCACAACCAATCGACTATTCAGGAAACGTACGTTCTAATAAAGAATATTAATAGTTCTTGGAAAAAGAAATTACGATGATTCCTGGAAAATTTACAGCAACGGTCAGCATTGATCGTTTTGTTCGACTCTTGCTACTATTATGAAATTCAGCAATTCTTTGAACAATAGTGGAAGTTTTCGCAAAAGCCTCTCAAGGCGGAAAGAAAAAAAGGAAAAGTAAAGATTGAGTAATCACACATTCGTTTGTCATTGTCAAAAGTAGCTTTTCCCATTCTATTATAACCTATTATTATTTCGAACACGGGCAAAATATTTCGGATTGGTAAGTTTTTCAAAAAATATAGTTTTGAACTGAATTTATATAAGTCAATGCTTGGAAGAGGAAGATGAAGAAATATCATTAAATAAATAACTTAACGTATAATCTCTGTTATGAAACAAAGACTTATCAATAATACATTTTTAGGAGAAGAAAAATTTTGTAGGAGAGGATCATTTCATCGGTTTGAACAGTCATCGCTCTACGTTGTTGTTTCTTTGTGTACTCAGATTATACCTCTTTATCCTGAACTCTACTTCATGCCATGGGAGGTATTCAGGCTCCGTTGAAATGTAGCAGCCTCATTACTACGTATGATGATCTGAAGTGGAAATAGGATTCAATTTACAAGTTAATTGTCGCCTGTATCGAACTATTTTGGCATTATATTGTGATAAACATGTTGCATCATGTTAAAGCAATTATATATATTACGATATGATATTCATACACCTGAATTGCATCAAAAGTATAATAAATAAATTTGATCGACTGATACAACATTCAAACAATACTGAAGCAAAACTTACATACCTGTGAGGAATTCAGGAATATAATGCGAATTGTAAAACTTTTGAACGTGCTTTCAGAAATTATGTTAACGTTCGCGTACGATTCCCTGTCATCTCTTGCGTACATCCCCATCCGGTAAAGGGGGCACAGTATTTACAAATCATCGCGTGTTTTACCAGCGATAGCTAGATTTCTATTAAAATTTATTTTCCTTTCAAAATTCGCATTAAACGAAAATTGCATTCATTGTACAGAACTCAGCATATAGATGTTTTATTAGTTTTGATTATTGGTGACTTTAATTTTTTTTACAAGTTAGTTTAAGAAAAATAAAATAATCTGTTTTAAGTTTGACTTTTATAAATTTAGATTACTTTTATACCATAGGATTAACGCTATTTAGAGTTTTATATCAATTAATATTTTAGTATTCAACAAAATTTAATTGATATACTTCTAAATAAATCTATGGTATAAAAAAACTTAATCTAAGTAACTAAGGCTTGAACCCATTTTAAGTAACTTGTATACTAATGTCAGGCTAATAAATATCTGCTATCTTCGGTTCTGTACAATGAATAAGCACTGGACTGTGCGGAGGTACAGAGAAAGTGGGGTACAATGAAATGCAGCTATCGCTGATAAGGCATATACGCGATATATTGCTAAATCACTGTGGCGCCCGCCCACTGGATGTACACGAAGATGGCGAATCATCGCGGCGGCTACGTTAACTAATTTCTGAAAGCTTTACGTTCAAAAAGTTACAGATGCGATGAGTTTCACGGGTATCACGCTCAGTATTTGGAATGTTATCAGTCGTCAAACTGACGACCCGCTACTTTGATAAATTCGAAGTGTCGAATATCATATCGTAATATATATAATTGCTTCTTTAACTTATGTTAATGTTTAGCTCACAATATGTGCCAAAAATGGTTGCGGCGACGAGTCAATTCATCTATTTCCCTTTCAGTGTGTAATGAACCTTTGACGACTCTCCCATCAGCATGGCTAAGTTCAGAGATAAAGAAGGTATAATCTGGTACTAAGAAACGGCTGGCATAGGCGATAGCCGATAATCTCTCTAAATCTTTTCTTCTCTAAAAATATTATTATTCAATCTTTGTTTCATAACAGATACCGTTAATTGTTACATTTGTGATGTTTTCGCTAAATCTTCAGGCGATTGACCCATACTAAATTCGGTTCAGCTCGTTGCAGCGCACCGCAAATCCGTATTTTTGCCCGCGTTCGAAATGTGGGTGCATAATATAGAAATGAGAGCTTCTGACGTAACAAACTTTGAAAGCTGATATTGTTTCCAATCACGCACTGTTTTTCTTTCACCTTGGACTTTTGCTCAATTGTTCAGACCTTTGGTTCATGTGTAACAGGTCGGAGGTAAAGCGATAATCGCTGTTTGTTCGCTAAATTTTCGGGAGTGCGATATTGGCTGTTTAACTGTTCCAAGGCATACGTTCATTGATTGTGTGGCTAATTTCGAAGCTGTGTTTTTGGCTACATTACTCATTTAACTATATTCGATTACTACATATTATTTTTTAATTAATATATTTCATAAAACTGTTCTACGCTATGAAAAAATTGGCACTTTGTTCAGATCGTCGGCGAATACTGTAGAAAGTATTTCTTGCTGTCATATCTTACAAAGAGAAACTCTTGTGACAATACTGGAAGTAAAAAGCGTTACCTGAAAGTCTATAAAAAATAATAAATATGATTACAAAATATATATCTAATATATATTATAAATGCGAGAAGTTTATTGATCTTTCGTGATTTCACACAAAAACAACAGATGAACGCCAGCTTATGGAAATCAGGGTAACACATAGGCAAAGATTTATAAAGATGTGTGAAGGTTTTCGAAATACGGCGACAATTGAGAGTAAATGCCGTGCAAAAGCCATGTTCTTTATCTTTCTGTTTTGTTCACGCCCTCGGTGCGCTTTCGCTTTTCGTATTCAAGGATTAAATCGAATAATGATCATATTTTGCTTTATAACAAAACTAGATGCAGAAGATATTGTATAAAATAATACAACAAAAAAACAATGATAATAACCAATTACACTCCTGATCTCGAAGATATTTACTATTTCCTGCGTAAAATTATGTTTGGTCGGAAAGAAGGAAAACATGAAGGCATAAAATAAGTAATCAAGAAATTTTTTTGTCGTTAGTTTTTCTTTAACGAATGTTTTTTCGGTACGTAATATATGTCTACCTTTACCCCCATGCTGTTGCCGCAACTTTAATATATGTGCTATCTTCTATAAGTATTTCTATTAATTCATTACTAAATTAATTGACTGTTGATAAACCCTGCATTGACTGATGATCTATTTTTGGATAAATGATTTGTGTTTAACTAAGATCGTTTTTCTTCGACCCTTTCACATTAATATTTTTCAACAATATCACAATATTATTTCAAAAATCATAGATCAGCATATTTAGAAGGAAGAAGGAAGGCGCTAAGATGAAGGCTGAGAGCTGTGTGTGGGTGAAATTTCGAGAAGAAATTGAAATTTAATGAGTAATTTCAGCATTGCGTTTCTTCCACACATAGTACTGGCGAGGAAGAAAGCGTATTCCGAATATCTGCAACAGTATGATGAGGTACGGGTATCTTTTTACTAAAAATAACGATCTTTTATTTTCTTTTGAAATTTAAGAATATGATTTCATTTTCACAAAGGAATGTCGGCTTGCTTTGACATTGCTTCAAATGGACAGTAAGAGATGGTGTATATTTTTCTTTACTTCAAAATTTTTGTGGAAAAGAGTTAAGGCACGAAAGTAATGTTACTCTACTTTATCTTTAAGGAAAAGAGTGAAAAATTTTCTTTAACTAAAGAAAGAGCAAAGATATAAAGATACAATCTAATAGGGTATGAGAAATTTAAAATATTTATTAATATTTTATTACTATCGGATGCAAAATTAAAAATATTTAAATAATAATTTTCGATATCAGTATTGATGATATTTGCTTCACGGAATTTTTATCCATAGAGAACTGATATTGGCTCAGTTTTATGATTCAATTCCTGCAAATACTTTTTTAGGAATCGAGAAATCCCAATTTTATAATCGAGAAGATTCTCCAATATTTGTTTGACATCTGTTTAAAGATGAAAAACTTATTAGTATGAACTGTCGTATCATGATCAGAGCGGGCAGCTGTTGCTCCCAGACCGCTCAAGGAAGGACTTAGAAAATCTTACTGAATCTCTCTATATGATAAACAAATGCTTTCAAAAAAATAGTTTTTAAAATACAGGGAGATTATTCATGCTGATATTCATATTTCTTTGGCAACAAATTGTTTGCAGTGCAATCGATTACTCAACAAGAAATGCAAACCTGCCAAAGTTTATTTCGGTATCGCTATTCTTTTTTATTTTCACCGAAGCGGCATTTTAAGAGGCAATTATTTTATTGCTAATCGTCTCTGGCATCTTTCAAGAAGCCTTTGCTTAACAATGAAACGACACTTCAAGCCCTGTTAAGCGTGATAAATTTTATTATGAATATAGCGTTAATTATGGAAATAAAGAAACTCATGCAAGGAAGCATTTTCTTGATCAATGGCCTCGGGGCCGAAAAAGAATGGATGCATTTCATTTGATTTGACAGACTCTCTCTCAAACTGTTATTCTTGGAAACTATTTTTGTTGGAATACAAAAACATTTTTCATTAAAGGCTTTTTGATTAACTTCGCATAGCTGAAAAATTATTTTCTAATTCGTGTAACACGGTTTGGTGGAACCTGAGAAGACCCGATGTGGCGCTGTGACGTGTTCGTTCAGGAAGCTCATGCGCCGAAGGCGGGTTTGATGATTAAGCGGTCACTAAGCTGTCCCAGTGCCTGTATTATCTACGCATTTACTTCTGGAAATCGTTGGCTGTTGACAATCTAGCTATTTCGTCGACAACGGCACTATCAGATATTTTATCATGATAAGTAAACTATTTTTAGAAGCTTACCAATATCCCGTATTTTCACCCATTTTGGCTCAATGAAGCTGGTGCAATCGGCTTTGGAAGTCGGCGATCGGCTTTTATTCCTGCTCGCGTTTTCAACGGAATCTTACCGACATATGGAAAAATTCGCAACCGCAAACGTTTTCATCCAAGCGCAGTGGTTTGAACAAGTGTTGTTTATTCCCCAAATAATCTTATTCGCAAGGCTGATGATGTGTAGCATAACAATGATTGTCGACCCGCAGTATATAATAACATCAATTGAAGTACGAAGTGTTGTTTTCGCTGACTACGGCGATCGGTATTTTAATAGCGAGAAACTTGCATTCTATTGTTTTAGTTTGCTATTTCAAGAAAATGGTGGTGTATATTTCTTTTTACTATTATTGATGTACCTTCCAGCGCTATATATATATATAACGTTATCTAGAAGTATTGCGGTGATATTTATTCAATAATTCGCTTTTGATTAGCTGTTTGTTACCACTTTCATGGGTGCAGTGTTTCATTTTTATCATGTTTTTTTGTTTTTATATCTAATAAAAATAGTATTTTGTGTCCTTGTTTATTCAGTACTATATAATGTTTTATGAGAACATCAAATTATTAAAAAAAATTTGCAGGCTCATTTCAAGTACTTCTAAGTGTGTAAACAAGTTTGTATTAGTCAGGTGTGATCAAATATTTATGGATATTATTTCTATTTATTTACACATATTTGAATTAACGATAAAACTAATTTAATTGACAATGATGGGTAACGAACGAATATTTTCTTTGATTTAATTTGTTTATATATTATGATATAACGTTAGTAATGAATAATATTGAAATCATGTGTTTATAGTTGCGGCTGCTTTGGAAAGACAGACGATATTGATAATTTGTTTCATTCCGCAATCATTCATCATGACGTGAAAGTATTAGCGCATTCCTGAAAGAGCCTGTTGTCGTTCGGGAAGAGATTATTATAGTATAGAGTATCCGTTTGTATGTGTATCGAAAACTTTGGTATATAATGGCACGTTTACAATATTTCGAGATCACGAAATTAGCGGTGAACTTTCTAATTCGACCAACAATTGAACTTTACTAAATTAACTTTGAAATATAAAGGTGACGAAAATGGCGCGGAAGGTCGAAGCTAAGTTTACAATGTTGGCAACCTGTTTGTCTCAAATTGACCGAACTATCTCGCAGCTGGCGACAGTATGATGAAATTCGTGCAATCCCAGCTCTCAGCGCGTCGTCAATATTTGTATACCAGCAACTGAAAAAACAAAAAGCGCAGGTGGAGGAGAAAACAAAGAAAGCGGCAACCGGCAGCTAGAAAAATGAAATTCAACTTGAAATAAGCTTTTTGTTACTAGTAGAAAACAAGCAGTTAGTCAATTCAGGAAGATAATCAT
>BMAU01010135.1:0-12500 GCA_019973935.1 Trichonephila clavipes | reverse complement strand
CTATAAACAATAGTGCATAGCTCTGTATTATTAGTTTTGAAACCTTTGAGCTACTGATAAAATAAATTTAACCTTGTTTTTCAAAATATTTGAACATAAAGAAATATGCTGTTTTTAAGTTATTTTTTACCTTAAACACATAAAACACATACTATAGTGTAATGTAGCGAAAATCAACAGTAGGTGAATCATAAATGTATATTTTAAACGCGTTGTAAGAAGGAAAACAAGATTTTAGGAAGCAGTGGATTTGGTTCCATATACCGTAAATAAGGAATTTAATATGTTGCTTTCGTAACGACTATTTAAAATTGCAAGAAGAGAAAACAGCTTAATTGCGTTATCTTACGGTATCATAGCACTATTATGAGGAAACGTAATTTGTGTGTATCACTATGACAATACTATTTTAAGGCATGTATAAAATATTTACAGGCGCTCAATTGTGTATGTTAGGCAAAGCAGATATGCATAAATAATGTAGACATTTATAAATGCCTACGGGAGAGAAGAGCTGGATTATATTTATTTTGAATAAATATAGCAATAGCTATACATTTGAAAAAAAAATAAGGACATTTATGTTATGATGAAACTAACAGGCTTAATATAATCACTCCCTTATCAAAACTGTTTCCAGCTAATATATATATATATATATATATATATATATATATATATATATATATATATATATATTATATATGTATATATTTGTATATATTATATATGTATATATTATATATTATATATATATATATGTGTGTGTGTGTGTGTTTGTATGTGTGTGTCTGTGTGTATAAATTCCCATCTTAATAGTAAAGTCTCTTTACAATGTTTAATCCTTAGAAGTATTGTTTTTTCATAGATGATGTTAGAATTTATTAGCATTTTTTTATAATTTATAAGCTCTGATGAAGCAACTTTGAAATTTATAAAAGTAATCAATATAATTCAAAATTACAATTATTTTTGTATCAATAAATTTAAATAAAAATTCAGCTGGTGTGAGGACAAATTTACATATGTTGTTAAGTGTTCTATGTGTTGTTGAAGCTTCTTATTCCTCTTGATCGACAGAAACATCTAAATCAAGTCCATGAACCTGTGAGTTTTTTTTAACTTTGAAGAATAGAGTAACAGGACTTGAGACCAACTGCTCTTATTGCAACCAATACAAGCCAAGATGTTTGCAGGCGCGTCTTGAATCGCATTGCAATTCGGACAAGAAGGGTAAACTTTAAGACCCTCCACATGCCATTTAGGTGAAGTATGCTCACTGCGAAACCTTGCTAGAGCAGTTTGATCTCGTTTAGTGCCTGTCTCAAGCAAAACAGTTCCAGGATGGTTTCCTTCATACCACTCATGTACGGGGGCCTGCCTCCAAGAGGAACTGATATCTTGTTTGATTCGTGTAGCAATTTCTGAAAAAGCAAGGTGTCCACCATGCGTAGAATCTTTATGTGTGTCCTCTAGAAACAAAAAAGCAGTCTCATTCCCGCAAACATTCACGTGCGACGGTATCCACAAAAAAAAAGGATCTTAACATTGACATTTAAGCTATTTAAAGATGGACAATACACTTTGTCATTCTGTCATCATGCCTCATCCATTCTGCGACTATCATTGACTATCCAAATATATGTATTAACACTCTCAGTAAAACTCAATAAAGCAAAATTTCAAGGAGTCTCCCTCAATATCTAAGAGTTCTACTAAAAACTGGACAGTAGTCAGTCGGGATTATTCTAGCAGACCCTAATACCATTCCATTTTGAGTGTTATATCTAGATGTGGTTAACGTAAGATCAATATAGTGTAAAGTTATACATGAAAGCACATTTCCATATACAGGGTAGCAAAATTAAACTGCAAGTGTTCAAGAGGTGCTGGAGGAAAACTACCATAAATATTCAGTAAAATTTTGAGTATCTACATGTTTCAGAACATGCGCAAGTCAAATATGAAAAAAATAAATTAAAAAAATTTAAAAACAAGGTTTTATTTAAAATGCTCTAAAAAGAATAAAATATACCTATCTTTTAAAACCTTTTTTTTGCTATCAAATTATAAAATCGTTATACAATTTATGATATAAAAGCTTGTCGCGAGATTTAAGTACTCATATTTTACTTTCTGAAAATTTTTTAAAATTAAAATCAATCGATCAAGTTATTTAATTTGCTTGTTTATGTACACGGGTAAATCTCGCGACAAACTTATCATAAATTTGTATAACGACTTTATAAGTTGATAGCAAAAAAATTTAAAAAAGAAAAGGGGATTAATTTCTTTCCTTTTAGAGCATTTAAATAAAAACTTGTTTTTAAAAAGTTTTTTTTACTTTAATTTATTTTTACTTTTTAGTTATCGCCAGACAGAAATTTCTTAGTCTGTTAAGAAGACTTGGTTTCTAAAAATCACAAACCTATCGTTTTTATTTTTGCATTTAATCTTATTCTTTGCATTATTATCTTTCGATTGATATCACTTGTGCATGTCGGAAAGTTAGAAGTTGACTAAAACTTCATTTGAAAACAAATTAGGCAATTCAAGCCCCACCCCTTTTTGGAAAAAAAAGCTAAAATGCTTTATGATAAAAAAAATCTATTTTAAAAACAGAAATAATAACTATAAGAATGTGTAGTATTAAACAGAATATTTCCGGGCAATACAATAATGTATTTTTTCTTTCTTGTGAAATGTGTGAATGTAAAATTTTTAAATTAAGGCATTTTATATTAATAATTTTATAATTTTCAGTTTCTTCTTCCTGATATATTTTCATACAAATGTAATACTTTAATATTATAAAAAGAAAAACAGCTAAAATTTCTGTCGTGACAGAAAAATTTTTTAACATTTTTCTTGAATTTTCATGGCATTAGTACTCTCTAAAAGTTGATCATTTATATAAGAATGTGTGGGTTGAAAAATATGAAAATGCAATTATTTTAAAAAAACGTATGAAAACCGTAATGTAATTTAAAGTGGTATTTTTAAGTTTAATTAAGCTTATAATAATTATTTTTTCAGAATTATAAACTTTAAACCTGTTTTTCTCAGTTTGTGTTTTTTCGAAACCTTAGTGCATTCAAAATGCTACTCTTCGACAATGTTTACCAATCACTTCCATTTTTTTCTTGCGTGTTGAAAATAAAGCATGTAATAAAATTAGGGATCCGTTTTGCTATAAACTGATTACTTTTTTAAAAAAATAAAATGTAAGACATGTTGGATTTTCGTTGATTTTTTAGCCTGTATATCAACATTTTTTTTTTTTTTCTCGAAAACGAATAGAGTTATTCTAAAATCGATCCCTAAAGTTGTTTAGATCATCCATAAGAGTGATATAAAAAAAAAAATTCAGGTCAAGAAAAATTAATTTTTACAAAGGGTAGGATTTAAAATTTTCCCAATTTTCTTCAAAAATTAAAATTTTTAAATTGTGTGAATAATATATGAAAATTTTCATTTTGGTAACATTTTCTTGAATAGAAACATTGTATAAAATGCTAAAATATAATTTTTAAATACGTAAATAAAGAAGTTATCTTAAAGGGTGCCAAGTCTTCTTAATCTCATTTAACGCATCATCGTTGAAGGTCGTTTGCCGGTTAATTTTGAACAGTCAAGCTAAGGCGGTGTTTCTCAAAGTGTGGGGCGCGCCCCCCTGGGGCGCGATGACCAAGGGGGGCGCGGCGTATCGAAAATTTAAAGATTTTTTTTAAAAAATAACCGGAAAGAGAAGTAAAACAAAATGCTTTCTTCCATAATAAAAAAAAATACACACAACAACACTGACATAATTTATATTTATTATCTGGCTTTTTTCGTCATCAAATAGCTATCTTTGATCCCAAAACCAAATTAAAGAAAAAAACATTTTTTTTTTTATGTTTTTCCTCAATGAGAGATTTTTTATTACGTTTTAACATAAATATTACTCGTTAAAAGAAAAAAACGGTACCCAGACCCTGAAAAATTCTAAGATAAACAATTCACCGCTGTAATTATTATTGAAATACTGTACATTAGTTGGCCAGAAAAAGAAAAGGGAAGTCATGATTCACTTTTCAGCCAGGCTGCATAGTACGTTTGCAAATCATTTGATTGACCTTCAATCTTATGGTATGAAGTTATTATCAGTATTAGTTCCACTCCATCTTTTACATGCGTTTGCTTTTCGCTTAGGGAAATTGTAAATAATTGAGTTTTACGATATTTGGAAAAGAATTGATTGGTTTAACATTTCTGTAGGATAATTCTGAAAGTGTCGATTTGCGTCCTTTATTATGGTCTTGTACTTTTGAATCATTTTAGTTCAAGTTTTATTGGATTTTCTCAAATCATCAAAGAATTGAATAGTCCTTGAAAGAAGGTAAAAAACCATACTTTCTATAAATTAAAATATTCACTAGAATTCCGATTTTGTATCATTGTACAGTAAAAATAATTCTAAACAAATGATTGGGGTGACTGAGTCCCCCACTACCATTAATGTTTAGTATCGAGTACGCGCCTGCTCCCGGGTTAAAAACATTTTGAAGTCTTCTCGCTTTAAATGTTAAAAAGTGACACAATTATTCTTCATCGGAATTTTATATTCTTTTTCATAATTTAACATTAATTCCTAAATGCTAATTGTGTGAGGTTTAAAATTACAGTTCTTAAACAGTTATTTACAATTATAGCATTTATCTAAAAAAAAATCATTTTACATTTTTGTATACAATGTCGTGCACATAGTTTTACTCTCCTTACAGTTCAGCTATTATATCAAGAATGTTTTATTTTTTTTTTAAAAATGAACTCGTGTGAAGAGTCGGTGTTTCAGCCAGTATACGTTTGATGTATCAGTACTGAAGAAGGTATTTTATAAATAATTTCTTATTACTGAATTTGGCAGCGGTAGCCGGTGGTATAGGTATCGGATCGTGGCTTGCCTTGTCACGAGTTCGAAGGCCCAGTACCACTAAAGACGCGCCATGTGGGGCAGCGATGTATGTTAAATCTGTTGAGAGTTGAAACGTTTTCCCGTTGGTGTGGTGGGGTAGTTAGGATAGAAGGTGCCAGCTCCGGTGTCGTCCACGTCACTGACCATGGTTCAAATTACGTGGTCCGTCGTCAAAGGCCTCGTGCAGCTGAACAGTGTGACGTTAATATTCAACCAATCAATCTTATTACTAAATTACAAGAACAAGTTTAATAATTATTAGGGACTTCCACGGGCTTTTCTTGTAGAGGAGAAGTTTTTCAAGGAAGGTTTAATATCGAAATTGACACTTAAAGAGTTATTTTTTCTATATTTAGCTGAGATCTATATTTTGTCTTCAAGGCATCCACTGCAGAAAATCGGTTTGAAAAAAGGTAGGATGTTGAAAATGAGTAATAGTATACGAAGTGCTTTTGTTTTCAGTACAGATAATTCCTCATCCACCTCTGCCCCAAATTCAAAGAAGCGATTTATTACAAAATTGCCTTTTAATTTTTCACTGGATGTGAAATCTACGAAGATTTCTTCTTCGGAAGTTGAGAGCCCTTCTGGAGTATCTTGAAATAGATCCTAATCCCACTCGTAACTTGCTTTACCAAGCTGTCCTCATCAGAAAACACTTTTTTAAAATTCTTTGCCAACATATGCTAAATGATTTTACATGTTTTAAAAACAACCTTCACATGTTGTTCTACAGATTTGTAAGTTTTTACACATATCGAGCTGGGGCTTTTTCATCATTTACTTCAGTAGTGGTAAATCCAAAATTTAAGTATTTTTGAGAAGATCGCCTTGATTTAATTTTTCGGAACCATGCTCGTTCGTCTGTGTACTTGTTGATTCTTTATTATGGTCGAATGTTTGCTTACGACTTAAAAATGTATGTATGATATTGTTTTAATCTACTGCCGTAAATACTTAATTACCGTGAATTACAATTAACGTGGAAATTAAAAAATTGTACATTCAAGCTAGATTCGGTAGCTATAAATGAAGTATCGAGTCGACCAAAACTGACTGGAATTGTACGAGGAAAAATATTTTTGCATGTTTTTGCGCAGACGTCCGATAGGTTGCCCAGACTCACGCAAACGTACCCTATAATGCCAGATGTGATGGATATGATGAGAGCAACATAGACTAGACTATTTTTCCAATGACATTTGTACTTTGAGAAATAGATGCTGAAAGAAATATCTTTAATTAAATATATCATTTTGCGATCAGTTCAATAAAAAATTAGAGGAAAAAATAACATAATTCTAAGTAATATATATTTTAAGTAATTTTCTTAAAATATATATTACTTAAATATACACAAATTTAATATACTTATCGTATTAATTTGTACGGTTTATAATTAAGATCGTATTGTAATATTGGCGTCTCTCTCTCAAAGTGCATTTTTATTGCAGTAAATACATTATAGTTGGCCAGGGGGCGAGACAAAAATTATGATTGAAAATGGGTCGCCAGTATTGAAAGTTTGAGCACTGCTTTTAATGTATGAGTGGTGCACAGAGTATTTTATGACTAATTAATTAATACTAAATTAAGAACAAGTTTAATAATTATTAGCTACTTCCATGGGCTTGTCTTACAGAGGAAAGTTTTTGAAGGAGTTTTAAAGATAAGAAATTGACCCTCTGAGTTCATTTTCTATATTTAGCTGATATCTATATTTTGTCTTCTAAGCAACCACCGCATTTTTGTAACATGTTCCAATTTAAAAATCAGAGAAAGGAAAAATAACTTAGAAATTATCCTATTACTTAACTTTTTTGCTAAAAGTAACATATACAAAATTTAATACTTATGTCATGAATTTGTACGGTTTATAATAAATATTGTTGCTTTATCGTAAAAGTGCATTATTATTGCATTCAGTAAATTATTATGTATAAGGGGGCGCGATAAAATTGTGATTGAAAAGGGGGCGCCAGTATTGAATGTTTGAGAAGCACTGAGCTAAGGGGTACTCAAAATTTGTTTCCGCCATGCTACATACATATGATAAATATGTTACGCGGGCCGCAACAAGAGGACAATGAAGGGGGTGTTAAACACTGTTAGATTAAAACGACATTGGACGAAGAAAAATTAATTAAAATATTAAAACTCATTCTCTCTTTTCTTTTTTTTGCTTTTACTATAACACTATATTTAAAACGAAAAACACATTTTTTTTGTAAATCCGTAATTTTCAACCAATTTTTTCCATTTTTTTTGCAAAATTTGGATAATACTGCTCTACAAACGAGAAAATATATTCTTGCGACTATATTTAAGAATGACGAAGTTTTTAAATGTGTTATTCAAAATTTGAGTATTTTTTGAAAAATCGTAAAAGAAAAAAAAAAGATTTGGGTCTTTTATTTTTTTTAAATGACTGATTCTAAAAGAAAAAAGCCTGAACTTTCTTAGTGCAGCATATCGATTCATTAACACGCAAAAAATCATACGGAACACTTTAGAAATCATTTTCATGAAAACGTAGCGATTTTGACTCATTTTATAAAAAATTGTAAAAAATAGAAACATCATTATTTATTTTTAACAAATTATACAATATCTCGTAGCGAAATAAATGCGCTTTCCCATTAGGCTAGTTTTTTTGTCTCAGTTTCAGAGAAAGAATAAGATGGTTTTAAATCGAAGTTCAAAAATCGTAACTTCTTTTTAAGCTCTATCGATAATGCTGCGGGCGGAATAAAAAGCTAACAGGTAGTAGAAGGTTTTCAACTAATATCTTTTTAACAAATTGCGATATCAGTATATAAATTATTAAAACAGGCATTATCATCTAAACTAAACATGTTTACAAAATTTCAGCTCAATCGGTTGAAGGCAACAGCTTCAAAATTGAGTTGCAAGATTCAGCCCGAAAAAATTACTTTAATTAATATCTGCACTATTAAAACTCGAAAGTAAACAAACGTATGCAATTTTACGACCAGGTGTATCTTCTCACGAACCGCACGATGCAGACACTCGCCAAAGGTACAAAAAGATTGGAACTGATCCGAGGAATCCGTTTTGAACACTTATAATTCAATAATGCAATTAGTTAAAAAGGTATTAATTAAGAACTTTAAAACGCATAATTATTGCCATTTTTTTCCGCCATGTGCCAAAGTTCCAATTTCCCGAAGTTTTCTTTTGTCCCAGACTTTTTTGAGACACGGTCTAATTTTTTATGAGACACAAACAAAAATAAATTACAGATTCGGAAAGGTAATTTACTTCGCCACGATACGTTATAATTTAATTTACAGAAAAATGATATTTTCTTTTTTTTACGATATTTTCTAAAATGAGCCAAAATAGATACGTTTTTATGAAAGGATTTCTAAATCGCTCCGTTTGAATTTTCTTTCAATTTAATGAAATGATATTCTATACTAAGAAAATTCATGCTTTTCTCGTTCAGAATCAGTCATTTAAAAAATAAAATGAGAATTTTTTTTTACGATTTTTAAAAAATACTCAAAATTTTATTTAAATACTTAATAAATTCTTTATTTATACAAATAATTTAATGACATTTTTTCCGTGTGTAGAACAATTTTATCCGTAATACGCACAAAGTTTGAAAATATTGCTTAAAAATTTCAGTTTAAAAAAATTGTGTTTTTTCGTTTTTTATCCTATTTTTGCGAGAAATATTAAAGCCTTATTTTTGTTACATTTTTTATTTAAAAAATACCACTGTTTGCAATCGATATATGAATTCCGAAGGCATTAATTTAAAAATGAAGCCCAACCCCCAAAATTTAAACTTTAAAAAATAACGCTATGCGAAATTGAATACCTCTTCCTTTTATTTTACAGGTCTTTTATTTCTTTTTTTTCCGAAGATATCGTGGAATGAACGCTTTGAACGCTGGATTATTAACTTTTGCCCCCTGGTTATAAAAAACACCATCGCTTAGTTTTTATGATTGTTTTAAATAATACTCAAAATTTTATTCGCTCATTTAATAACTTTGTCAGCAATTTTGTAATTGGAAAGAAGATTTATTTCGTCAATATATAGTGCGTTATTCTTTTCTCTTTTTTTTTTTCAAACCAACGATACTTTCCACATGACTTTTTCTAAAATGAATCACTATCGATGCGTTTATACGAAATTAATTTTTAAAAAAATCATACTTTGCTTTTAACAGTTAGTAATTTAAAAAATAAAGTGTCGAAAACTTTTTTACGAATTTTTTTTTGTGCAATAAGTCACTGTGCCACTAGAGTGCTGCACCTGTCAAGCTGTTTAAGAAATGTTGAGTGTTAACTTTCTCGAGAGCTCTGATAGCGACAGGGGAAGGGGAATTTCCATGACAATATGTTATGCATTTAAAAATGTTCGTACAACGCCGGGAGGGGGGAGTAAACCTGTCTGACATATAAAAGAAGCGGAAAAATTTCGAAACAGGATATTTTAAGTGGTACACTAGGTAGAAGCCCGAGCAATATCGGCCTAAGTAGAGGAGGGGGTGGAATTCATTTCGAAAAAGATCATTAGAAGTGCTGATTTTGTGAAGAAAGGGAAAATTTGTAAAAGTAGAGAAAACCCGTGCAACGCCGGGCCATGCAGCTAGCCTTTTTAACTAAATGCGATATCGGAATATAAATGGTCAAAGCATGCATTGTCAACCAAACTAAATGGGTGTACAGAATTTCAGCTCAATCAGTTGAAGACTTTGAATTTACATTGCAATTTAAATAAAAGCTTGTAAAATATAACATACTTTGTACGTGTACAGAGTAGAAGTATTATAAAATATATCGTAGAACAAATCAAATATTTTACGAAACGAAAAATTTTCATTGGAGGCGCAAAGGTATTTATCTGCTCAGCGAAACGCATCTACTATCGGAGCTACGCTCCTTGTCGACACCTGTGTATATTCTAAAACATGCTCACCTTAACACACCTGAACAAGATAGTTACAGAAACTAGGTCAGTTATAAGTGTTAAGGGAGAAACTAGAATCAGTAAATAGATATCTTTAGAATGTTTCAAAGTAAATAGTTTTATATATCTGTCTTTCTCTTAGTGTTCCCTGTGGAACAGTAAAAAATATAACATTCTTTGTACGTATGCGGAGTAGAGTATTGTAAAATATATCTCTCGTTTCACCAAATTAAACGATTTTCAGAAATATTTTTATATGAAAGAGTAACAATTGGAGACGCGGGTTTCGACACCAGGCGAATCTCGCATGCTAAGCAAGTGCTCTACCATCTGAGCTACGCTTTTGGTCGATACCTGTGTTATTGCAATCATGCTCGCCTTAACACCTAAACAAGATCGTTACAGTAACTAGGTCGATATCCGGAATATAAATCAATCAAAACATACATTGTCATCAAACTGAAAGTGTATACAAAATTTCAGCTCAATCGGTTGAAGACACATCATCTTCAAATGTGAGTAGCAAGATTCCACCTGAACATTTTTTCATCGAAAGTGAAGAAAAAGCTTGTAAACCAAATAGGAAAGAACGCGGAAATTTAAATTTGTTCAGGATAAATAATTTTCGAATGAAAATTAAATTGATTTAAAGTAAATTTAAAAACTACGAGATCACGGGAATCGCGAACCGCGAATTCCTTTGATGTCGAAAACTTCTCTGGCACCTCTAGGCCCCGAGGACCATGGTGGAAAGAGTAAAATAAGCTTCTAACATGGGTAAAAGTTTTTTTAATTAATATCTTTTTAACTAATTGCGATCTTGGAATATATATGTACAAATCATGCATTGTCATCAAACTAAACGTGTATACAAAATTTCAGCTTACTCGTTTGAAGACATCAGCTTCAAAATCGAGCTGCAAGATTCCACCCGAACAAATTATCTTAATTAATATATTTTTAACTAATTATGATATCGGAATATAAATAATTAAAACATACATTGTCATCCAAACTAAACACATGTTTACAAAATTTTCAGCTCAATCGGTTGAAGGCATAAGCTTAAAAAATTGAGTCGAAAGATCCCACCCGAATTAATTACTGTAATTAATTACTTTTTAACTAATTGCGATATTGGAACATAAATGGTCAAAACATGCATTTTCATCAAAACTAAACGTGCATAGATAAAATTTCAGCTCAATCGGTTGAAGAGACATCAACTTCAAAATTGAGTTGCAAGATTCCACCCGAACATTTTACTTTAATTAATATCTTTTTAACTAATTGAAATATCGGAAAATAAAAGTTTAAAAGATGCATTGTCATCCAACCTTAATGTGTATACAAAATTTCAACTCAATCGGTTGGGAACATCAGCTTCAAAATTGAGTTGCAAGATTCCACCAGACATTTTACATTGCAAGTTAAATAAAAGCTTGTAAAAGTAATCGTTATTTTTTCCTGCACTGTACAGTATTTTAATGCTTATCGACGGCATACATACAAATTTTAAGCTCATCAAACATTAAAAAAAGACCACATTGAGTTGCGATGTTGAGAGAATAATTGATTCAACATTGCAGAAGAGACATTGTTTAGAAACTACGGTATTTATACAGATTGGAGTACCCCTGACATCGGTAAACCTGTAGTGCGGACCGAGTCATAAGCAGATTTTTCAAAAAAGCCAGTCCCCCACGTTCACCGGACCTTAATCCTTAAGATTTTTATCTGTGAAGATATCTGAAAGATATGGTTTATAGATAACAACATGCTTCCGTTGCGGAATGGAAATCTTGCATAACGAGACACTTGAGGTGTGTTACAACAGAAATTTTAAATGCGAGGGTCGACAAATGCTGTTTTTACGTTTTCAACATGTGGTGGTTCGCATATTGAGCACATCATGCGATAATTTCATTGAATAAATAATGAGGATTTAATTGTTTTTCTAAAGCATCTTTATGGATTCTTGAATTTGTGTCCTTAATTCACGTTAATTTTTTGATTCCATGATACTGTACAAATTTAATTACCAAAGCCAATTGTATGGAATTTTGATAAACTGTCATTTTTGTGCTCTATTGTTTATATGCCTCTGCAGAATGTCGGTATGCTCTGTCTATCGATTTTGGAAGTTGTGTATACCACCTTTGAGCGTTGAAATACTGTACAGCTCCGTCTATTGGGCAAAAATGACGATTTTCCTTTTTTCCATATATGATTTGTGCATGTTCTGAAACGATAGCCAGACACTAAATTTCACTGGAATGTCCTCCAGTGGTTTTCTCTCCAGCACCCCTTGAACACTTGCAGTTTAATTATTGCTACCCACTGTATTATGGAAATGTATCTGCTTCCAGTAGTATAGAAATACATATGTTTCTTCAAAGGAGTTTCATGTCTTAACTTTTTTGTATTTTAATAAATAAACCTATATGATTTATCCCCCTCCCCTATATATCTATAAAATATCTGTACTTCATATATTCTGTATCTCTTCTCTTTAATGTTACCACTATTTGCGTAACCATCGCTTCGCATAACAAAAAGATACCATATGCTCTAATACTCAAATGCTAGATAATT
>BMAU01010132.1:0-12847 GCA_019973935.1 Trichonephila clavipes | reverse complement strand
TGACTGGTGACTCCCTGCCGTAAAGAGTCGTCCTCCATGTTAAACGATGTGTTTTCAACGGCAGTGCAGTCGCTAGTTCGAAAAAATTTTTTAAAAGTTCATTCTTTTGTTTTCGTGGCATATGTTGCGGTTTCGCTTGCGTAATCCTGCCAGCTCTTGTCATGCCCAGGCCTGCTGGTAAAAATAAAGGGCATCATCTCTGTAACGTCTTTTTATTTTGCTTCAATCACATAAAATCAACATGGCGGCCCCAGCGCGCAACCGAGTATAACAATATGGCGTCTCAAATACAACACAGCTTTCAATGAGAGTTTGCATTTGGACGAGTCTATTCTGAAACTCAGGAGAAATGGGTTTCTGGCAGCCGTGTTAAATGGGTATCTACGAGCCGTGTTTGGATTTTGAGTCATACAGTGTTGTGAATGAAAGCCGCGTTGTTTTGAATAAGCTTTGTTTTTTACAAAGTGAAAATAATCGATGTGTATCCAAAGAAATGTGTTTTTAGTTGAAAAGCTATATTGTTTGTTAATTTTATTATTTTTTTGTAGAAATTATCTATATTTGTAATCAATACTTTTGAAAAGAATTCATTTCTGCGTAACAAAATTTGTTCTTTACTTTGAAGATGTTGGGAAAAATAATAGTTCATCGGCATGTGACATTCGTTAAAAAATTCTAACAATGAATTAGTTTTTTCTCTATCTGAAAATAATCTTCAAAGAAATACTGAATGTGCGATTCTTTTAAGTATCTAATATTTTAAAAGAATTTTTGTTTTTAGAAATTGAATGAAAATTGACTTCTCTACCAATTTTTGTCCTATGATTCAGAAATGTATGTTTGAACTTTTTAAAAAAAAGTCAAAGAAAAAAATTTTACTGCTTGGGAAAAAATTTCATTTAATCGGACGCATAACGACACAATAAAAATTACTTAATATTATTTTACAGTAGTTTAGCGAGAAGAACATTTTGAATGTGTGTGTGTGAAATTCGCGCTCGCGTAAGATCTTCCCCATTTTTTTTTATATTCATACAATGAAAATTTATTTAGCTTATGAAAAACTTTAATTTTATTAATGTTCAGAATTGTTATATTCTGAAAATTGGAAAAATGTATTTTGTAAAAAAAAATAGTATTGTTAAAACATTTTGTAAAAATTTGTATTTTATTTTATGCAATTTACTCTAGAATTTATAACTATTCCCCACAAAACATTAAAGTTTAACTTTTTAATTCCTAATGCTTTTTTAAACTGAATATTTTTTAATAAATTTCTTTTTTCCAAGTACCTCATGTTACACTAATTATAATCAGTTTCATTCGAAGTCTCTCCAATTGAGGTTTTTTAGCTTTGAGATGGTCTTACAAAAGGGATACCAGCAAACATTGTAATGGTGGCATCGTGGATATGGGGAAAAAGAGGAAGTTGGAGAATCTTTTAAAAACAGGTTGTGTGATTGAGTACAATAATGGAATAAGAGGCATCTATATATATAAAATAAGCAACATTTGGTGTGGTTTCCAGAAATGCAAAAATATTGTGTTGCATGACTCATTAATCCCTAATTCCTACATGGAATTTCAACTTTTAAATTTTCATTATTGAACTTATATAACTTTCAAAAGAGAAATATTTTTATTTTATCTATCAGTGTTCATTACAGGTGTATTTGTGTTCTACCCTACTCACTTTGAGAGTTTCAACTAACACCCAAATTTCTTTTCCTCAAAAAATCAGTCTAAAATTTTTTTGAATTGTAAAAGAGAAATACGTTTCCGTTAACGAAAGGTCTGCACAATCAACCACGAAATCCTGCTGGAATTTCAACAATTTCAACTGTTTAAGTTTTTTAAAATGTCTTTGCAGTTATATATATATATATATATATATATATATATATATATATATATATATATATATATATATATATACACCTGGACAATTGCTAAGGACGGATCACAAATTGCTATGTAGCATAACATTAAATGAGACATGAGGCCTAGTAGGATAAAATATAGTTGCCACACTGTTAAGACATTAGAATAAAGAATATTTATTGTTCTAGAAAGTACAAAAGCTGTGAAACATCTGAAAGAAAAAAAATGTTCATTTGATCTGCGTACGGAGAAATGGAACAATGCATCTAAAAGTCAGCAGGCACCTTAAAGAAAGGTATCAGTACGGGATATGTCCACCGTGGAGTGCGATGCAACATTCCACACGTCGTACCCTACTTTGCACAACATTATCCAGCAGCTGTTGAGGCAATTTATCCCATTCCTCTGTGAGTGCACGGATGAGCGTGTTCTTGTTTGTTGGAGGATAGTTTCGACCAGCAACTTGCCTCCCCAAAGCATCCCACACATTTTCAATGGGGTTTAGATCTAGAGAATGCGCTGGCCATACGAGACGTTGAATACCCTCGCTGTCTAGACAATCCTGAACAACGAGTGTTCGATGACATGTTGCGTTGTCGTCCATAAAAACAAATTTATCACCGACAGCACCACGGAAAGAACGAACATGAGGATGTGGGGAACTTCATCCAATGTATCGTTGGCCCGTCATAGTCCCATTCGCAACCACATGTAGGCGCGTGCGGCCATTGATCATGATGCCGGCCCACACCATGATACTGCATGTCGGATATCGGTCCTTTTCCTGGATATTTTCTGGACGATAAGCAGTACCACTCTCGCGCCAGATGAGTTGGCGTCTACAATCCGATGACAGACTGAACCTACTCTCATCTGAGAATAGTACGCATGCCCAGTCCTGTTCAGTCCAATTGTGTTGCTCACGACACCATTGCAAACGGGCAGTACGGTGCTGTCTAGTCAATGGGACACACACAACAGGTCTGCGTGCGTATAGTCCTCATCCCCTCAAACGTCTGGCAACAGTTTTTCGGGAGATCTGCTTTCCTGAGGCAGCAAGAAACTGATTTGCTACCTGCTGAGCTGTGGTGCGCCTGTTCTTTTTTGCTGATAGGACGATATATCTGTCTTCTGCAGGCGTCGTACTTCTAACACGACCTCCCCCGTGCCGTCTACTACACATTCCAGTAGTTTTAAATGACTTCCACAGCCGTGAAACAACGCTGTGACTCCCTGGCAACATCTGTTATTTTTCGCCCTTCTTCGATCTTTCCAATAATTCGGCCACGCATAAAATCATCTATGTGATGTCGGGAAGACATGCCAAAAATTGTAAGTTCGTCTATTAAATCTTTCCTGTAAAACTTTGACTTGAAACTACAACTGTCCACACGCGTTAAGACCTTTAAAGCTCTTATGAACGCTATCACGTGATGAACAGACGTGGGAAAAAATTTGCATACTCACTAATATCCCGCACTTATTCTAATTTTCCACATTTGCTTCCTTTTCATTTTGTGGTTGCTATGGATGTTAGTGTTATCCGTCCTAGCAATTGTCCAGCAGTGTATATATATATATATATATATATATATATATATATATATATATATATATTTAACATAATATTTAGCATTCACATTAACATTTTTGAATCTCATCTATACTAGACAGATACAACTAATCTTCAATCTAATGAAAATGTTATGATCCAATGCTACTTTAAAAATTAAATAGGGAATAAAACATATGCTCACAGCATGTCTCAAGGTTAAATAATGCAATGCTAGATACTCTTCATGATAGTTAGAGTAAAAAATTGCATACATTGCTTAGAAATCTAAAGCAAAATATAGATTGAGTCAACAGATCTAATGGAATGTATTTGTTCTAAATTAATAGAATTTGAGACTTTGCTCCAAACTTTCTAGCAATATTTCAAAGACTTGAGCATTTAGTGTATCTCCATAAAGTTGGGAAGGATTTTTAATCACCCTGTGTTACAAAAACTGTAGATTATTTGTTTGAAACATTTTTATGAAAACAGCACCATTGCATTAAAAAATTCTACATTTTTTTCCATATATGTATTTTCTATAATATGCAAATTTTACAACTGAATTTTCTTTTCTCTTACCGAAGTATACATTACATTTCTTTTTAAAGAAATAAAAGGAATTCTATGTACAATATTTAAATAGTTATTTATTAAAAAAACTATTATTAATAGTAAATTTATCAATATTTTCACTCAGAATTTTGTTGCTAATGATATAGGGTAACTCATATAAAACATTCTGTTGAATATTGTGAATAGGTATTAATATCAGGAAGATATTAACAATATAGATAGAATATTTGTTAATCTGAAAGTAACTGGATAAAAGATTAACCCCAAAGTGTCATTTTTTATTAGAAATGGTAAATTGATTTACATGAAATTTACTAAAATGTAAAATACATATATACAGCCATATAAATAGAAATTATATATGTTAAATACATAAATTACATTGAACTACACATTCTCAATGTTACAGAGACAGAATATTTCTCTAAAACCTTTCTCACTGAAGCACAACTAACTAGTCACATAACAACCATCTAGTCAACTCTATGAGCTATTGCACAACTGTAGACATAAGAGTTGATGGTAAATTAAGATAATACATTTTTATTATTTTTCTGATGATCAACTATTGGTAGTGTATACGTTCTTATTAAAACCCAATCTTCTAAATAGCAACTAAACAATCGAAGTAATTAATAAATTGATTGCATATACTACCCCTGAATTAGCCTTGTATGCCAGTAATGGAATTTTTTAAGCATGGGTTTACTTTCAAACTATATGTAACATAATTTTTTATACATCAAATTTTAAGAGGGAAAGAAAACATTGAGTCAAACTGATTAAATAATTTTAATAGTTTCATTACAATTTTGAAGGGACAAATTAATCGGCTGGTTTCAATATTAAACTATTTCATATTGTAAACAAGTGGAATTATAAGTAAAATTTAACTCTATATATACACAACTCATTTCTAAAAGTGTTGTAATTTTTTTAACATGCATATTTTATCATTTTAATGAAAATGATTTCATGAGTATTTTTCAGCAGATAATATAAAGTTTCAATTACTGCAGAGCTTTATGAAAAAGTTATAAATACTCATTAATACAAAATTAATTTTCATTATGAAGAAACACATATTTTCACAGAAGAATTAAGCTTAAGTTCCTTTAATGTATTTTTAATAATTTTGTCAAATGTAAATATTTAAAAACACATATTACAAAACAAAATACATTTAAATGCCAATAATAAATAATAGAAATGAAATATACTATTTTACAGGATCATTTACTTATAGTTTGATATAATGCACTCTGTATACATTTTGATAAAAACTGTCGTTATTGTCAGTAGCTATACCCATTTACCGAATATTTGTCTTTAAAACCTTGCAGTGATCTCATTTAAAGGGATTATATGTAATAAGGGATAACCTGCAAACTTTATTATGCCAAAAATAAAAGTTTCTGTGACCTGATTTATAAGTATCCAAGGTTAAGGGAGGGGGGGGTTACAGTCTAGATGTTTACAGTCTAACTTGAAGCAATAAATGACGCCAGGAGCGTGTGAGCCGAATTCATCTTTTCCAACACGGCTCGGAGATACCCATTAACACGGCTGCCAGAAACCCATTTCTCCTGCATTTCAGAATAGACTCATCCAAACACAAACTTCCATTGAAAGCTGTGTTGTAGTTGAGACGCTAGTAGAACACTAGACAACATAGACAACAATTCGTCGAGAAGTCACTAGCTAAGCCTTTTCGAGTATGTGTTCTCCTTCGTCAAAAGCCAACGCTGGGCATCACTGGGAAACTGGATCCATCCCATACTGCAGTATTTGGGTTCTGACGTTGAGGGGTCTTGACTGAGTCAGTGTATCCTGATTGGTGGACGTGGAAGGCGAAAGTGGGAGTGGCTAATCTGGCTGGTTTCCGTGGTATCAAAAATGTCCAAAGTTTATACGAAGCAGACGAGAGAGACTCGTCTGCTATTGGTCGTCAGGGATCGATGAGCAAACACTCTATTGGCTGTCCTGGTGTCAAGGAGAAATTAAAGACTTGGGAAAAATCTTAAAGTTACAAAGTTATGTTGTCTGTATTGGTAGAAAAATTAAAATTTAAATAGAAATGATTAAGAAAATAAAAAAAAAGAAAAATTTAAGACTAAACAATTACCAATTTAGAAGGAGTTATTCTCCTCCGGAGAATGACTAAGATTAACGTTAGGGAGGATTATATAAGTCCAGTAAAATTCTTCTCTGCCTCTTTTTATTAAAGTTGGGATCATAATTTTGAAGGTTTGAGATATTAAAGTTATTGATGTTTCGAAGATTGTCAAAGCATTTAATTGTAAGGTTTTGAATGTAGGCTTTAAATGGCAAAATTTTGAGAACTTTGTAAATTTCTCTTTTTTCGGTATACTTGCATGATCTAGTAATACTTCTAATTAGGGAATTTTGTGCTTTTTCAAGTAATTTAATATTGGAGTCAGCAGCATAACCCCACATAGGGCAACCATATGTTAAAATGGGGTGCAAAATGGCAATGTAAAGAGAGAGAGAGAGAAGTACTTTGTTATATACATACATTTGAGAATTCTGGCAAATTAAAGAGTAAACTGAGCGTAGTGCGTTCCGGAATTTAGTACGCGCGTGTATGTGTTTCTTCCTTGTTAAGATTATTCTCTAGGATTAGTCCTAGGTACTTCGTGAACTGAGACCAGTGTAGTGGTGTGGAATACAGAGTAGGTGGTGTGCATGGTTTTCTTCTCCTGGTGAAGAATACTGCTATTGTCTTATCAGTGTTAATTTTAATTTTCCAAGTGTTGAAAAAAATTTCTAGAACTTGAAGGTGTGAATTGAGAGCTTTGGTGATTGTATCATGATTTTTGTAAGTAGCCGAAATGGAGGTATCATCCGCATAAATATTAGTCATGGTTAGTGAGTGAGTGAGGATATCATTAATATAGATATTAAACCAGTGCTTCTCAAACTTTCAATACTGGCGCCCCCCTTTTCAATCACAATTTTTATCGCGCCCCCTCTTATACATAATAAATTACTGAATGCAATAATAATGCACTTTTACGATAAAGCAACAATATTTATTATAAACCGTACAAATTCATGACATAAGTATTAAATTTTGTATATTTTACTTTTAAGCAAAAAACAGTTAAGTAATAGGATAATTACTAAGTTATTTTTCCTTTCTCTGATTTTTAAATTGGAACATATAACAAATGCGGTGGTTGCTTAGAAGACAAAATATAGATATCAGCTAAATATAGAAAATGAACTCAGAGGGTCAATTTCTTATCTTAAAACTCCTTTCAAAAACTTTGCTCTGTAAGACAAGCCCATGGAAGTAGCTAATAATTATTAAACTTGTTTTAATTTAGTATTAATTAATTAGTCATAAAATACTCTGTGCACCACTCATACATTAAAAGCAGTGTTTCTAAAACTTTCAATACTGGCGACCCAATTTTCAATCATAAATTTTGTCTCGCCCCCTGTACAACAATAATGTATTTATTGCAATAAAAATGCACTTTGAGAGAGAGACGCTAAAGTTACAATACGATCTTAATTATAAACCGTACAAATTAATACGATAAGTATATTAAATTTTGTGTGTATGTAACTTTTTTAATAATATATATTTTAAGAAAATTACTTAAAATATATATTACTTAGAATTATATTATTTTTTTTTCTCTCTAATTTTTAAATTGGAACAGATCGCAAAATGATGTATTTAATTAAATATTTCCTTCAGCATTCATTTCTCAAAGTACAAAATGTCATTAGAAAAATAGTCTAGTCAATGTCGCTCTTTATCATATCCATCACATCTGGCATTATAGGGTACGTTTGCGTGAGTCTGGGCAACCTATCGGACGTCTGCGCAAAACATGTAAAAATGCTTTTCCTCGTACAATTCCAGTCAGTTTTTGGTCGACTCGATACTCCTATAGCTACCGAATCTAGCTTGAATGTACATTTTTTAATTTCCACGTTAATTGTAATTCATGGTAATTAAGTATTTACGGCAGTAGATTAAAACAATATCATACATACATTTTTAAGTCGTAAGCAAACATTCGACCATAATAAAGAATCAACAAGTATACAGACGAACGAGCATGGTTCCGAAAATTAAATCAAGGCGATCTTCTCAAAAATACTTAAATTTTGGATTTGCCACTACTGAAGTAAATGATGGAAAAAAAAAAAAAGCCCCAGCTCGATATGTGTTAAAACTTACAAATCTGTAGAACATGTGAAAGTTGTTTTTAAAACATGTAAAATCATTTAGCTATGTTGGCAAAGAATTTAAAAAAGTATTTTCTGGACGAGGACAGCTTGGTAGCAAGTTACGAGTGGATTAGGTATCTATTTCAAGATACTCCAGAAGGGCTCTCAACTTCTCCGAAGAAGAAATTCTTCAAAGATTTCACATCAGTGAAAAATTAAAAGGCAATTTTGTAATAAATCGCTCTTTGAATTTGGGGTAGAGGTGGATGAGGAATTATCTGTACTGAAAACAAAAGCACTTCGTATACTATTACCATTTTCAACATCCTACCTTTGTTAAACCGTATTTTCTGCGGTGGATGCTTTGAAGACAAAATATAGATCTCAGCTAAATATAGAAAAATAACTTAAAGTGTCAATTTCTAATATTAAACATTCCTTTGAAAAACTTTCCTCTAAAAGACAAGCCCGTGGAAGTCCCTAATAAGTATTAAACTTGTTCTTAATTTAGTAATAAGATTGATTGATTGAATATTAACGTCGCACTGTTCAGCTGCACGAGGGCCTTTGACGACGGACCACGTAATTTTGAACCATGGTCAAGTGACGTGGATGACACCCGAGCTGGCACCCCTCTCTCCTAACTACCACACCACACCAACGGGAAAACGTTTCAACTCTCAACAGATTTAACGTGCATCACTGCCCTACACGGCGGGTCTTTAGTGGTACTGGGCTCGAACTCGTGACAAGGCAAGCCACGATCCGATACCACTCGGCTACCGCGGCCAAATTCAGTAATAAGAAATTATTTATAAAATACCTTCTTCGGTACTGACACATCAAACGTATACTGGCTGAAACACCGACTCTTCGCACGAGTTCATTTTTTAAAAATATAAAACATTGTTCTTGATATAATAGCTGAACTGTAAGGAGAGTAAAACTGTGTGCACGACATTATATACAAAAATGTAAAATGATTTTTTTTAGATAAATGCTATAATTGTAAATAACTGTTTAAAAGAACTAATTTTAAACCTCACACAATTAGAATTTAGAATTAATGTTAAATTATGAAAAAGAATATAAAATTCCGATGAAGAATAATTATGTTACTTTTTAACATTTAAAGCGAGAAGACTTCAAAATGTTTTAACCCGGGAGCAGGCGCGTACTCGATACTAACATTAATGGTAGTGCGGGGGGACTCAGCCACCCCAATCATTTGTTTAGAATTATTTTTACTGTACACGATACAAATCGGAATTCTAGTGAATATTTTAATTTATAGAAAGTATACTTACCTTCTTTCAAGGACTATTCAATTCTTTGATGATTTGAGAAAAAATCCAATAAAACTGAACTAAAATGATTCAAAAGTACAAGACCATAATAAAGGACGCAAATCAGACACTTTTCAATTATCCTACAGAAATGTTAAACCAATCAATTCTTTTCCAAATATCGCAAAACTCAATTATTTACAATTTCCCTAAGCGAAAAGCAAACGCATAAAAGATGGGAGGGAACTAATATTGATAATAACCATACCGTAAGATTGAAGGTCAATCAAATGATTAGCAAACGTACTATGCATCCTGGCTGAAAAGTGAATCATGACTTCCTTTTCTTTTTCTACAACTAATGTACAGTATTTCAACAATTACAGTGGTGAATTGTTTATCTTAGAATTTTTCTCAGGGATCTGGGTTTCGTTTCTTCTTTTAACGAGTAATATTTTATGTTAATACGTAATAAAAAAATCTCTCATTGAGGAAATACAGAAAATAAAACAAAATGTTTTTTTTTTCTTTAATTTGGTTTTGGGATCAAAGATAGCTATTTGATGACGGAAAAAAGCCAGATAATAAACATAAATTATGTCAGTGTTGTTGTGTGTGTTTTTTTTATTATGGAAGAAAGCATTTTGTTTTACTTCTCTTTCCGGTTATTTTTTTTTAAAAAAAATCTTTAAATTTTTGATATGCTCGCGCCCCCTTGTAGGGTCATCGCGCCCCCCCAGGGGGGCGCGCCCCACACTTTGAGAAACACTGTATTAAACAATAGAGAGAGAGAGCAGTTCGAGTAAACTTCCTTGTGGAACACCGTATTGAATATAAATAGTAGAGGAAAGGGTGTTATTTACTTTAACTGTGAAAGATTTCTCCTTCTTCAAAACAGCTGGGGGGGTCACTGGGAAACTGGGTTATTTGTTAACCCTCCGTCCCATATCTAATATTGTATACGTTCCTTACGGTGGAAAGTGGAAGTTACAAGAGCAATGAAGTATAATAAAAAAGTGTTACATAGTTCTTCTTGAGTTTCAAAAAGTAAAAATAAAAATGTAAAAGTGTAAGCAGTCCTTGGTTGTGGTGAAAAGTCCCTTGAAGTTTCACAGTATTGTCCGTTAGAGTTCGTAGTAACAGTCCGTGATTGATGAGCGCGACAGCTCGCTGGGAGTCGTGCGACACTTAGCAGTTGGCTCTGGCCTTGTTGATTGATGGGGTGCAGAGGAGATGTCATGATCCAAGTGATGAATAGTCCAGGAGAATTCTCGTCGTCGGGGTAGAAGTTGCACTGTGATTGGCTAGGAAGGAAAGCGAGTAAACCTCTCTATTGGTTTGCAAGTTGCCGCGATCGTTGCAGCGGGGAGGGGTAATGGTGTTAGAGTTAGGCGAAGTAAGATAATGGAATTTAATGCACTTTTAAAAAATTTAGACTAAGAAGAAATCTTAGTCGCTCGCACCATCGTAATGGTTGAGAAGATTGTTGATTTGCGCAATAATTTGCGACTTTGTGAGTGGTGACTTAGAAGTTGTTTTAGCGGGGCCTGGTGTTGGTTGAGCGGTAACTGTCTGTGGGGTTGTCATTAAACTTATGTTTTGAACGAGTGTTGCGAGTGCATGAATGGTTTGCTGGAGCGTTTGAGTGATTAGATTAAGGCAGTCAGTTTGCGTGTTGGGAATTTGAGTGGTGGTGGGTATTTCCTTGATAGTCGATGTGTCGATCGGAGCAGTCACGAGTGGTGCCATCTGGTGTGTTGTTTCGGTCTGATTAGTTTTTTGCGTTACTTGAGCATAAGAGATATTGGGCCTGATAAAGTTATTCGTTAAAATTGATTTTGAATTAATATTAGCGCCTTTGCGTGGTTTAGGGAAGCGGGGGCATTTGCTGTAATTGGCCATGTGGCCGTGAACTTGGCAGTTGACGCAAAAAGGGGTGTCCAGCTTCTTTATCTGGCAGTCCCGGGTTTGGTGCTTATCTCCGCATTTCAAGCATTTTGGCGTTAAGTTACAGTGTTCGGCCGTGTGGTTGAATTGGTTGCATTGAAAGCATTGGATTACTCCTCTGCTTTCAAAGCCTTCAACTGTGATGGATAAATATCCTAAAGTTTTTAAGTTAAAAATATTCATGTTAAAGTCGTTTCTGGGAAGTGAGATTGTGAAAACAGAAAGTAATTGTTTCGTGATATTGCCTGTTAGTTGAGTAACCTTGTTTATTGTGTAGCCCAGATCATGAAGGTCGGAAAGTATTTCTGCCGTTTTCGTTGTTCGGGGAAGGCCCTTAATTACGACTTTGATGGGTCGCTCGTGTTTCGGAGTAAAAGAGTAAAAAGGGTATTTTAGCTCAGTGAGTAGTTGCTTAAGAGTGTCGTGTTGCGGTTGAGTGTCTGTATACAATTTTGCGTAATTTTCGGCCGCTTTAATTCTTAGTACGGGCATTTTGCTAGTGAGAGTTTTGGTGTGCATTCGAAGGTCGTCGGTTATCAGTAACATGATGGGGGGAGGCAATTTCGGTGGTTGAGTAGGGTTAGTTTTACTAGGAGTTGTCACGGGTGATTTATTGGTTAAAACTTGGGTTTCTATTGGTTCGTCCGTCTCGGTAATGTCAAGAGCACTAAAGGCGTTGTTAAGATTGATTTTAAAGTTTGATTCGGGGTTTGCATTTGAGTGTGCGTTTTTTGTTAACTTTCTAGATGGGGGGGGGAAGTAAATCCTTCGGTATCTTCCTTACGTTTAATCTGAGTTGGTGTACTTGGGCCGCGTGCGTTAGGCTTAAGTGGAGTGTTTTGAATGTCGTGTCGCGAACAGTTGGGGATGCCACAGGGGGGTAGAGAGGTGTACTCACTTACCGCTTTTTCATGTCTTGAATTGTTGAGTTCCAGGGCAGCTGATTCCATTCGGATGATGGGGTTGGTCGGATCCTTAAGTCCCTTGCTGATGACGTTTTGTAGTATGGTTTGCGAAGTCTCAATGGATGTGGCTAGCAATTCGATGTACTCGGTTAATCTTTGAAGTTTATCGCAATGCAGTTGAGCGGGGCTATCCTTCTCTGGCGTTCCGGGTCGTGAGGCTTGAGGTGATGCGGGAAGTGGAATGTCCATGTCGGTCACTTCGGGTGGCTCTTCAGATGCAGTAGAGTCATTACTGTTGCGCCTGGTAGTCGAAGTTTTCTTCGCACGTCGTTGTTCGGGAATCGGTTTATGTTTCTTCCGAACCATGATGAAGAACGCAGGAAAGTTATTTCAGCAATTTAGTTGGATAAAAGTAGCAGGTGCCAGACTGAAAAAGTTTTCAGCCGGCGAAAGTATCGTGCCGTGGCCTGTCCACAGGAACTCGTATG
>BMAU01010129.1:0-10013 GCA_019973935.1 Trichonephila clavipes | reverse complement strand
AAAGAGTGTTTTTTTCCAGGTATAGAAGTTGAGGTTCGTATTACTTTACAAGATGGTGACCGATTTCCAGCTGTCAAGTGATTTATTCTCAGTTTGCTTTGGCAATTCATCAAACGATCATCAAGCAATGCGTAGTTTTCTTGTCGAATGGGCCCAAAACTAGATTGCCGTTGTTCCCGATTTTCATAAGCGAATTTTGTTTAGCGATTAAGCGCACTTCTGGTTGAATGGCTACGTCAACAAACAAACTGCCGCATTTGGAGTGAAGCTAATCCCCAAGTGTATGTCGAAACATCGTTACATCCAGAAAAACTGACTATTTGGTGCGCTTTATGGGCTGGTGGAATCCTTCTTCAAAACGATGAAGGCCACAAACGCTACAGTCAATGGTGATCGGTATAGAGCCATGATCACTAACTTTTCATTCCTGAATTGAAACAATCATGATGTTCAGGAGCTGTGGGAAACCTAACAAGACGGCGCAACATGTCACACAGCTCGTGACACAATCGATTTATTGAAAGACACGTTTGGTGACCGCCTAATTTCACTTTTTGGACCTGTGAATTGGCCTCCAAGATCTTGTAGATTTAACACCACTAGACTATTTTCTGTGGGGCTATGTAAAGTCATTGGTCTATGCGGATAAGCCACAAACGCTTGACCATTTGGAAGACAATATTCGCTGTGTTATTGCCGATATACGACCACAAATGTTGGAAAAAGTCATCGAAAATTGGTCGTCCAGATTGGACTACATCCGGAGCCAACCGTGGCAGTCCTATGCCAGAAATCATATTTAAAATGTAATGCCACAAGATTATCTTCCGAATAAAAAATTCATGTCAATCGAATAATACATCGTTGTTTATTGTAATTTAAAGTTCTATACCTTAAAAACACCTCTTTATATAGCTCATATCTCTGTACAGAGGTTCAACTAAGAGTTTTGAAAATTCCCATTATTTTCAGAGTTACACCAATTGAAAAATTGTCGGCGATTTATTCTTAAAATTTTTCCCTCTGTTGTCGTAAAACATTGATAAACCCAATTTCTAAGTTATATATTGAAAATTCTAGTTGAGCTTCTGTACAGAGGTCTGAGAGGCTGTATACAAGCAAAATATTATTATTATAGAAGCTATTTTTCGCAAAAGGAGAATAATTGGCAAAATGGATCATTTTCAAATGTTCTTTTGTCAAAATATTGTACTTAAATAATTTTTTATTGTATTACTACTCTTAAACAATTTTATATACGTTTTCTAAGCCAAGTGACACTCAAATATCATAAATATATTATTCCATTTTTACGCTTTTGCAAAATCACCGCTCTGAACGTGTAGTCGGATACCTTAAGTTTTCAAGTTCAAATTATATGACTCGGATCGATGAAAATTGGCAACGCTTATAATGGCCAAGAGATATAAATTAATCAACTGATGAAGGTGATGGTAAATGCGGAAAAATAATATTTTTCCAGTCGAATTAAAATTTGATTCCATTTTGCGTTTAGAAATTATATAATGAGTTATTCATAAGTGATATTTCAGACTGTCATTGGACAAATAAAAGTTTTAATGAGCTCTGTTATCGGAAAAAGAATACTCATGAAATAATCCCTGTAACGGATATGGGAGTATGATTAATAATTCAAAATGATAAAAACTCTAGTATCTCGAATAAATTATATTTTGGAAGTTTATTTATTGTAGAAATTTTCTGTGTGGCCTAAACAAGAGTAAAAGTAAAGAAAGAAGCTGTTGGAAAATGAATTTTTAGTTAGGTAAAAATTTGTTGAAGAATAAATGTGAAAGATTTATTTCAGAGTTCATAAAGGAAAATACAATTTAGATGCGAATTGTGAGCCTTCTTTAGTGTATGAACTAAATTCTCATATTTGTATTCTTCGATTTTTTTCAACATTTTAACGTTAATATTATGAAAGCATCAACGTTTGAAATAGTTAGGTATCCGACTACCCTAAAAACATGATTTTTTCGAAAATTGACAAATTTTTTACCATTTTATTTTATAGGCCATCATATAAGCGTGTAATAAAATACCAAGTTTTTAATTTTCCATTCACTAGAACAAAAATTACAAGTGTTTTAGTAAAAGCAGATGCCATAACTTTACACAAGATGACAAACTTTAAAATGCGTTTTACTCGAAATGTGTTTTTTTGCGAAAAGTTCAAACGGGGACAGCGATTGCTCAAAAAGTTTTGAAAATAATTTGCTGAAATTTTTTGTGTATGTTATGTATAACAGTAGAAGTGTTTTGATCTTCAGATTTATCAATCTCTGCTTTATTTTAAAATTTACAGTCCTTTGCGAATATAATCACTTTCTTTTTAAGCAATTTCGTATAATCACTAAGATAAAGTGCTCTAGATTTTGTAAAAATTGAAATATCTCTTAGCCTGAAGGTCATTTCAAACACGAATAATAAAAGTAACACATCAAAATTGAAAAAATTGAGAATTTTCTCATAAAAATTTTGTACCGAGCGGGCCCCCGTTTATGTAATTTTTTGTACATTTTTACCAGTTTTTTCCCATTTTAATAATAAATTTTTCTGCTTTCAATTTTAAGAATTTTTTTCCTTAAAATATACTAAATAAATCTAAAAATCACAAAAAATCCATATTTCCATTTTTTCAAAAAAAAAAGCTATCGCAAGTAGTCGGATACCTTATGCAGACACTGTTTTACGGGAAAATGCAATACCACTCAAATTTAGCTGAGCAATTGAGCAATATCTTCAGGTATTCTTTCATAATTTACGCTTTTATCGGAAAAAGATAGTGTGTCGTGCGATTTGTTAGCTAGATAACTGGAGAGACTTCACATAACCTCAGATCTTTCATCAATTATCACTCTTGTTACTGAGAAAAATCAGTTGTTTGTATTTCTTTCCATCTCAAAAGACATGTATAATTAAAGAAATGCATGCTTTTTAATAAGAAAATTTCATGTATATTATAAAGTATTATTCCGCGTACGTTATAATCCGTATTATATTATTTTGTGTTTTATATGTCAAATAAGGGTGAAAATAATAACCGGTCCAAAGTTGTCCTTGGTCATCATTGAGCTCAAATTTACTTTAATTCGCAATGTTGTGATACCCCACGGCCTATGGGTATCATCACTTCATCCACACGACCCAACTTTTGGGGATAAAAGATTGACCACTCAAAGATTCTATACTAAAAAAATAGCTTATTTTCATCTTAAATAATACTAAGCAATGCAACACACAAGTCTAGGAGGCTAATGATCAGGAGTGATGTGGGACATAAACTGCAATTCTTAACCAATAGCGCATTAAACCACCGAATCTATATATCTATAGATGATTCCTAACTTACTAGAATCCGCTCTAGTATTAAAGTTTAATACGATCCATCTTATCGATATTCCACAGCGAACAGCTACCAGTCCTTATATCGTCAATATAGTACTATATCCAACTTGATCCGGCAAATGGACAAGCTTAGACTTCGAATCCACTTAGAACTCTCCTTCTTAAAACTTCACATAGAACTTCCGTCTTCAAGGCCTCCTTCAGAACCCATCGCGAATACTAAAGCTCCAATATAAACACATTCCTAATCTGCATAATCGCGTTCTTTTCTTTGGTTGGAAAGAATTGCCATTCTGGCTCCAAAGATTTCCCAAGTGGGTTTTAGTAGAAGGCGGGATAAAAGCCCCGTCACAATGTTGATGATCAGGTTCGACAGAATTGCAGATATATTTTTGATATTAGAAATTAAGAATAGCTTTTTAATAGACTTCGAGAGAGTGATGCATTACTCATCCACGTTTTTCATCATAGGTTGTATTATAATGTAGATAAAAGTTGGTGATGAAGCACCTTAGAACTATGCGTAGTTAGTTGATCCTGTCTCATATTCGTATATCTTGACTATCTCAAAACCTCAATGTCGTAAGATACATTCTTGTCTGTCCATACAGCCTAAAGTTGAAGCTAATGCTATTAAAAACCGAGATCCCCCTTTTATATCCTATCTATTTGAGTTCGTTCAGAATCTTGTAATTATTTAGGAAAACTACGAGGGCAACGTGAAGGAATCTTTTCTAGTATTTCAAAGAATAATAAGGATGACGAAAAGATTGAGATAGTTTTTAGTTAAAAGTAGGTTTTAAAAGTTTTATCAACCATTATGGCCTAAATTCAACTTGCTACGAAAAGTTAACCATTTGTATTCGTGAGTAAGAGAAATTTGCATATAAAATGTTTTCAGATGATTGTATCAGATGAGAGATTTCTTTTTGAAATTCTGTAAGGGTACCCAAATGAAAAGTGGGCATATGTGATTGTGTCAGATTGAGTGCAGCTATAGCAGAGCCACCAGACAGCGACAAGAATAACGGTAGAAAGTGTACTCCTCATATGACGTTTAACAGTGAAACCTGTTTGTGGTAGAGAAATTAATCGAAAGTAAAGTCATACCATATAGGGATGCGTCTAGATCAGAACAAAGCGTGATAGTATAGTTCTGATAGCAGAGTTGAGTTTAATGCGGATATCTATTGACAAATAGTGGCAGTCCTATGACGAGCACTGTTTTGGTTGAACGTCTAGGAACAAAATGGTGTAAAAGTTTTCGAGAAGCGTAGTAAGCGATATAAGATCTCCATGGCAATATCGGCCCACACATCTCTCATGAAACCAAAACAACTTTAAAAAAATCCTTTAATATTGTTAGAACATCCCCCGTACAGTCCGTATTTGTCACCTAGGCTTTTTAAGCTACTTAAGTAAGTATTACATTTCTATTTGGACGATGAAGGGAAGGAAGCTGGGAGGGATATCAAGAATCAACAACGTTCTTTCTAGATTGATGGCATAGACCTGCTGCCGAAATGATGGGCCCTGCGTTACAACACCTATGGCAATTTCTTTTGATTTACAAGAAAAGTATTTTCTTTTATTCAACTCGTTCATTTATCGTTTGGGCAACTCTTGTATTTTGAATGCAGCTTACTTATTTTGAAGGTGACACTTGAAGGTATTCTTGACACTTCATAAAAATTCTCATCGGATACGTATTCAGTGCATATTTTTGTAATTTTACAGATTTCTGGATAAAAAATCAAGTGCCACTACTTTTATCTGACCTTGATTCATTCTAAGGGCATCTTCGATAATGGTACAAAGCATAACTTTGAGGGCATCATTAATTTAATAAATTACAGCAGTTAATTAAATCATGTTCCCTGATTGCTTTTTTATTGCAGCTTTATTAGTTTATAGTTCAGGAGCAAGCTGATTAGATTGTACGGTCTTCCATTAGTAAAGAATGATCCGTGTTCGAGAGGGAAGCTAAAAAGTATTGATGTTGTGTGAAGTAAATATAAATCTAATGGAAAAATTATTGTTAAATTGATAAAAAAAAACCATATTTTGAGTTTTAATATCTTAAAAGCTTTTTTTTCTGTTTCGCTCAGGAATGATTGAACACATATGATCAGAAGTTCATTTAGTTATATAATTATTGATCTGATGTAACGAAGAGGACGAATGGAGTAGTAATCAAATAACAATTTAAAAATAATTAAATAAACTACTTCATGATTTTTATTAAAGTTTACTTTATGGCAATTGTATATTAATCTACCTGTTATGAATTTCTTTTGCAAAGTTACTGATTTATTTTTTCTAGCTTTAAGACATTGTTAATGAATAATGCTATGACTTTGAAGCACTATCATTTGGATTAAAAAACGCTTAAGTAAAATTCTGGTCAATTTAGAGCACCACTTCTCCCTTTAATGCTTATGATACCTCTTAAGCAAGGATTAAAAAGTTGTATTCAACGATTTTATGTAAAGTTATAATACAATGCAAATGCTAATTTCGATGAGATTATAGAAAAAGAAAAAGCACATTACAATATTTAATCAAATACATATTCAGAAAAATCCCTATCTAAAATTACAAAGGGTTGCAAGCTAGAGAGATAGGATGCACCAAGACGATACCAAAATACGTAGATCTGCCGAGTCAGAAACTCTTTCTCGTCTGGTATTGTAGACAAACGCAATTATGGAAATTATGAAATGTGAGATAAATATAATTACTCATTATATACATTTACATAACAATACAATAAGTATGGCGTATGGAACTGAAGACATTTTAAAGAAGGCAGATATATACTGGATTTTCCCGATAGTTGCTATGATGCTAGCACTTAGATCCTCTGTGCTATCAACGAGATTTTTGTAGACAAGTAATTTGATATACCCCTTAGAGAAAAACAGCACATGGCGTGATAGGCTTAGTGTTTAGGCATTTCAATTCACTGTATCAGCTTAGCTGATCCACCATTAGATTTTACAAATTTTTATACTCAAATGGTTGCTAGTCCATCTTGCAGCTACCACATGGATGGATGTATCGCAATAGAAACGTGCATGTCGTTCTCTAATTGTGATTATACGTGCTCTAGTAAGGCCAAGTAATCTGCTCTATCGGATGATCAGGCATCAGGTATGAAGGAAAGGGGGACTTTGAATGTTAGGCCCGACGTTTACATTACAATGTCAATGTACGTTCGAAAATTTATTTATTCCGAAATAATTTTCATTATTTCATTTAATACGAAGTGTTTCCGGGAACTAAGTGCCGTTTAGTTCTACCACAACCACAGTGGTAATTTTACAGTCACCAATTTAGAGTAAGAGATGAATGTAGTGTTTTTCAGGCTGAATTAATTTGAATAGCTTCAAGCAGTCTCTTGGTTCTGTACTAACAAGAACCTTTATCGAATTTCTTAATTTGCGGCAATTCTCTTTTATCTTTATATGCCTTAAACAACACTGATTTTCGAAAAATCAACTGATAGTTAAAACGCAAATTAATCTCAACTTTCTTCGAAGTAGAGGTATGTGCAAGCTTTCTTTCTTTTGTTTGTGCTCATACGGGAATCTATGGCGATGAACGAGCTGACTGACTTGCAAAAGAAGCGACAAAATTGGGCAATTTGATTCCTATGAGTATCTGAAATCCTATTATGAAAATGATTTTCAGAAAAATTATTTCGAGTGGAATAAACTCTATATCACCTCAAATAATGTGATTTCACTTAGAATTTATTCCTTCTATTCAGAGACGTTTAAAAAGGTTTAACACCTCCAACCTTATTTTAAACTTCTTACCCAGTTTCTAACTGGGTATGGAAACTTTAAAGCCTTTTTTTTGGAAACACTTCAATGTGTCGCCTACTGACCAGTGTTCTTTCTCCAGTGACACAGTCCAGGATGTCAAGCATCTGATTCTTACTTGTACTAAATTCTCTTCGAAAGACGTACACTCATGGATTGCTTACAAAAGAACAATATAGCGTGACCTCCTCCTTTATCTGCCTTTGTTCAGAGCAAATCTTCTTTTTTTCATCGTTTTGTGCATACATTAATAGCATTTCCTCCGTAATATTTAGATAGTATTTCTTGTGTGTGTTTTTACAAATATTTACTGTACGTGTATGTATATGTGTGTATTTGCATATATATATGTTTGTTTGTATATGTATAAATGCATTTGTGTGTATGTATGATTCATGTATTTGTACTTTGAAAATCTTATTATGATCACACTTGTTTCCTAATCTTCCCATTATATAATTTTAATTACTGAATGTCTCCCGTTTACATATGAGCAATCTTGTATTTTGTTCTGTATTTATTGTATTTGCATCCATTCTTGTTTCTTTTCCTTTTGATTCCCCTTTGTACCTTCTACTTGAAACTTCCTACCACAATTGATTGAGTTTTAACTTACGTTTGTAAGCCTTGTGTTATACTTGTCGGCACACAAGGAGTCTACCTAGAGCCGGGATAGTGAAAAAGTGCCACGTGACAATATTTTGGCACGCCAGTTATCAAAATGGTTTGTATTTTATTTCAAAATTTCTAAGTTCACTATGATGTATTACGAACAAACACGAGCGGTCGGTCACGAGGTGGCGTTTGCACACTCTTCGTTTGTTATTGTCTTGCCTTCGTTACGTCGTGAACTACAATTGCTTATGATGTAAAGTCTGTCTGCGCATGTCATACTGAATTTCATTGACACAACTGTATTTTTAAATTTATCTGTGTTATATTTGCGATTTTGACTGTTATTTAACGTGGCTAGTTCAGTAAAAGAACAAAAAGTGCAACAAAGAGTTTCAAATTTGGTGGACCGAGATACATGGCATTATTAGTAAAAGCAACAAAGCAGTGTGTGTGTTTTATATTCTGGAACAGTGGTATGCAGAACATCGTCTGCAAACAGTATTTTGAAGTAAATCACAAACCCTCTTGTCAAAAAGTGAGCCACTGCAAAATAAATAATTGCTTTGAAATCGTTTGCCAGATGACTACAATTCAGCATGCATTCCGCAAAAGTAACATCTTACAATCCTAATATAAGTTATTTGTCATCTAATCTGCAACAAGAAAGAAGTCACACAAATGCTACTTTACGTACATTACACGTATAACTAAACATTTATAACTATACAGTACAAAAAGTATTTTTCGTAGTAAATAGAATTTTGTGTTATTAGTACATAGTTTTATTATTTTCCCAATAATGCAAGTCAAAATTATTTGACGCCACTTCTGTACCTCATTAAACACTTTTTAGAAAAATGGCACTTTGATTCATAAGGGTTCGCCACCCCCTGACCTAGAGTCTCAAAATAAAAATCCTTGCACACACGTGTCTCTGGTTGATTGTCAGTTCAGTGACGTCATACAGCCGGATTTTTTTTTACACGTGTTAGTGATGTTCAAAAAAGACCGATCCCCCGATTGTAAATTTCGTTCGGCAATCCAGTATTTGAACGCAAGGAATTTTAAAGCAGTTGAATACTCGTGCATAGGTAACTTGTAGACATTTATGGTGAAAAATGTAATGAGTGGTTAGAAATTGGGTTCGACAATTCGAGGATGTATGGACCAATGCCCATGACGAATTCCGGGGAGTGCGTGGCCTTCTGTTGTTAACGGTGGTTTGGTGAAAAGTGAAAATAAAATTGTGAAAAACACACAGATAGGTCACAATAAGGTTGCTTTATGATGAGTTTTCACAAAACGTATGTTCAGCAGTGACTCTCTTCACTGACGGCATCTTTCTTACATGCTCTTTCATGTATAAATAAATTTTGTCTTGAAAATAGACTTTTATGCGAGTTCTTCTAAAATGGTACTTAGTTTCCGGACACGTTTCGTATTTTTCATTTATTTGTTTAATATCATTTGGACTATTTCGCAGCTCAATAACTTATAATATTGTTAGATTATTGTTGTCATATGACTTTATTAAATTCCTTACCATTTATCAAACAGAGAGAGAGAGACATATTAAAATAATATGAAAAAGATTTAGTTGTGGGGAAAATCGTTTAAAAACTACTCCTATCTAATTTCTTATTTCCTGCTTATTATTCCTTTAATTAAACTCGAAGTTATTTTATTTAATTAAGTTCTGAAACAGTACAAAAGCCTAATCTAATTTAAATAGTTTTTTTTAAAATTGCTCTTCCTTTGTAGAATTTATTAGCTTTTGAGAATGAATGAATTACAAGAAATTAAATAAGATACGCATAATGAAACTGAATATTGCTCTATGCATTTATTTGAAATCTTGTTTATTTTATATATCTGTACTAAAAATAAATAACAGTGTTAAATGCAAAACCTGTTTGTCTCGTTTTCATTTTAAATTAAAAGACACATATTATTGCTGCAATTTCCTTTAAAAATTAACCGTATTGTAGTGAATAGTACGTAGAAACGGTACAGAGATATTTCTTCACAATCGTAAAACAATTACCATAACAAAGACATTTTTTTCATTGAAGTCTTTGAATGAATATCTTAATTAAATAATTTTCAATTTTATGGAAAGATATATAAATAGAACGTAAAAGTATGATATTTTAATTATTGAAGAAGCATAACTTATTTAGACATATATTTCATTTTAAA
>BMAU01010123.1:0-80810 GCA_019973935.1 Trichonephila clavipes | reverse complement strand
TTGGAATAATATAGATTAAACTTACCTATTGTCGTCTTCTTATCACACCCAGATGAGAGGGCTTGTCTCGTTGAGTGGGCATATCCTCTGTTTTCTCACCGAGATGGGAGGGCTTGTCTCGTTGAATTGGCATGTCCTCTCACCGAGATGTATGTTAGGGCTTGTCTCGTTGAATTGACATGTTTTCTCACCAAAATGCATGTTAGGGCTTGTCTCGTTGTATTGGCTGATCCCCCGTTTTCTCACCAAAATGCATACATTTCATTTGGGGTCGAATGAATGAGCAATACATTGCATACATCACAAAATAACGCAATTACCAACCTTGTAAATAAAAATCCTGTGGTAGACGTATTATACATTTCAAAAAGGTCGTTTTCCATTTCCAATCATTTTTTGAAAGGGTCACGGTGCTCAGCTATTTTTTCGACCGACTGTATTAACGTATGGTAATGACTGTAAAACTATAGGTGAAACTTGATTTACAGTTATTGCCATAGGCTATTGGTAGAGCTGTGGAAGCACCGGAACCCTCGATACCAGGGTTATTGAATGCTAAGGACTGTAAAAAAAATGCCCACTTGTGGCAGAGTTTTTGGGATTCTGGTGAGAAGGTTTTGAGACACTTTTGACACATTGAATGGCAAGGACTGTAAAAACAGATCAGAAGGTTTTGAGACACACTTGATCGGCAAGGACTGTAAAAAGCAGACAGTACGTTATTTAAAAAACTTACACTTTTGGCACACTTTTATTGCAGTAATTACCATAGGCTAATGATAAAATTGTGAATATTTCAGGGTATTGAGAAATTTCTGAAATTATTCACTTAAAGGCAAAAATCAACATTTAGAAGCCACAGAAAATATATTGTGAATATTCCAGGGTACCAAGAATCTTTTGAAATGAATCACACAAGTCAAAATTTAGAAGCGACAGAAAAAAGTTGAAAGGCAAGAGACATTTAAAGCTATACAAAAAAAAAATATTTTTTTAATTATATCATTGTTGTCATGACTTTTTTGTGATTATAACAAATCCATTCAATACCATGTAATTTCCCAGCATGTTTATCGTTGCAATGAATCTGAAAGCATTTGAGTCGCATTGATGAGCATTCTTCTCAGTCCACAATTTTCCAACAGCAAATTATCCCTTTCGGTTTTCAACACATTCATTTCGGCTTTAAAGATATCTCTTTCGGCTTTAAAGGTATCTCTTTCAGATTTAAGAGCATCTCTTTCGGTTTTAAACACATTCATTTCGGCTTTAAAGATATCTCTTTCGGTTTTAAACACATTCATTTCGGCTTTAAAGATATCTTTTTCGGCTTTAAAGGTATCTCTTTCAGATTTAAGAGCCTCTCTCTCAGCTTTCCACTCATTTTCCTTGGATTGAAACTCGTTTTCAATTATGTCTCGTTCCGACTTGAAATCATCCACTATCCTTTTCCAATAAATATCCTGCTCCCTTTGCACCTTTTCTTTAAATTGCTTTATGTCTCGTTCCGACTTGAAATTCTCCACTATGCTTTTCCAATAATTATCCTGCTCCATTTGCACCTTTTCTTTAAATTGCTTTATGCGCTGCTTCACTTGGAGCCAAGAAAGAAAATGACTCTACAACAATATCTTTGATATATAAATGCTACAGACAAAAGTAATAAATGTAAAAAAAAAAAAATTTTTACAATTGTTATTTTTAATATGATTATCATTATCACATACAACATGATATTCTTTGGATGTAATGGGTATACATATATTTTTTAATATGATGACTTTTATCATACAACAACATGATGTTGTTTTGATGTAGTTGGTATACAAATATTTTTTACCAATGGTTATTGTCTCGGATCATGAGAAATACATTTTGGTTTTACCATACACATATCCTCTTCCATCCTCTACGTTGTTTTGGTCCCCACAATTCATTTAAACTAGTCACGATTCTTTTGCCCCGAGCGTATCGCAACGGTTTCAGTTGCAGATATGCTTCCAATTTCCAACCGCCTGGAACAATTCCTGGATGAGTCCAAAACCATTGACCTCGGGCCCCAATGGAAACCCTGGTCGTATTATACTTCATTTTTAAACTGGGAAATTGTTTGAATCCATGTATCTTTTCCTTCTCCCTAGGGGTTTACTGTCTTTGGTAAACACGGGCTTCACGAACCCGGGGAACCCTAGTGAACCTTCTCTATTTTCGGCCCTTTTTCTTGCCATTCCAATTTCCCTTTTCTTCTTTTCCACCTCAGGGGCTCACTTTCGGGTGAGTACGGGAGGCCACGTCCCCGAGGTACCCGAGTGAATTTTGAAAAGAAAAAAAACCCAAAAAAATATTTGCTTGGTTAGTGTTTCAGTTACAGGTCAATATTTAACGTTATATTTAGTTCAGTTAGGGGTTGTTTTGTGGTTAATTTTATTTTGGATATTTTGAGTTTAATTATTTCTACTATTTTACTTTTGGTTTATTTCTTTGGGGTATTTAAAACAAATGAATTTTTTTGTTTTAAATTTACGTAATGTTAAGACTGGTTTTTGAGTCTGACCCGCATGTTTGCCGTGTGCGGCGACCCGTACCGGGGGAAAGTGGAGTCTGGGGTTCCTGTTGCGTGCCCTTTGGCCCATGCTTCTCCGTAGACGGGAGGCAGGAGTGAGCCCGCTCCTGTCAATCGGCTGGTGATTAGTTCTGCGGTTTCCAATACGGGTTCTTTTGGAATACCAAAGACGGTTGCTTTAGGGTTAGTATTGCAGTTAGGGGTGCCCTAGGTGAACTGGCGGATCACATCCCGAACCTGTACTACTATATCCCAGTACCACCTCTGAGGTAAGTGCCGTGCCTGACGCATGTCAGATGACCGGCGGGCTGCCTCCCCTTGTTGGGCTCCATGGTGGGTGGAGGCGTACTGGGATGAACACAAAAAATTCTCATGGAACCCAGCAGTAAATCTCCTTCATTGGAGCAACAAATTGTACTTAGCATTCAATCCAATCAACAGCAACAAGAATTTAGCGATTCTGCTAGATTCTTTATTCTTAAAACCCCAAACACCTTTTCCGCCGTATCACCTTTTCTTATCGAGAAGGCGATCACGAGTAGCATTGGGCCGGTCAAGACAATTCGCAAGATGCGCTCCGGGGACTTGTTCCTCGAAGTAGCATCGGCGAAACAGTCTTCCGCCCTCCGAACACTCCGTAAAATGGCCCATATTGACGTCACTGTCGTTCCTCACAACACCCTCAATTATTCGCGAGGCGTCATCTCGGCAGCGGATTTGTTGAATGTGTCAACAGAGGAAATAAAGGAGAATATGGTGGATCAGAAGGTCTGTGAAGTTCGGCGCATTACGATTCGGCGGGATGGCCAGGTGCTTAACACTAAGCACCTCATCCTGACCTTTTCGACGCCTGAACTCCCACAGTCCGTAAAGGCCGCCTATCTCCATTGCCCTGTTCGACCTTACATTCCAAATCCGCTCCGTTGCTTTCAATGCCAAAGATTTGGTCATTCGAAAACAGTCTGCCGCGGCCAGCCAACCTGCTCTAGATGTGCAGAGGTAGGCCATGATAGCGCAGACTGTAAAGCAAAGGAACGATGTGTCAATTGTAAAGGGGACCATTCATCGTTTTCTCGATCTTGCCCGACATGGATATTGGAAAAGGAGATCACGGCAGTTAAAATTAAAAATAAACTTTCTTATCCGGAGGCTCGGCGTGTTGTATCATCCCGCACGCCAGTTTCTGGTAAAAGCTATGCGTCGGCAACCAGCAAGACATACGTATCAACAGCCATTCAGGTAGACGCGAGTACGGCCCCAAAATCTGCACAGTCCGATTCTGTGAAACCGAAGCCAATTGCAGTGGATACACGTCCGTCTGTATCCACTCCACCCACTATTACTGTTAAAAAACAAGAAAAGCACGCATCAAGGAATCGGGGGTGCAATCCCACAAAAAAAAAGAGGTCGAACCTCTCTAAAAAACTCCATGACATGGGAGACGATGTCATGGAAATTCATGCCTCACAAAGCGACGAAAGTCTGATGGACGATCTGTCGCCCAGACCTTCGTCTTCTGGCTCCTTGCGGGGAGCACGTGCGAAGACTTGATGACCTCCTTTATCTCCTGGAACTGCCGTGGTCTAAGAACTCGACTTGATGATCTCAAATCACTCCTCTCCACGCACCAGCCCGCATGCGTTGCTCTTCAGGAGACATTTCTGAAGAGTACCATGACAATGCAAGTGTGCGTGGTTATAATTGTGTACGACGGGATGTAGATGGCGATACATCTCCAACCGGAGGTGTATGCCTCTTCACGTCTAATCTGTTTCCCAGTAATGTCGTCACACTGCACACATCATTACAGGCTGTGGCTGTTCGGATTCACGTCCATTCTTTAGTCACAGTCTGTTGTGTTTATTTACCACCCAACGATGTTGTGCCACAAGTGGATTTGAATCATTTAGTCAGTCAATTGCCAGCTCCATTTATTTTGCTCGGTGACTTTAACGGACACAGCCCTCTGTGGGGGCATGATGTTACAAATTCTCGCGGGCGACAGATCGAGCAGTTGATTTCTGATCACTGTCTCTGTCTGCTGAACAACGACGAGAAAACGTATTTCCATGCACCCACGAGGACATTTCACTCCCTCGATCTAGCCATCTGTTCGCCAACTCTGCTACCGATGTTGAATTTCGAGGTTGCAAACGATCTGCACAACAGCGATCATTTCCCTCTCCTAGTCTCGCATGTTAATGGTGCGGGGACGCGTTTTCGTCCCCCCACTTATCATTTTCATCGCGCAGACTGGGATAAATTCACGCGGTTAGCGATTATCACCGGCACAATGGTCCAGAACAGGGCAGTTGATGAAGCAGTCTTCAATGTCACTGAAGCTATTCGGAATGCTGCCGATGCAGCCATTCCCAGAACATCTAATTCTCCTCGAAAGCTGTGCAAACCATGGTGGAACGCTTCCTGCCAACAAGCCAAAAGGAGCAAAGGAGGGCGTGGGGTATTTTCAGGAGGTACCCCACCACTGATAATCTCATAGCGTTCAAACGTGCGAAAGCGTTAGCTCGTAGAATACGTCGTCAATGCCAGAGAGAATCTTGGATCCAGTATGTGTCTTCAATCACATCGTCAACTACCAGTCAACAGTTATGGAGAAAGGTCAAAGCAGCGAATGGCCTTTATCGGGATTTTAACATTCCGATATTGGAAACTTCTACTGCTTTGTATTCGTCACCTTTAGATGTGGCCAACTTGATTGGCAAAACATTTGCTAGTGTGTCCAGCTCCGATTCATATAGCCCTGCATTCCAGGCGACTAAGAATCGTTTAGAGCGGACACCTATCAACTTCAGGTGCCGACAACCTTTACCATATAACTGTGACTTTGACGTGTTTGAATTGAAGAGAGCCTTATCATCGGCCCACAATACTAGTCCAGGTCCTGATGGAATATCCTATGTATTGCTTCGCCATTTGAGCGAGGATTCACTAGTAAGTCTCCTTTACCTATTCAACCGAATATGGAGGGAGCAGGTGTATCCTACTCAATGGCAAGAAGCCATAGTGATCCCCATTTTAAAACCTGGAAAAGATCCTAAGAACCCTCTCAGCTATCGACCGATAGCACTCACGAGCTGCCTTTGTAAGACACTAGAACGTATGGTCAATGCCCGTCTCGTTTACCAGTTAGAAAAGAACAAATGCATTCCTCTGTTTCAGAGTGGCTTCCGTAAAGGAAGGTCCACTCTCGATAACATCATTCAGCTGGAAAGCAAAATTAGAAACGCTTTTGTCCGGAGGAATCATTTAGTTTCTATCTTTTTCGATATCGAGAAGGCATATGATCGTACTTGGCGCTATGGGATACTTCGCACTTTATTTAATTTTGGATTCAGAGGCAATTTGCCTACTTTTATTAAAAATTTTTAAATCTTCGTACTTTTAGAGTGAGACTGGGTGGCACTCTCTCTGCTCCTTTTACCCAAGCTGAGGGAGTTCCTCAGGGGAGTATTTTGAGTGTCACCCTTTTTATTTGTCATATTTCATCCATCTTAAATATTTTATCGCCTTCTATACAGGCTTCACTATACGTGGACGATCTACAGATCAGTTGTGAAGGTTCGGACATGCGCATGATTGAACGACAGTTGCAAACTGCCGTCAACAACATTTTAAAGTGGTGCGACACCAACGGTCATAGTATTTCGGCGAGCAAGAGTTGCTGCGTGCACTTTTGCCGCAAACGGGGTATTCATCCCGACCCCGAAATACGCATCCGTGATATACAAATTCCCGTAGTTCCCGACGTACGATTCCTCGGAGTAATTTTCGACCGCCGGCTCACTTTCCTTCCGCATATTTTACATTTGCGGAAGAGGTGTGAAAAGTCTTTAAACCTCTTGAAGGTGTTGTCAAACACCTCTTGGGGGCGGATCGAACATCATTACTCCGAGTGTATCAGGCAATCGTACTCTCTCGCATCGACTACGGATGTGTTGCATACGGATCAGCGTGCAACTCTACTCTGCAAAAACTTGACCCCGTCCACCATATGGCACTGAGAATCTGCTCGGGTGCGTTTCGCACATCACCGGTGCAGAGTCTCTATGTTAACTGTCATCAGCTTCCTCTAGATCTTCGACGGAGGAAGCTGTCTCTTGCGTATTATTTTAAGATCTTGTCCGTGCCTTCACATCCTCTGCAGAATGTGTATATGAGTACCAGCATGAAGAGACTTTATGATGCACGGCCGTCTAACATCCGGCCGTTTATGGATAGGATGAAGCTTCATATTTCTGAACTCGACCTACCTAACGTGCGTATCCAGCAAAGGAACCTTTTCCTATTCCAACCTTGGAATACGCCACGGTTCCATTATATCAACCCTTTTGCCACTTACAGTAAATCCACTGTAGCGCCTGTCGTCTTTCAACGCGTCTTCGCCTACCACCGCAGTCAGTATAGTCGTTATTCGGCCATCTACACTGATGGTTCGAAACGTGCAGATTACGTTGGCTGTGGAGTCGTGATTGAAGATATTATGCACGGTTATAGGCTCGACACTTCTTGCAGCATTTTCACTGCCGAAGCTGTCGCCATTTACCGTGCACTTCAATTAATCGACTCCACTATGCCCCGTAAATACTGCATCTATACTGACAGCATGAGTGTACTCGAAGCGCTTGAAAACTACCACGATCGCTGCCATCCAGTGGTATGTACAATACTCGACATTACGAGTCGACTGTACAGCAAGGGTTTCGATATCGTGTTTTGCTGGCTACCAAGTCACGTAGGAATCATAGGCAACGAGCAAGCGGACAGCGCGGCAAAGTCGGCGACGACGCATCTGCCGCTAGCGGTTCCGCTATCGGATATGAAGCGCGTCATCATGCATCATATTTTTAAGATCTGGCAGGAATCATGGAGTCAGCAGTTGGATAACAAACTGCACTCTGTGAAACCTGTCATAGGAGCATGGCCTGTGATGCCAATGCGAAGAACTGATGTCAAATTGACTCGTCTTCGCATTGGCCATACTCGCTTCACACACAGGCATTTGTTATTTGGAGAACGCGCTCCTGAATGTCCTTCATGCCATGTCTCTTACACTGTTCGTCACATTTTAATCGATTGTCCAGTTTTTAATCTTCATCGCATCACCTTTTTTCATACATCTATTTTAACCTTATCTGACTTGGTGGGGAATCTCCCCACCAAAATCTATTTGCTTTTATAAAGAAAATTGGTTTTTATATTTAATTTGACTTTTTAAAATGTTTTAACTTTAACTTTATTTTTTACATATGTGCATGCAGGCATGCACATATATAATTTTTTTTTATATAATTGTATTCATGTGTGTTTTTAACAGGGTTTTAATGTCTTAACAAACGTGTGGCGCAGTATAGCCAAGTTTGGCTCTTGCGCCATAAAACCCTAATTCACTCACTCACTCACTCACTCATTTAAAGTTTTGATCTTGAGTCATTTCGGCAATTGCTTGCAAAGTTCAAGATATTAAATTTTTTTCCAACTTTTCTCGTACGCGTTGGCATTTCGATCCCAATTCGAAAATTAAACCATTCTTTTTGGATTTTTCAAATTTTTCTATGCCTCAATCCATTTGACACCAAATTTCCATTTCAATCAACCTCTCGCGTTTGAATGTTCATGTTTCATGCCATGTCGTGTTTTCAACAAGTTTCGCTTCCCGACATTGCCACCCCCATCAGGGGCTCATTTCTTTAGGTGAGTACGGGGTTCACGCTCCCGAGGTGCCCTAGTGATCTTTTCCTTCTCCCTAGGGGTTTACTGTCTTTGGTAAACACGGGCTTCACGAACCCGGGGAACCCTAGTGAACCTTCTCTATTTTCGGCCCTTTTTCTTGCCATTCCAATTTCCCTTTTCTTCTTTTCCACCTCAGGGGCTCACTTTCGGGTGAGTACGGGAGGCCACGTCCCCGAGGTACCCGAGTGAATTTTGAAAAGAAAAAAAACCCAAAAAAATATTTGCTTAGTTAGTGTTTTTTACAGGTCAATATTTAACGTTATATTTAGTTCAGTTAGGGGTTGTTTTGTGGTTAATTTTATTTTGGATATTTTGAGTTTTAATTATTTCTACTATTTTAATTTTGGTTTATTTCTTTGGGGTATTTGAAAAATAAAATTCTTTTGTTTTAAATTTTAGCGAAATGTTAAGACTGGTTTTTGAGTCTGACCCGCATGTTTGCCGTGTGCGGCGACCCGTACCGGGGAAAGTGGAGTCTGGGGTTCCTGTTGCGTGCCCTTTGGCCCATGCTTCTCCGTAGACGGGAGGCAGGAGTGAGCCCGCTCCTGTCAATCGGCTGGTGATTAGTTCTGCGGATTCCAATACGGGTTCTTTTGGAATACCAAAGACGGTTGCTTTAGGGTTAGTATTGCAGTTAGGGGTGCCCTGGGTGAACTGGCGGATCACATCCCGAACCTGTACTACTATACTCCAGTACCACCTCTGAGGTAAGTGCCGTGCCTGACGCATGTCAGATGACCGGCGGGCTGCCTCCCCTTGTTGGGCTCCATGGTGGGTGGAGGCGTACTGGGATGAACACAAAAAAACCTCTCATGGAACCCAGTAGTAATTCTCCTTCAGTGGAGCACCGTACAATTGAATTTTCTGATTCGTTTCGATATTTTATATTAAAACTCCTGACACTTTTTCTAACGTTTCACCTTTCTAATTGAGAAAGCTATAACTGGCGCTATTGGGGAGAGTCAAGTCGATTCGTAAGATGCGCTCTGGGGACTTGTTCCTCGAAGTGTCATCTTCGAATCAAACAGGCGACAGCCCTTATAAAAACTGCAAAAGCTTGCTCATTTAGACGTTAACCGTGGCTCCTCATACTAATTTGAATTTTTCGCGCGGCGTAATTTCGCCAGCGGATTTTCTCAAACGTGTCGACTGAGGAAATCAAAGAAACATGAAGGCCCAAAATGTCTGTGATGTCAGGCGTATAACGATTAGGCGGGATGGACAGGTGCTGAACACAAAGCACCTCATCCTGACCTTTCTACGCCTGACCTTCCACAGACCGTTAAAATGGCCTACATCCGATGCCCAGTTCGACCATACATCCCAAATCCGCTGCGCTGCTTTCAGTGCCAACGATTTGGCCATTCAAAAACAGTCTGCGGGGCCAGCCAACCTGCCCTCGTTGCAGGGGTCGGGCCATGACAGCGCAGATTGTAAAGCAAAGAAAACGATGTTTAAATTGTAAAGGCGATCATCCATCATATTCACGCTCCTGTCCGACCTGGAAACGAAAAGAGATAACGCTGTTAAAATAAAAAAAAAATTTCCTATCCAGAGGCTCGGCGTGTTGTTTTCGTCACGCACGCCAGTTTCTGGTAAAGCTATGCGTCGGCGACCAAAAATCCCAAAAGTATCCAATGCCATTCAATAGACGCGAGTCGGCTCCAACCCACGAAACCGGTGGTCTGCACAGCCAAAAAACAATTCGCAAGAAACTCAGGTGTTGGATACCACTTAGCAAATCCACCTCCACGCGATGTTAAAAAACAAGGAAAAGCGACGCATAAAAAGAGCCGGGGGTGCAATCTAAAACCCCATTTAAAAAAAAAAAATTAGGTCGAACTTCCACCGTAAAAACTAGATGACAGATACGATTGACCGGACATCATGCCTCCAAAGACGACGAAATCTCATGGACGATTGTCGCCCAGACCTTCGTCTTCTAGGCTCCTTGCGGAGGAGCAAGTGCGAAGACATTCATGACCTCCTTTATCTCCTGGAACTGCCGTGGTCTAAGGACTCGACTTGCCGATCTCAAATCCATCATATCCACGTACCAGCCCGCATGCGTTGCTCTTCAGGAGACATTTCTGAAGAGTACCATGACAATGCAAGTGCGTGGTTATAATTGTGTACGACGGGATGTAGATGGCGATACATCTCCAACCGGAGGTGTATGCCTCTTCACATCTAATCTGTATCCCAGTACTGTCGTCACACTGCACACATCATTACAGGCTGTGGCTGTTCGGATTCACATCCATTCTTTAGTCACAGTCTGTTGTGTTTATTTACCACCCAACGATGTTGTGCCACAAGTGGATTTGAATCATTTAGTCAGTCAATTGCCAGCTCCATTTATTTTGCTCGGTGACTTTAACGGACACAGCCCTCTGTGGGGGCATGATGTTACAAATTCTCGCGGGCGACAGATCGAACAGTTGATTTCTGATCACTGTCTCTGTCTGCTGAACAACGACGAGAAAACGTATTTCCATGCACCCACGAGGACATTTCACTCCCTCGATCTAGCCATCTGTTCGCCAACTCTGCTACCGATGTTGAATTTCGAGGTTGCAAACGATCTGCACAACAGCGATCATTTCCCTCTCCTAGTCTCGCATGTTAATGGTGCGGGGACGCGTTTTCGTCCCCCCACTTATCATTTTCATCGCGCAGACTGGGATAAATTCACGCGGTTAGCGATTATCACACGGGCACAATGGTCAGAACAGGGCAGTTGATGAAGCAGTGTTCAATGTCACTGAAGCTATTCGGAATGCTGCCGATGCAGCCATTCCCAGAACATCCAATTATCCTCGAAAGCTGTGCAAACCATGGTGGAACGCTTCCTGCCAACAAGCCAAAAAGGAACAAAGGAGGGCGTGGGGTATTTTCAGGAGGTACCCCACCACTGATAATCTCATAGCGTTCAAACGTGCGAAAGCGTTAGCTCGTAGAATACGTCGTCAATGCCAGAGAGAATCTTGGATCCAGTATGTGTCTTCAATCACATCGTCAACTACCAGTCAACAGTTATGGAGAAAGGTCAAAGCAGCGAATGGCCTTTATCGGGAATTTCAACATTCCGATATTGGAAACTTCTACTGCTTTGTTTTCGTCACCTTTAGATGTGGCCAACTTGATTGGCAAAACATTTGCTAGTGTGTCCAGCTCCGATTCATATAGCCCTGCATTCCAGGCGACTAAGAATCGTTTAGAGCGGACACCTATCAACTTCAGGTGCCGACAACCTTTACCATATAACTGTGACATTGACATGTTTGAATTGAAGAGAGCCTTATCATCGGCCCACAATACTAGTCCAGGTCCTGATGGAATATCCTATGAATTGCTTCGCCATTTGAACGAGGATTCACTAGTAAGTCTCCTTTACCTATTCAACCGAATATGGAGGGAGCAGGTGTATCCTACTCAATGGCAAGAAGCCATAGTGATCCCCATTTTAAAACCTGGAAAAGATCCTAAGAACCCTCTTAGCTATCGACCGATAGCACTCACGAGCTGCCTTTGTAAGACACTAGAACGTATGGTCAATGCCCGTCTCGTTTACCAGTTAGAAAAGAACAAATGCATTCCTCTGTTTCAGAGTGGCTTCCGTAAAGGAAGATCCACTCTCGACAATATTATTACACTGAAAACAAAATCAGAAACGCTTTTGTCCGGAGGAATCATCTTAGTTTCCATCTTCTTCGATATCGAGAAGGCATATGATCGTACTTGGCGCTATGGGATACTTCGCACTTTATTTAATTTTGGATTAAGAGGCAATTTGCCTACTTTTATTAAAAATTTTTTAAATCTTCGTACTTTTAGAGTGAGACTGGGTGGCACTCTTTCTGCTCCTTTTACCCAAGCTGAGGGAGTTCCTCAGGGGAGTATTTTGAGTGTCACCCTTTTTATTTGTCATATTTCATCATCTTAAATATTTTATCGCCCTCTATACAGGCTTCACTATACGTGGACGATCTACAGATCAGTTGTGAAGGTTCGGACATGCGCATGATTGAACGACAGTTGCAAACTGCCGTCAACAACATTTTAAAGTGGTGCGACACCAACGGTCATAGTATTTCGGCGAGCAAGAGTTGCTGCGTGCACTTTTGCCGCAAACGGGGTATTCATCCCGACCCCGAAATACGCATCCGTGATATACAAATTCCCGTAGTTCCCGACGTACGATTCCTCGGAGTAATTTTCGACCGCCGGCTCACTTTCCTTCCGCATATTTTACATTTGCGGAAGAGGTGTGAAAAGTCTTTAAACCTCTTGAAGGTGTTGTCAAACACCTCTTGGGGGGCGGATCGAACATCATTACTCCGAGTGTATCAGGCAATCGTACTCTCTCGCATCGACTACGGATGTGTTGCATACGGATCAGCGTGCAACTCTACTCTGCAAAAACTTGACCCCGTCCACCATATGGCACTGAGAATCTGCTCGGGTGCGTTTCGCACATCACCGGTGCAGAGTCTCTATGTTAACTGTCATCAGCTTCCTCTAGATCTTCGACGGAGGAAGCTGTCTCTTGCGTTTTATTTTTAAGATCTTGTCCGTGCCTTCACATCCTCTGCAGAATGTGTATATGAGTACCAGCATGAAGAGACTTTATGATGCACGGCCGTCTAACATCCGGCCGTTTATGGATAGGATGAAGCTTCATATTTCTGAACTCGACCTACCTAACGTGCGTATCCAGCAAAGGAACCTTTTCCTATTCCAACCTTGGAATACGCCACGGTTCCATTATATCAACCCTTTTGCCACTTACAGTAAATCCACTGTAGCGCCTGTCGTCTTTCAACGCGTCTTCGCCTACCACCGCAGTCAGTATAGTCGTTATTCGGCCATCTACACTGATGGTTCGAAACGTGCAGATTACGTTGGCTGTGGAGTCGTGATTGAAGATATTATGCACGGTTATAGGCTCGACACTTCTTGCAGCATTTTCACTGCCGAAGCTGTCGCCATTTACCGTGCACTTCAATTAATCGACTCCACTATGCCCCGTAAATACTGCATCTATACTGACAGCATGAGTGTACTAGAAGCGCTTGAAAACTACCACGATCGCTGCCATCCAGTGGTATGTACAATACTCGACATTACGAGTCGACTGTACAGCAAGGGTTTCGATATCGTGTTTTGCTGGCTACCAAGTCACGTAGGAATCATAGGCAACGAGCAAGCGGACAGCGCGGCAAAGTCGGCGACGACGCATCTGCCGCTCGCAGTTCCGCTATCGGATATGAAGCGCGTCATCATGCATCATATTTTTAAGATCTGGCAGGAATCATGGAGTCAGCAGTTGGATAACAAACTGCACTCTGTGAAACCTGTCATAGGAGCATGGCCTGTGATGCCAATGCGAAGAACTGATGTCAAATTGACTCGTCTTCGCATTGGCCATACTCGCTTCACACACAGGCATTTGTTGTTTGGAGAACGTGCTCCTGAATGTCCTTCATGCCATGTCTCTTACACTGTTCATCACATTTTAATCGATTGTCCAGTTTTTAACCATAATGATGATTCTGAACGGTACGCCCTGATTGAATGCAAACACAGGTTTCATTCCATTTGCTTAAAACAATGGGTGGAAAGTGGCAAAAATACATGTCCCTACTGTCGGGGTCAATTACTGAAAAAAGATAAAATGAACATTGGATGTGGTGCCTTTGCATTGCAGGTGTTGCGAGATTTATATGGCTCCGAGATTGATGCCATCGACTTGGAAGATTTAATGTCTGACACGGAAAGTGACTCGGACATGATGGAAAGTGACTCGGACATGGAAAGTGACTCGGATTCTGACAGTTTTGTCGAATCAAGCTTGGAGTTTATACCAGGCACGATGGACCAATTGATACAAGATTTACTGGAATCCACCCCAAGAGGTTAGAAGGATTTGGGTTATGTTGGAAATTTTTTACAACCTTGGATTCGATGGGGCAAGTGGTACAATACAACGAGTGGCAACCATGGATAAAAAAATAAATAAAAAAAAAAAAATTTAATTTCCGGTCCTCTAGCTATATAAGCGAGGCTCCTATTTCACAGAGTCATTCCTTCACAGCAGCTCGATTAAAGCTCTCTTCCCCAGCCGTATTCCAGCCGAGTTTCAATCAAGATGACGACCCGACCCAATATCGACTATCTCGTTTCGATTGAATGGATGAGGTATCAGAGGCAATGGGTGCCTTTCCGTATTTTTTTCGCCAGTCCCTTTGATAACAAGCAGGTGGAAATTCGTCCGAGCCTGGACAGCCTACGAGCCTTTTCGTACCAGGACATTATCAAAAACTTGAAACATTCCCATTCCCTGCTCGAAGAGGACGAAAATTGGGATCATAATGACATTATACGTGTGCCCCATGATGAATTGGAGCATTTTATCAAGACCCACCTGGTAAAAGACTATTTGGAACGTGAACACCACGGTTGGGGTGTGGTGATTGGAGCCACAGATCAGGCCACTTACATGTATTTGGACCGCATCATTCCCGAGGTGATGCACTATGTGGGAAAAGAGCACCACGCGGAAACAGTGGTGCACGACATGATGAAACGGTACCGCTGGAGGGAGGAACACCCCGTCCATGAGTAATGGCTACCAACCTGCATTGTGTAACCTGCCAAAAACATTGTGTATGCTGCCAAATTGCCAAGACATTGTATAACATGCCAACATGCCAAGGCATTGTATAACCTGCCAACCTGTAAATTGCCAACCTGTAAGGTGACAACCTGCATTGTGTATGCTGTATTGTGTAACCTGCCAAATTGTATTGTACGCTGCCAACCTGTAAGGTAACAACCTGCATTGTGTATGCTGCCAAATTGTATTGTACGCTGCCAAACTGTAATGTCTATGTAATTTGTAGTGTCATCTATGTAACATTGAAAAATAATCTAAATAAATTTTGTAATTTAAATTTTCAAACCATGGAGTTGTGAGTCTCTTTATCTCTCTCTAAAAAAAAAAAAAAAAAAAAAAAAAAAAAAAAAAAAAAAAAAATTTTTTTTTTAGTAAGCATAGTTTAAATACTTTGCCGAGCTCTGCAAGTTTCAATTGCATCATGATTGAAATTTACAAATCCCACGGACGCTATTACATTATTGTTCCCAAGGTAATCTTTTCCACCTTTGTGGAACATTATGTTTTACCTTGTCGAGTTGGCACTCTTTTGGAATTTCATGGATTTCCAATTGCCTTTTTTACCGATGCACCCGGTGTTCTCACTGTCCAATTTGAACGTACCGAGGCTGGATTCGTTTACCACCAGAACCATCCTTTCATCACTCCCCATGTCACGGAGGAGGGCATTGTGCCCTATGAGGTGATGCGTGACTTGATCCTGCCTGAAATCCTCTCTCATTATCCCGAATTGACCCTGAAATATTACGACACCCTCCTTTGTGTGTGGCCCTACACTCAAATCTTTTGGACCATGAAACGAAGACATCCACACCATTGGAAATTGGATTCCTATCTGCAAATGAAGCCATTGAGACATTCTCCCTGTCAAGACAAAAAAGTCTTTACCAGCTTAAACGACCTGTTGGGGGAAGAGGATTGGGTTCGAGCGCTGTTGAAGAATGGCAGCGGTGAACCTTTTGATGCACTATGAACCAAGTACCCTTCGATGCCAAGGTCCCGTGCCCTTCCAAATGACTCTCTCTCTCTGGTACTCTGAATCAAGTCATGATTGAAATTTACAAATCAAATCCAAATGCATATTATATTTATGTTCCCAACATTACCTTTCCCTCCTTTGTCGACAATCACATTTTACCTTGTCCGGTGGGCACGCGATTGACCTTGCATGGATACGCTTCGGATCGCTTTGCCAATGTCCAATTTCTACGGACCGAGGCTGGATTCCTTTACAAACCAAACAGGTTTCCCTATTTTAAACGGGGTGAAATGGTGACTCTCGATGCTCTACGCGCCTTTATCCTGCATGGATTCAAACAGTTTCCCAGTTTAAAAATAAAGTATAACACGACCAGGGTTTCCATTAGGGCCCGAGGTCAATGGTTTTGGACTCTTCCAGGAATCGTCCCAGGCGGTTGGACATTGGAGGCATATCTGCAACTGAAACCGTTGCGACACGCTCGAGGCAAAAGAATCGTGACTAGTTTAAATGAATTGTGGGGACAACGTAGAGGATGGAGGAGGATATGTGTATGGTAAAACCAAAAATGTATTTCTCATGATTCGAGACAAGAACCATTGGTAAAAAATATGTGTATACCAACTACATCAAAACGACATCATGTATGATAATAGTAATCATATTAAAAAATATTTGTATAACTATTACATCAAAACAACATCTGTTGTTGTACGATAATAGTAACCATATTAAAAATATTTTCCAAACTCATCTTGTTGGACGATAATATTAATCATATTAAAAAATAATAATTTTATTACCAACTACATCCAAACAATATCTTGTTGGACGATAATATTAATCATATTAAAAAATAATAATTGTATTACAAAAAAAAAAAAAAAAAAAAAAAGAAGAATTTTTTTTTTTTTTTGTAAACATGCTGTTTATTTATATATATAACAAGCATATTGTTGTAGAGTCTGTTTATATCAAGCATATTGCTGTAGAGTTATTTATTTTCCGAGTTCCACCTGAAGCAACGCATGTCTCTCAAGACGCTTTACAGGCTTATAGTTCATCTTCGGATGTTGTCGTTCGTTGTCCCCTTTGCTTTGAATCCATGACCTTTGGACATTACTACCACCAACATGCTTTGAAAGAACATTTTTTGAAAAATCGTAAAGAGTGCGTTTTTTGCATGGGATTGAAATCTTGGCCTCATGGGGAACGATTGAAGCGTGAGAATGTGAAGCATGTAAAGGAATGCTTGAAAGGTTTTGTGGCTCGTACGAAAAAGGATGACCGACCCCCGGATTACGACTTATTTGAAGGTGTCACGTGCGAGTGCAAGTATTTCATCTCGATGCCCCACTACATGCATGATCGTCGCAAAGACCCCACGTATGAGGGATTTTACGATTCAGTGTTTGAAAAACCCGACATGTGGCCACGTGGACTAGAATTTAGTGACGCGAGTGGTTTGGGAAAGGACGTTCATGGAATCCTCCAACGTTACCTGTCTCAAGACATGGAGTGGTTTCACATTATGGTGAAACATGACGCTTTTCCCATATTTTGTCGGGAGTTGGAAACGATTCGGGACGAATTTGTCCTTTTACCCTTCTGGTGTCTGTGCGATGGATTGGAAGGTAAAATACAACACCGGCACATGATTCTGGCCTGTGAGCCGGAAAGTTCGTTTAAAGACATTTGGAAACACAAAATTCGTTATGATTTTCCAAACAAGGGACGCGCCAAGAAATGCGTGAAAATTCGAGATGCTTTTCACTTGGCCCGCACCATTGTATACGTGAGCCAACCCAAGGCCATGTGTGACGCTGGAATCCCAGAAAATGCAGAAGGGGGAAAGCATACCTCCCATTTTCATATCAATCGACCCATGCATGAGCACAGTATTGCCTTTTTATGCACTCTGTTTCCCAATGGAATAGAAAGGTTACTTTTGGAACAAAATGGTCGGAAAAATGTGGTACAGTGGGATATCCATGCTCAATGCGGGGTCCCGACAAGTGGCGTCATTTGAAATGGGTAAGTCCCTATTAAAGTGACGGGCTGGAAATTTATCCATTGTCAAGTTCCCTTCAACGGCCAAGAAGAAAGGTATTTGACGCTGCACGGGGACAAGAAAATATATTTCACACCTGGATATTCCCTTCAAATTCTCAAGGACGAAATGTACGTTTTATCCCCTAAGCAACAGAATGTCATGAAGCAACTCAAGGAAATTACGGAAAAGGTGCAAATGGAACGAGATAATTATTGGAAAACAATGGCAGAGAATTGAAGTTGGAACGAGACGTATTTAAAAACGAATTGAAATCAAAAGAAAATGAGTGGAAAGCAGAAAGAGATGTTCTTAAATCTGAAAGAGATACCTTCAAAGCCGAAAGAAATGAGTTTAAAACCGAAAAAATGAGTTTAAAACCGAAAGAAATGAGTTTAAAACCGAAAGGGATAACCTTAAAGCCGAAAGAGATGTTTTAAATCTGAAAGAGATACCTTCAAAGCCGAAAAAGATGTTCTTCAAATCTGAAAGAGATACCTTCAAAATCTGAAAGAGATGTTCTTAAATCTGAAAGAGATACCTTCAAAGCCGAAAGAGATGCTCTTAAATCTGAAAGAGATACCTTCAAAGCCGAAAGAGATAGTTTAAAGCCGAAAGGGATAATTTGTTGTTGAAAAATTGTGAACTAAGAATGGTGATTAATGTGACTCAAATGCTTTCAGATTCGTTGCAAAAATAAATATACTGAAAAATTACATGTGTGGTATAAGTTATTATTAAAAAAAAAAAAAAAAAATTTTTTTTTTTTTTTTTTTTTTATAGCTTTAAATGTCTCTTGCCTTTCAACTTTTTCTGTGGCTTTTAAATATTGATTTTCGTGTGATTAGAAATGTCTCGGTACCCTGGAATATTTACAATTTATTTTCTGTAGCTTTTAAATTTTGTCTTTCAAGTGAATATTTTCAGAAATTTCTCAGTACCCTGGAATAGTCACCATTTTATCATTAGCCTATGGTAATGACTGCAATAAAAGTGTGCCAAAAGTGTAAACCCTTTTTTAGAATAACGTACAGTCTGTTTTTTACAGTCCTTGCCGTTCAAGTGTGTCTCAAAACCCTCTCACCTGTTTTTACAGTCCTTGCCGTTCAAAACCCTGTGTCAAAAGTGTCTCAAAACCCTCTCACCTGTTTTTACAGTCCTTTGCCGTTCAATGTGTCAAAAGTGTCTCACCCATTTTACAGTCTTTGTTGCCCAGTGTCCCGTACACCTTTTGGGCATTCTTTTTACAGTCCTTCTAGGTATCGTGCCTGAAAAAATTACCCTTTTCAAAAAGCTCCATGGTCCGTTTAATAGATTGAAGCTTCTCCCGTGGGTCGTCCATGGTTGACGAGGCCCTCGGGTTGCTGAATCATTCACCCTTCTCTTTACGCTCGTTTCGTCCCTCCTTTTTTGTCCACCCAAAGGAGTTTGCACATCCCTTTGCCCTAGAAACATTCATTTCGTTTCATCCCATGATTATTGCATTTCATTTTCGCATGCTCCCCAAATGCCACTAGACTTTTAGCGTATGTCACTCATTGCGTAATCTTCCCAAATGCCACTAGACCCTTTGCGTATGTCGCTCATTGTGGAAACGGCACCCTGGGGCCCCGATGTTGGGAAACGACACCATGCTGCGGTATTTCCAAGGCCCCGGTGTTATTGCCACTAAACCATTAGCCTATGGCAATAACTGTAAATCAAGTTTCACCTCTCGTTTTACAGTACTTACCATAGGTTCTATACAGTCGGTCGAAAAAATAGTTGAGCACCACGACCCTTTCAAAAAATGATGTGAAATGGAAAACGACCTTTTTTGAAACGAAAACAATCTTTGTTGAAACGAAAACGACCTTTGTTGAAACCATCTCATTTGAAATGAATCATGAAACCATTTTTGAAAATCATTTCATTTGAAAAAAACATCTCATTTGAAATTAAACCATCTCATTTGAAAACCATCTCATTTGAAACCATCTCATTTGAAAACCATCTCATTTGAAAAAACCATCTCATTTAAATTAAAACATCAAAAAAACCATCTCATTTGAAATTGAAAACCATCTCATTTGAAATCATGAAAACATCTCATTTGAAACCAAAATCATCTCATTTGAATCGAAAACCATCTCATTTGAATCGAAAACCATCTCATTTGAATTTGAAAACCATCTCATTTGAATCGAAAACCATCTCATTTAAATCGAAAACCATCTCATTTAAATCGAAAACCTCTCATTTGAAAACACCACCGTTTTTTTAGTTCCCCCTTTTCGTTTCAAACGACTCTTTTTACATGACTCTTGTCCCCCCCTACTTTTTATCCAAACCTTGCCTTTCCGATCCCAAAGGAACGTTCAAAGGGCTCTTTTGTATGACTCTGGTCTACTTTTTCATCAAAACGTTGTTTTATCTCGATTCCATTCTCTTTCCAAGTTTTACTGAGAACGTTCCAACGGCTCTTTTTGTATGCATTGTGTCCCCTTTTCACCCCATTTTTTATCCCCAACGTTGTGTTTAGGTCTCGATTTCAAAGTTTGGCAAAAAGTTCCTCCTGAGAACGGTGGATAATGCACAACACAAAATTTTTCAGATTTCTCCCAAAAATATTTTAGCACGGGGCGAGAGAAAATGTTTCATGCCATCCCAGAGAGACAATTGAGACAGGGGTCATCCACAAAGGAAATTTAAACAGGGGTCAAATGAAATTTAATCATGTCAAATGAAATGGAGGCATTTTGACATGCCAAATGAAATGGAGGCATCGTGAAGGGGTCCAATGAAATGGATGCATCTTGGTGAGAAAACATGCCAATTCAACGAGACAAGCCCTCCCATCTTGGTGAGAAAACAGAGGATATGCCCACTCAACGAGACAAGCCATCCAATCTGGGTGTGATAAGAAGACGACAATAGGTAAGTGTAATCTATATATTATTCCAATCTTGGTGTATTTAATACTCTAATAATGTCATGTGAAACGATTCCTATTGACTGGTGCAAGTTTTAAAAAAGATGCCATCCAATGTTGGCATATTGTGTGTCTTGAAAAAAGGGGGACCGAGTCGACTCTTGTGTCGACTCGATCCCCCTTTTTTCGGTAAAATTTTTTTTTGACTCACTCTACTAAATGAGCCGTCTGTTTTTTGCATTCAGCCTGCAGCTTATTAAAATACTGCAGGTATCGTGCGAATCGATACGATTTCACCATGGTGCACTCGGAAATGTTAAAGTCCTCGTGCACATCATCGTGCAGGTGGTCAGGCAGGCTGTGGTCATTCAAGTCCCGGAAATGAGGCAATATTTCCAGATTGATCGTAAAAAGTCCCAACTTTTCAAAAATTTTCCGCTGATCTGAGCCCTTCACGACAATGAGGCCTCTGTTTCCTTGGGCCAGGTGACCAAACTTGCCCCGGACGCAGAAATCCAAGTATTCGAGAGGCACGGATCCAGGCAGGTGACTTTTCAGGCTGAGCCGTTCGTTAATGTAGCGGTTGGCTCGTCTGTCTTTGTCTGTCGTGAGGAGGTTGGTGTGATCCACCGTGATACACATCACCTTGGGCTCTGTGCCATCCTCCGGTATGCTGGCAATGGAGAGTTCGACCGGCACAGGTTGACCACCATGGTGAAATACGTTAGCATGGGCGAAAAACGCTAGAGAAGACATGTTGCTGAGTGAGAATGTCTCTGGTGGCTGAGCGCTCGCCTTTTATACTCTACTAGGGTCACGTGAATCGATTCCTATTGGCTGATGCTTTTCCAATCTTGAATCACCAGACATTGATGGCATCCAACAGCACGATTCAGCACCAAGGTTCCACCATACGGATAAATTTAATCAAACAGCACGATTCAATGCCAAGTTTTTAAAATACGGATAAATTTAATCTTGCTGCAGCACACGTTTTTAAAATGTGCATTTCAATCTTGGTGCATCCAACAGCACGATTTTTTAAAATGTGCAAATCTTGCCATCCAACAGTTTTTAAAATACGGATAATTTTTCAATCTTGGTGCATCAACAGCAAACGGTTTTAAAATACGGATAAATTTATCCAACAGCAAAAGTTTTTAAAATGTACCTTTCAATCTTGGTACATTATGTGACCCGAAAAAAGGGGGACCGAATCGACCATTGTGTCGATTCGATCCCCCCCCTTTTCCGGGCCAATATCCCTTTACTGTGTCAATGCCGACACTTTGTAGCTCCATTCAGCATGCACCTTATTAAATTGCTGCAGGTATTTGGCAAATTGGTACGATTTTACCATGGTGCAGTAGGAAATGTCCTCTTCCTCGTGCACCCCCTCATGCATGGGGTCGGGAAAGGTTCCATCGCAAATGTCTTTAAAGTCTGGCAGATTCTCCAGGGCCATGGCATACAGTCCGAGCTCTTGAAACATTTTTTGTTGTTTTAATCCTTTGACCACCATCAGGCCCCTGTTGCCTCGGGCCAGCTGACTAAACTTGCCCCTCACGCAAAAGGGCAAGTATTCCACGGGCACACTCTTGGGTAACGGGTGGTGCATCAGACGAAGACGGGCATTTTCTTGGCAATTGAATCGAACATCTTTGGGATTGGAGGGTTGCCCGGCATGATTCACGGTGATGCACATCACCTCGGGATCGCTGCCATCCCTGGGAATCGTGGCAATGGACAATTCGATGGGCACTGGCTTGCCCTCGTGATGAAACACGTTGGCATGCGCAAAATAGGCGGGTTGACTCAACACAGACATGTTGCTTCAAAAAGCAGAATGATTTCGAGCGGCAAAGGGCTCGCTTTATATATGATCGAGGAGCGTGACGTCAGAGGGCATTCCATGCGCCAAAGCCTTTTCATGCGAGCGCTGCACGTGGTGTTCCAAAGCCCGTTTCCAAGGTTGAAGACCCACGATGCGCCAAGGCACAGGATCGTCTCGATGCATTTCCCAATCGTCCAACCACGTCAACCATTTCACGTACACGTCTGCGACTCGAAGGCAGTCTGTCAAATCGACACTGTACGCATCCGTCATGTGAGGTTGATACGCTTCCCAAACTCGGTGAGAGGGAGAACGACCCACTTGAAAGAATCGTAATTCGACCCCTGGGTCCCAGGTCAGATCCAAATGACTCGTAAACACAATCACCGTTTTTCCAAACGACCGAGGAATATGCACCCCAAAATTGGGTTCAAACAGGATGGTATAAGGATAATCTGGCTCGTAATACGTGACTCGATCCGGCCACCGACCCAGGTTTCCCAAGACGATCGTGGTGCGCTGTCGACACTGGTCCAACAAGTGTTGTACCGAAACCATTTTTTTACATGCTCTTGTCTCCAAACTTGGTATGTTTTTGGACAAAAAATGAGACTGTTTTCTGGCAAACATTAAATTTATTTACAAATTAATAGTTACAATATTTACAAAAAATAATATTTACAAGATTTACAAGATAATATTTACATCAACATAATATTTACATGCAATGCAAACCATTGCGAATAGACAGATCCAAGGGTTTAATCACTTTAAATCCAGTAGTGTTTATCACTTTTTTTTTTTTTTTTCATTCGGGGCATGGTCAAATCCATGGGAGTTTCTTGTTGCTCCATGGCCAACCCTGCTTCAAAATAGTCCAAAAACGAGATGAGATCATTATTCTCATCAAACAGGGAAGGCACCGTGTCCAGCACCTGAGGGTCTTGAGAATGCGCCGAGGGAATCCCTTGCGGCAAATAGTCTCCAAATACGGACGACATGATTTGATCTATGGAAGAGTCATCCGTAAGGGTTGGCTCCAACGCCTCGACCACATTTGGATCTGGTAAATAAATCTGAGATGTTGTCTGATTAGATGGTGGATCTGAAATCTGTTGTCTGATTAGATGGTGGTTCTGGTAAATAAATCTGAGATGTTGTCTGATTAGATGGTGGATCTGGTAAAAGAATCTGAGATGTTGTCTCGACCACAGGTGGATCTGGCAAAAGGATCTGAGATGTTGTCTGCTCAGGTGGATCTGGTAAAAGGATCTGAGATGTTGTCTGCTCAGGTGGATCTGGTAGATGAATCTGAGATGTCGTCTCGACCACAGGTGGATCTGGTAAAAGGATCTGTGATGTTGTCTGCTCAGGTGATGGATCTGGAATACTCACAGGTTGAGGGGTGGACAAGGCCGTGGAAGGTTTGATAATCCTCACAGAAGGCACAGAAGGTCTGATGATGGGTGTGATAATCACTCTTTTCTTTTTGGATAAAGGCTTGGGCTGTTGTTCCAAAGGCCGTTTGTGTGTCTCGGCCGGTACATGAGCCGGGGTCGGAGGGGGTAGCTTGTAAGCCTTTTGATCAAAGCGTTTCCTTTGTCGAAAATCCCCAGGTGAAATCCATTCTCCATGAGCTGGGGGAGCATCCTTTCGGGGATAATGTCCACACCAAACATTGTCTTTTGCACCGTCAACAAGATGTAACGGGTTCCAGCCGGGATCGGATACGCCGTGTGAGGTTCCAACACCATTCGATGATAGAGCATCTGGTCAAACGGTTCAAAGCTCCTCCGAAACAAATTGGGATTGGCCCGACACCTGAGACTGGACGAGGGCAATTCATAAATCAGCATGGGCACGTGGGTCGTTTGAATCAGGTGAATCTCGCCCGACTTTACCGTTCGACAGCCAAACGTAAAGTCTTTTTTCACAAAAAACATGTTGTTGTACATGTACACCATCCTCTTGTCGGTATTTTTCAAGAGTCGATCGGGATTTCTCAACATTCCTTTGGAGATTTTCTCCCACAAGACATCGTCGGGCCTGAATTCGTTCACGTGCTTGGCCTCCAAGATGGCACGCTTGAAATTATCCAACAATGTCTTTTTGATGCCAATTGTCTTTGCAAAACAAGACAAACACTCGTTTGGTATTGGGCTCCTGGTAAAGGATGCACGCCCGGACGTGTCCCTGCCGAGCGGCATATACCAAAGCGTCGGGCTTTTCGGGCAGCGTCACGGGCATCACGGTCGTGGAAATGTGCTCGGGAAAGGCATCAATTTGATCCATTGTGCACTAAAGCAAAGCGTCGACTGATACAAAGCGTCGAGACGCGTCTTCTTTTATACGTTCCAACAGGATGTGGGTGGAGTCATCCGTAGCCAATCACGAGTGAAAAATGGGATTGATGGGTTGATGCAAAATGGCACACATGCCTTGCACGGCAATCCAACGATGACAGGTGGTTTGATTACAAAACGGACATTGCCCCAGCTCGCGTCCATTGGCATTTAACAACATCACAGGGGTTCGCTTGAAGGGGCTCGAGGAGCTCCAACTGGCTTGAATATCCTTGAAAGTTTGTTTGGAATGTTGGTCCGTGACACAAATGGTACCGACATTGAGATAGTGTAAAAATTTAAAGAGTTCGTGGCGACATTCTCGATCCATGGCATACGAGACGACTCCGTTGGTCAGCGTGAAACCACTGGTTCTAATACACAACACGGCCAAACCTTGGCTGTGGAAAAAGACTTGGGCATTTTCCTGAGAAGTGGGCATCAATTGCTGTGCATACGGGGGTCTTTGAAACCCTCTGGGTTTGAAAGGATGCCTTGGATACGGAGGCCTGAAATGGGGTCTCTTGTACAATCTGGGATCTCGTGGCCTTGGTTCCTCGTGCCATCGTTTCTCATTCCTTCGTTCTTCCTTCTCCTCGTGCCATCTTTCCTTGGATCGCGAAGAACGATGAATCACGGAATGAATCTTTTGACATGGGCCTTTTTGACAGGTGGATCAGGTGATTTAGAAACCATGGGCGGAAACAATGGGTTCTTTCAAAGGTGACTCGGAAACGGTAGATGGTTCCATGGGATCCTTCAAAGGTGATTCGAAAACGGTGATTCGCTCCATGGAACGGTAGATTGCTCCATGGGGGGTAACGCATCATAAATGACATCTTCAGAGGCTTCATGGGAGGGAGAAGCTATTGGAGTCGGTGGCAAAGGTGAAATTGGGGTTGGCACACTAAACATGTCAATAAAATCTTCATAGTCTGGCGAATTCATTTTTGCCGGAATGAGTATCATGAGATGAGACAAATCTTTAAACTCTACAAAAAAAAAAAAAAAAAAAAAAAAAAAAAAAAAAAAAAAAAAAAATTTTTTTTTTTTTTTTTTTTTGTGATGTTATAAGCATCTTCCAAGTCTTTGATGGATGCCATCAAGTTAAGTCTGAAAAATTTGCGAGTGAACGAGAAAGTTGAGAGATAGCTGAAGGAGGTCGAGATAATCTTTTTACTCGACTGTTCCAACGCCATGGATTGGAAGTGATTCTGTCCACTCTTTTCCCCTGCAATATCCTCTTCAATATTTTATTTTCACGTGACATACCTTGCACTTTAGAGTTTAACTCATTTTCTTTGATTTTCAATTCATTTTCTTTGGTTTTCCACTCTTGTTCTTTGGTTTTCCACTCTTGTTCTTTGGTTTTCACTCTTGTTCTTTGGTTTTCAATATGTCATTTTCCTTTCGAATCAGATCATTTTTCGCTTTCATCTCGTTGAGTTTGGCTTTTAATATCACCTTTTGGTCCATGGCCCACTCTTTTTTTACTTTCTTAATTTCCTTCATCATATTTTGTTGTTTGCGAGACAATACGTACATTTCGTCTCTTATTCGTTGAAACGAACATTCCTGGTCCTTTACATGCCATTTTTTGTTACCGTGCAGATGCAATTCCCCCTCGTCCCGTGGATGAAGGGGAATCACGCAGTTTAAAAACTTCCAGCCCGTCACATGGATGGGTACCCCCCATCTCACATTATACCATGGATCCGGTACACGTTTGGCTACCTTTTCCCAACTGGATACATTTTTATTGCCCAGTTGCTCCCAAAGCAATTTTTCTATCCCTCCTGGAAATAGGGTACAGAGAATGGCAATATTATGCGGGTGCAAGGGCCGATTGATGTGAAAATGCGACACATTTACCGACTCCATGCAATTGTCAGACATCTCATCCTTGTCACACAAGGATTTCGGTTGACTCACGTACATTATGGTCCGCACGAGATGAAAGGCACTTTTAATCTTGATGCATTTCTTGGCCCGACCGCTGTTTGGAAATTCATACCGCACTTTTCCCTTCCACACGTCTTCAAACGAACTCTCTGGTTCACACGCCAGAATCATGTGTCGATGTTGTATTTTGCCCTTTTCATTTACCAATCCATCGCACAGACACCAAAAGGGCAATATGACACATTGATCCCGAATCTTTTCCATCTCCTTACGAAATGTATCAAACACATCATGTTTTACCATAATGTGAAACCACATCCAGTCTTGCCTCAGATAGCGCTGCACCATCCCCCACACATCGTTTCCCAAGCCATTCTGAAAGGTGACCCCCTCCTCCCACATTTCAGGTTTTTCCAACAGGGAATCGTAAAACCCGACGTATTCGCTCACTCTGTCTTTGCGACGACCCCGCATGTCACGAGGCACGGGTCGAAAGTGTCTACATCCACACACTACTTCCTCTTCCTCTGTCTCCTCTTCCTCCGTCTCCTCCTGTATCTCCTCCTGTATCTTGGCCTCCTCTACGAAACGTTGCAAACAGGCCGTGACATGGTTTACGTTTTCGGGACGATTCTTTTGCCCGTCAGGCCAATGCTTCCTTCCGAAACAAAACAGGCATTGCTTACGACCCTCCAGATTATGGTTTTGGGCTGCATGTTTACTATAAAAGTGACGTACGGTCATTGGCTCCTGACATTCAGGACAGGATACGAGAGTATTGGACCATCTACAGAGATGTCTATAAAATGAAGTAGAGGATTTGAACATGTCGCCGAGTCTGTCCCAAAATGATTCTGTCACCAATGAGTCTTTACCTTGATTCACAAAGCATTGAAAAAGAAAATGATTGGTTTTATGCTTGGCTCATTGCAAGCTTTGGTCTGTTTTTCTTGATCAAAACTCGATCCTTTCATGCTTGGCCTAATTCTTTCATTTTTTTAAAAACTATTTTCATCCTTATAAAATGGTTCCCTTTTGTTTCAAATCTCTCGTATTTATCTGAAAAAGGCACACCCTTTGACTCTTTCCCTGCCTATTTACCTGCTCAACCCAATGCCCACTTTACTATGCCCAAGTCCGTGGCTTATATTTTATTAAACAATCTTTGTGTTTCTGATGTATGACGTCACGAGTTTATGCAATAATAAGGTGAGTGTCTTGATGAAAATATAAAGAATAAAAATATTAAAAATAATTGAATGAATAAAAATAATTTTATAAAATACAAATGAAATAATAAAATAAATTTCAACAATGTTTTCAAAATAATTCTTTCCAAACTGTGATGCTTCTCAGTCAACCTCGACCACCGACATATTATTTTGAAATGAGCTTTCAAAGAAATGATGCTTGCAATCGTCAACGTTGGCATACAGAGGAGCCCAAAAAAATGGGAGAACGACTACTGGTCCCGAGCTATGCTCCTTTCCAGTAATCATTCTCCCATTTTTCTGGGGCTCAAGGCAGTGTCTAAGAGGCTCTTAGAGGGTCGGGTGTTCTGCAGAGGGGGCACGTGTTGCTCACCTCCAAGTGTCGGAGGAGGCAACGCAAGTGAAAGGTATGGCCGCATTGCGTCGTTTTCGGCCAGTGCATCGTGCTGAGGCAAATTGAACACGAATCTGGCACTTGGAAGACACAATCGGGCCATGTGTGCCCAAAACACCCGTCCAACACTGCTTGCGCCAATCGAGTCCAGGTGGTCAAGTTTTGCGCACCATAGCGTCTCCAAGCCTTGTACACCAAACAATACAACTTGGGGATGGCATACTGAGTCCAGAGGGCTTGGACAAAGGCGCCTTTCCCTTTGGCAGCCTCTTGCTCCATAAATTCATTGTCCAGGTCAGCAGGTTCGAAAGACGAAAAACTTTCAAACCAAGGCACGTCATGGGGGTCGTGGTCAGGTAAAATTTCCATCATCAACTCGATAATGTTGACCGCATAGACAGTTTCCAATTCAATCACCTCGGAAGGTTTTAAACGAGTTAAAACACCCCGAAAGTTTGTCATGAAGGTGATGTAATCCCCAAGGTCTGCCTCTTGGTACACGGCAAGATTCAGGGTGAAGGCTAATTCGTGTTCCATGTCTCTGCGTAAAATGAAGCGACTGGCTTCTGAGCGCTGCTTTTATAGTGGACAAAAGGAAACAGTCGACTGATAAGAGAAGGAAATGGGTGATAAGAGCTTTCGAGTCAAAAAATAAAAAGACAGGGTTGGGTTGAATCATTCATCATTTATTGATAGCATGTACATGGGTGGGTTGAATAAGGAATCCATTGGGGCCCAATGTCATGAGAGGATGATGTTTAGGCACCCACAAAATAATGTTGTTTGAACCCTCCGAGGGTTCCTGTTTGAGTCTTTTAGGGGCCAAGGGTGGTTCCATGCGTCTCTTTCCAAGATCGAGGCGTTGGACGTGGAAGGAGGGAGAAAGGGTCTGGGTACCCTTGTCACAACGAGGGATCAGAGGTGGAATCACCTCATCCATGGGTGGTTTTTCAGGTTCGGCAGGTATTTCAAGTTCAACAGGGGAAATGGGTATTTTTCAGGTTCAACAGGGGGAGTAGGTATTCTTTCAAGTCTTTGAGCAGGTTCGGCAGGTCTTTCAGGTTCAACAGGTGGATTAGGCATTCTTTCAATTTCAACAGGTCTCTCAGGTCTTTCAACAGGTGGAGTAGGTATTTCAGGTTCAACAGGTCTCTCAGGTAGATTAGGCATTCTTTCAGGTCTCTGAGCCCTCATGCAGGCCTCATACACCATCTGTATGGAGGGTTTGGATCCATTTTGCATCCGACGCATGTCTTGCACCTTTTGGATAAAGGTTTGGACCCACAGTCTCACCAAGATGGCATTGGGGACGGACGAGTCTTGGACATGCAAGACGGGAGCCGTTTTGAAACTCTCCACAAACAGATTGCTAGGGTTCTCCACCAGAGCCGAGCCCGCATTGAGACTGAGGGCAAAACTCGTGGCCAACGACGACAGTTCGGCATTCAAAATGTTAAAGACGACAGCGGGAGTCACCAATTTTGACTTTTGCGTCATGATGGGATACGATTTGTGGTCCGGCAACACATCTTTGCCTTGAATGGCGAGGTGGTCGAATCGTTTGGCAAATTGGTATACTTTGGAACGACCGAGAAGGGCGCCAACATCCACCAGTCGAAAGTAGAGCTTGCCATCCTTTCCAACCATAGCAGCCAAGGGATAATGTTGACGAGGCAGGAGAAGTTTGAACCACATGATGACTCTTGTAAAACACTGCGAGTGAATGAATCGCAACGGAAGGCTGTCAAACATTTATACTCTCTTTCTAAAAAAAAAAAAAAAAAATTTTTTTTTTTTTTTTTTTTTTTTTACATGGTTAAACATTTTACAGCTCGACAATTATGTCCATGCTTCATCTTACATTCCTTGAAGAATTTCCCTGGTGTTGGGGAAAACCACTTTTGACATAATGGTACATTGTCTGCCAACGTACGCTATTTTCGTCCGTCATCAGCATGGCCAGGGGTAGATATTCTTTGCCATGTTTTAAAATTTCCTCCACTTTGGCTTCGGTGGGTTCGCCGTGCAACATTCGTTCTTGAAACACCATCGATTCCAACAAGACGTGGATGGCACAATCATGGGAGGGTTCATCTCCCCGACCACACACCAAACAATCCGATTGACAAGAGCATGGATCCGAAACGACGGGCATGGTGGCACGATCAAGGGTCAAAAGGAACGACGATACAATGGTCAAATGGCACACATGCAAGAGGAAAGTTCAAACGGCACCCATGCGAGATGAAATGATTATTGCAGAAAAGTGTTAAGCTTATAAAGATGAAATGATATTAAATGTCATTTTTTTTTTGACAATGGGCTTTTTGCAGCTCTAAACAATTTTGTGATTATTGATCCATTTGCAACGACGTTTGAAAATTGCATTCATAATAAAATACTTTTGAAAACTTTAAATAAAGAATAACAATCAAATCTGGTCCTTCAGTGCAGTTTTCCGAAGAAACAGTCCGTTAATTTGTCCATTTTCATTTTTTACCACCTTGACCGAACGTTTACAGTTTATTGAAATTTCAATATACCGGCTAAACGTTCCAATCTTCGCCTCAAGGTGATAAAAAAATTAAAATGTTTCTTCAAGCATACGGACAATATTTTTTCCAATTCAGTGATTAAAGTTTTCATGGAAGAACCATACATTATGAATGTTTTCAAAATTTAAAGAACCCGAAAAGTATTTTATTGTGAAAACAATTTGAAATAACGTCGTTGAGCTGGATGGATCAATAAGCATCACAAAAAAATTTTTGATTTTTTTTTTTTTTAAGCCCATTGTCAATGTGGGAAAATGACATCTTTACAATAATCATTTCATCTCGGCTGCCGTTTGAAATGCCGTTTGAACTTTCCTCTTGCATGTGTGCCATTTGACCATTGTATCGTCGTTCCTTTTGACCCTTGATCGTGCCACCATGCCCGTCGTTTCGGATCCCTGCTCTTGTCAATCGGATTGTTTGGTGTGTGGTCGGGGAGATGAACCCTCCCATGATTGTGCCATGCACGTCTTGTTGGAATCGATGGTGTTTCAAGAACGAATGTTGCACGGCGAACCCACCGAAGCCAAAGTGGAGGAAATTTTGAAAACATGGCAAAGAATATCTACCCCTGGCCATGCTGATGACGGACGAAAATAGCGTACGTTGGCAGACAATGTACCATTATGTCAAAAATGGTTTTCCCCAACACCAGGGAAATTCTTCAAGGAATGTAAGATGAAGCATGGACATAATTGTCGAGCTGTAAAATGTTTAACCATGTAAAAAAAAAAATTTTTTTTTTTTTTTTTTTTTTTTTTTTTTTTTTTTTAGAAAGAGAGTATAAATGTTTGACAGCCTTCCGTTGCGATTCATTCACTCGCCGTGTTTTACAAGAGTCATCATGTGGTTCAAACTTCTCCTGCCTCGTCAACATTATCCCTTGGCTGCTATGGTTGGAAAGGATGGCAAGCTCTACTTTCGACTGGTGGATGTTGGCGCCCTTCTCGGTCGTTCCAAAGTATACCAATTTGCCAAACGATTCGACCACCTCGCCATTCAAGGCAAAGATGTGTTGCCGGACCACAAATCGTATCCCATCATGACGCAAAAGTCAAAATTGGTGACTCCCGCTGTCGTCTTTAACATTTTGAATGCCGAACTGTCGTCGTTGGCCACGAGTTTTGCCCTCAGTCTCAATGCGGGCTCGGCTCTGGTGGAGAACCCTAGCAATCTGTTTGTGGAGAGTTTCAAAACGGCTCCCGTCTTAATCTGCATGTCCAAGACTCGTCCGTCCCCAATGCCATCTTGGTGAGACTGTGGGTCCAAACCTTTATCCAAAAGGTGCAAGACATGCGTCGGATGCAAAATGGATCCAAACCCTCCATACCGATGGTGTATGAGGCCTGCATGAGGGCTCAGAGACCTGAAAGAATGCCTAATTACCTGTTGAACCTGAAATAAAGAATGCCTACCACCTGTTGAAAGACCTGAGAGACCTGCCGAACCTGAAAGACCTGAAAGAATGCCTAACCTGTGTTGAACCTGAAAGAATACCTAATCCACCTGCCGAACCTGCTCAAAGACTTGAAAGAATACCTACTCCCCCTGTTGAACCTGAAAAATACCCATATCCCCTGTTGAACTTGAAATACCTGCCGAACCTGAAAAACCACCCATGGATGAGGTGATTCCACCTCTGATCCCTCGTTGTGACAAGGGTACCCAGACCCTTTCTCCCTCCTTCCACGTCCAACGCCTCGATCTTGGAAAGAGACGCATGGAACCACCCTTGGCCCCTAAAAGACTCAAACAGGAACCCTCGGAGGGTTCAAACAACATTATTTTGTGGGTGCCTAAACATCATCCTCTCATGACATTGGGCCACAATGGATTCCTTATTCAACCCACCCATGTACATGCTATCAATAAATGATGAATGATTCAACCCTGTCTCTTTTTATTTTTTGACTCGAAAGCTCTTATCACCCATTTCCTTCTCTTATCAGTCGACTGTTTCCTTTTGTCCACTATAAAAGCAGCGCTCAGAAGCCAGTCGCTTCATTTTACGCAGAGACATGGAACACGAATTAGCCTTCACCCTGCATCTTGCCATGTACCAAGAGGCAGACCTTGGGGATTACATCACCTTCATGATGAACTTTCGAGGTGTGTTAACTCGTTTAAAACCTTCCGAGGTGATTGAATTGGAAACAGTCTATGCGGTCAACATTATCGATGTGATGATGGAAATTTTACCTGACCACGACCCCCATGACGTGCCTTGGTTTGAAAGTTTTTCGTCTTTCGAACCTGCTGACCTGGACAATGAATTTATGGAGCAAGAGGCTGCCAAAGGGAAAGGCGCCTTTGTCCAAGCCCTATGGACTCAGTATGCCATCCCCAAGTTGTATTTTTGGTGTACAAGGCTTGGAGACGCTATGGTGCGCAAAACTTGACCACCTGGACTCGATTGGCGCAAGCAGTGTTGGACGGGTGTTTTGGGCACACATGGCCCGATTGTGTCTTCCAAGTGCCAGATTCGTGTTCAATTTGCCTCAGCACGATGCACTGGCCGAAAACGACGCAATGCGGCCATGCCTTTCACTTGCGTTGCCTCCTCCGACACTTGGAGGTGAGCAACACGTGCCCCCTCTGCAGAACACCCGACCCTCTAAGAGCCTCTTAGACACTGCCTTGAGCCCCAGAAAAATGGGAGAATGATTACTGGAAAGGAGCATAGCTCGGGACCAGTAGTCGTTCTCCCATTTTGGGCTCCTCTGTATGCCAACGTTGATCGACGATTGCATCATTTCACTTGTGCTCATTTTGAAAATAATATGTCGGTGGTCGAGGTTGACTGAGAAGCATCACAGTTTGGAAAGAATCATTTTGATTTTTTAAAACATTGTTGAAATTTATTTTATTATTTCATTTGTATTTTATAAAATTATTTTTATTCATTCAATTATTTTTAATATTTTTATTCTTTATATTTTCATCAAGACACTCACCTTATTATTGCATAAACTCGTGACGTCATACATCAGAAACACAAAGATTGTTTAATAAATAATCAGCCACGGACTCGGGCAGGGTGTCGTGGGCATGGGGTGAGCAGGTAAATAGGCAGGTAAAGAGTCAAATGGTGTGCCTTTTTCAGATAAATACGAGAGATTTGAAACAAAAGGGAACCATTTTATAAGGATGAAAATAGTTTTAAAAAAATGAAAGAATTAGGCCAAGCATGAAAGGATCGAGTTTTGATCAAGAAACACAGACCAAAGCTTGCAATGATCCAAGCATAAAACCAATCATTTTCTTTTTCAATGCTTTGAGAATCAAGGTAAAGACTCATTGGTGACAGAATCATTTTGGGACAGACTCGGCGACATGTTCAAATCCTCTACTTCATTTTATAGACATCTCTGTAGAAGGTCCAACACTCTCGTATCCTGTCCTGAATGTCAGGAGCCAATGACCGTACGTCACTTTTATAGCAAACATGCAGCCCAAAACCATAATCTGGAGGGTCGTAAGCAATGCCTGTTTTGTTTCGGAAGAAAGCATTGGCCTGACGGGCAAAAGAATCGTCCCGAAAACGTAAACCATGTCACGGCCTGTTTGCAACGTTTCGTAGAGGAGGCCAAGATACAGGAGGAGATACAGGAGGAGACGGAGGAAGAGGAGACAGAGGAAGAGGAAGTAGTGTGTGGATGTAGACACTTTCGACCCGTGCCTCGTGACATGCGGGGTCGTCGCAAAGACAGAGTGAGCGAATACGTCGGGTTCTACGATTCCCTGTTGGAAAAACCCGAAATGTGGGAGGAGGGGGTCACCTTTCAGAATGGCTTGGGAAACGATGTGTGGGGGATGGTGCAGCGCTATCTGAGGCAAGACTGGATGTGGTTTCACATTATGGTAAAACATGATGTGTTTGATACATTTCGTAAGGAGATGGAAAAGATTCGGGATCAATGTGTCATCTTGCCCTTTTGGTGTCTGTGCGATGGATTGGTAAATGAAAAGGGCAAAATACAACATCGACACATGATTCTGGCGTGTGAACCAGAGAGTTCGTTTGAAGACGTGTGGAAGGGAAAAGTGCGGTATGAATTTCCAAACAGCGGTCGGGCCAAGAAATGCATCAAGATTAAAAGTGCCTTTCATCTCGTGCGGACCATAATGTACGTGAGTCAACCGAAATCCTCGTGTGACAAGGACGAGATGTCTGACAATTGGATGGAGTCGGTAAATGTGTCGCATTTTCACATCAATCGGCCCTTGCACCCGCATAATATTGCCATTCTCTGTACCCTATTTCCAGGAGGGATAGAAAAATTGCTTTGGGAGCAACTGGGCAATAAAAATGTATCCAGTTGGGAAAAGGTAGCCAAACGTGTACCGGATCCATGGTATAATGTGAGATGGGGGGTACCCATCCATGTGACGGGCTGGAAGTTTTTAAACTGCGTGATTCCCCTTCATCCACGGGACGAGGGGGAATTGCATCTGCACGGTAACAAAAAATGGCATGTAAAGGACCAGGAATGTTCGTTTCAACGAATAAGAGACGAAATGTACGTATTGTCTCGCAAACAACAAAATATGATGAAGGAAATTAAGAAAGTAAAAAAAGAGTGGGCCATGGACCAAAAGGTGATATTAAAAGCCAAACTCAACGAGATGAAAGCGAAAAATGATCTGATTCGAAAGGAAAATGACATATTGAAAACCAAAGAACAAGAGTGGAAAACCAAAGAACAAGAGTGGAAAATCAAAGAAAATGAGTTAAACTCTAAAGTGCAAGGTATGTCACGTGAAAATAAAATATTGAAGAGGATATTGCAGGGGAAAAGAGTGGACAGAATCACTTCCAATCCATGGCGTTGGAACAGTCGAGTAAAAAGATTATCTCGACCTCCTTCAGCTATCTCTCAACTTTCTCGTTCACTCGCAAATTTTTCAGACTTAACTTGATGGCATCCATCAAAGACTTGGAAGATGCTTATAACATCACAGTAAAAAAAAAAAAAAAAATTTTTTTTTTTTTTTTTTTTTTTTTTTTTTTTTAGTTGTAGAGTTTAAAGATTTGTCTCATCTCATGATACTCATTCCGGCAAAAATGAATTCGCCAGACTATGAAGATTTTATTGACATGTTTAGTGTGCCAACACCAATTTCACCTTTGCCACCGACTCCAATAGCTTCTCCCTCCCATGAAGCCTCTGAAGATGTCATTTATGATTCGTTACCCCCATGGAGCAATCTACCGTTTCCGAATCACCTTTGAAGGATCCCATGGAACCATCTACCGTTCCCGAGTCACCTTTGAAAGAACCCGTGGATCCACCCAATGGTTTCTAAATCACCTGATCCACCTGTCAAAAAGGCCCATGTCAAGAAGATTCATTCCGTGATTCATCGTTCTTCGCGATCCAAGGAAAGATGGCACGAGGAGAATGAAGAACGAAGGAATGAGAAACGATGGCACGAGGAACCAAGGCCACGAGATCCCAGATTGTACAAGAGACCCCATTTCAGGCCTCCGTATCAAAGGCATCCTTTCAAACCCAGAGGGTTTCAAAGACCCCCGTATGCACAGCAATTGATGCCCACTTCCCAGGAAAATGCCCAAGTCTTTTTCCACAGCCAAGGTTTGGCCGTGTTGTGTATTAGAACCAGTGGTTTCACGCTGACCAACGGAGTCGTCTCGTATGCCATGGATCGAGAATGTCGCCACGAACTGTTTAAATTTTTACACTATCTCAATGTCGGTACCATTTGTGTCACGGACCAACATTCCAAACAAACCTTTAAGGATATTCAAGCCAGTTGGAGCTCCTCGAGCCCCTTCAAGCGAACCCCTGTGATGTTGTTAAATGCCAATGGACGCGAGCTGGGGCAATGTCCGTTTTGTAATCAAACCACCTGTCATCGTTGGATTGCCGTGCAAGGCATGTGTGCCATTTTGCATCAACCCATCAATCCCATTTTTCACTCGTGATTGGCTACGGATGACTCCACCCACATCCTGTTGGAACGTATAAAAGAAGACGCGTCTCGACGCTTTGTATCATTCGACGCTTTGCTTTAGTGCACAATGGATCAAATTGATGCCTTTCCCGAGCACATTTCCACGACCGTGATGCCCGTGACGCTGCCCGAGAAAGACCGACGCCTTGGTATATGCCGCTCGGCAGGGACACGTCCGGGCGTGCATCCTTTACCAGGAGCCCAATACCAAACGAGTGTTTGTCTTGTTTTGCAAAGACAATTGGCATCAAAAAAGACATTGTTGGATAATTTCAAGCGTGCCATCTTGGAGGCCAAGCACGTGAACGAATTCAGGCCCGACGATGTCTTGTGGGAGAAAATCTCCAAAGGAATGTTGAGAAATCCCGATCGACTCTTGAAAAATACCGACAAGAGGATGGTGTACATGTACAACAACATGTTTTTTGTGAAAAAAGACTTTACGTTTGGCTTTCGAACGGTAAAGTCGGGCGAGATTCACCTGATTCAAACGACCCACGTGCCCATGCTGATTTATGAATTGCCATCGTCCAGTCTCAGGTGTCGGGCCAATCCCAATTTGTTTCGGAGGAGCTTTGAACCGTTTGACCAGATGCTCTATCATCGAATGGTGTTGGAACCTCACACGGCGTATCCGATCCCGGCTGGAACCCGTTACATCTTGTTGACGGTGCAAAAGACAATGTTTGGTGTGGACATTATCCCCGAAAGGATTCTCCCCAGCTCATGGAGAATGGATTTCACCTGGGGGATTTTCGACAAAGGAAACGCTTTGATCAAAAGGCTTACAAGCTACCCCTCCGACCCCGGCTCATGTACCGGCCGAGACACACAAACGGCCTTTGGAACAACAGCCCAAGCCTTTATCCAAAAAGAAAAGAGTGATGATCACACCCATCATCAGACCTTCTGTGCCTTCTGTGAGGATTATCAAACCTTCCACGGCCTTGTCCACCCCTCAACCTGTGAGTATTCCAGATCCATCACCTGAGCAGACAACATCACAGATCCTTTTACCAGATCCACCTGTGGTCGAGACAACATCTCAGATTCTTTTACCAGATCCACCATCTAATCAGACAACATCTCAGATTTATTTACCAGATCCAAATGTGGTCGAGACTTTGGAGCCGACCCTTACGGATGACTCTTCCATAGATCAAATCATGTCGTCCGTATTTGGAGACTATTTGCCGCAAGGGATTCCCTCGGCGCATATCCAAGATCCTCAGGTGCTGGACACGGTGCCTTCCCTGTTTGATGAGAATAATGATCTCATCTCGTTTTTGGACTATTTTGAAGCAGGGTTGGCCATGGAGCAACAAGAAACTCCCATGGATTTGACCATGCCCCGAATGAAAAAAAAAGTGATAAATACTACTGGATTTAAAGTGATTAAACCCTTGGATCTGTCTATTCGCAATGGTTTGCATTGCATGTAAATATTATGTTGATGTAAATATTATCTTGTAAATCTTGTAAATATTATTTTTTGTAAATATTGTAACTATTAATTTGTAAATAAATTTAATGTTTGCCAGAAAACAGTCTCATTTTTTTGTCCAAAAACATACCAAGTTTGGAGACAAGAGCATGTAAAAAAATGGTTTCGGTACAACACTTGTTGGACCAGTGTCGACAGCGCACCACGATCGTCTTGGGAAACCTGGGTCGGTGGCCGGATCGAGTCACGTATTACGAGCCAGATTATCCTTATACCATCCTGTTTGAACCCAATTTTGGGGTGCATATTCCTCGGTCGTTTGGAAAACGGTGATTGTGTTTACGAGTCATTTGGATCTGACCTGGGACCCAGGGGTCGAATTACGATTCTTTCAAGTGGGTCGTTCTCCCTCTCACCGAGTTTGGGAAGCGTATCAACCTCACATGACGGATGCGTACAGTGTGGATTTGACAGACTGCCTCGAGTCGCAGACGTGTACGTGAAATGGTTGACGTGGTTGGACGATTGGGAAATGCATCGAGACGATCCTGTGCCTTGGCGCATCGTGGGTCTTCAACCTTGGAAACGGGCTTTGGAACAACACGTGCAGCGCTCGCATGAAAAGGCTTTGGCGCATGGAATGCCCTCTGACGTCACGCTCCTCGATCATATATAAAGCGAGCCCCGCCGCTCGAAATCATTCTGCTCATTGAAGCAACATGTCTGTGTTGAGTCAACCCGCCTATTTTGCGCATGCCAACGTGTTTCATCACGAGGGCAAGCCAGTGCCCATCGAATTGTCCATTGCCACGATTCCCAGGGATGGCAGCGATCCCGAGGTGATGTGCATCACCGTGAATCATGCCGGGCAACCCTCCAATCCCAAAGATGTTCGATTCAATTGCCAAGAAAATGCCCGTCTTCGTCTGATGCACCACCCGTTACCCAAGAGTGTGCCCGTGGAATACTTGCCCTTTTGCGTGAGGGGCAAGTTTAGTCAGCTGGCCCGAGGCAACAGGGGCTTGATGGTGGTCAAAGGATTAAAACAACAAAAAATGTTTCAAGAGCTCGGACTGTATGCCATGGCCCTGGAGAACCTGCCAAACTTTAAAGACATTTGCGATGGAACCTTTCCCGACCCCATGCATGAGGGTGTGCACGAGGAAGACGACATTTCGTACTGCACCATGGTAAAATCGTACCAATTTGCCAAATACCTGCAGCAATTTAATAAGGTGCATGCTGAATGGAGCTACAAAGTGTCGGCATTGACACAGTAAAGGGACATTGGCCCGGAAAAAGGGGGATCGAATCGACACAACAGTCGATTCGGTCCCCCTTTTTTCGGGTCACATAATGTACCAAGATTGAAAGGTACATTTTAAAAACTTTTGCTGAATCGTGCTTTTGATATTTTAAAACCGTTTGCTGTTGGATGCACCAAGATTGAAATGCACAGTTTAAAAACGTGGTTGGAACCTTGGCTGTTTGATAAATTTATTCGTATTTTAAAAACTGCAGCAATCGTGCTGTTTGATTAAATTTATCCGTATGGTGGAACCTTGGCGCTGAATCGTGCTGTTGGATGCAATAAATGTCTGGTGATTCAAGATTGGAAAAGCATCAGCCAATAGGAATCGATTCACGTGACCCCAGCAGAGTATAAAAGGCGAGCGCTCAGCCACCAGAGACATTCTCACTCAGCAACATGTCTTCTCTAGCGTTTTTCGCCCATGCCAACGTATTTCACCATGGTGGTCAACCTGTGCCGGTCGAACTGTCCATTGCCAGCATACCGGAGGATGGCACAGAGCCCAAAAGTGATTTGTATCACGGTGGATCACACCAACCTCCTCACGACAGACAAAGACAGACGGGCCAACCGTTACATTAACGAACGGCTCAGCCTGAAAAGTCACCTGCCTGGATCCGTGCCTCTCGAATACCTGATTTCTGCGTCCGGGGCAAGTTTTGTCACCTGGCCCAAGGAAACAGAGGCCTCATTGTCGTCAAGGGCTCGGATCAGCGGAAAATTTTTGAAAAGCTGGGACTTTTTACGATCAATCTGGAAATATTGCCCCATTTCCGGGATTTGAATGACCACAGCCTGCCTGACCACCTGCACGATGATGTGCACGAGGACTTTAACATTTCCGAGTGCACCATGGTGAAATCGTATCGATTTGCACGATACCTGCAGTATTTTAACAAGCTGCAGGCTGAATGCAAAAACAGACGGCTCATTTAGTAGAGTGAGTCAAAAAAAAATTTTACCGAAAAAAGGGGGATCGAGTCGACACAAGAGTCGACTCGGTCCCCCTTTTTCAAGACACACAATATGCCAACATTGGATGGCATCTTTTTTAAAACTTGCACCAGTCAATAGGAATCGTTTCACATGACATCATTAGAGTATTAAATACACCAAGATTGGAATAATATAGATTAAACTTACCTATTGTCGTCTTCACACCCAGATGAGAGGGCTTGTCTCGTTGAGTGGGCATATCCTCTTTTTCACACCGAGATGGAGGGCTTGTCTGAATCATGTTTTCTCTCACCGAGATGTATGTTAGGGCTTGTCTCGTTGAATTGACATGTTTTCTCACCAAAATGCATGTTAGGGCTTGTCTCGTTGAGTTGGCTGATCCCCGTTTTCTCACCAAAATGCATACATTTCAAAATCCTGTGGGAGACGTATTATACATTTCAAAAGGTCGTTTTCCATTTCCAATCATTTTTGAAAGGGTCACGGTGCTCAGCTATTTTTTTTTCGACCGACTGTATATAGTCAGCTCACTGTTATGACCTTGAGTCCGGGTCTGGGTCGAGCGGGGCGGGGGAGAGGTACTGCGTTAACTGTGCGAAACCGGCGCTCTCGCTCGTTTCTATTCAGTGTAACTCGTGACTCCGACTTGATAGCGCGGTGATTCTTTCGTGTGTTTATCAAGATTATTGAAACCGATTGATTCATACAAAAATAAGTGTAATATTTGGACAGTATTTATATTAAAAATAACCAGAAAATGATAAAACATATATATAAACATTTGCTATGTCGGCCTCCGCTCTTGCAAGAGCCAGCCAGAAATATAAATCACGGCTATCGTTCGAAAGAGGGGGCTATGGGACACACACAGGTGCCCCAATGTCCGGCGCCGAGTGAGCGAGGCGGCTTCGGGAACGTCGCAAAGCCGACACCACGAGGAACTTTTCTGCTGCCGCCAACCTCGAGAGCACCTCTAACACTGGAATACCTGTACTTATGGACGTAACGAATGAACAGACTGTCGCCAACCTCGCGAGCACCTCTACCACTGGAATACCAGTACTTATAGACGTAACGAACGAACAGACAATCGATATATCTATTGGATCTGCCAAGGAACTGAGAGATCTTAATATCAGTAGAAGTGAAGCAATGCAAAATCATTGGCGTTCAGCGGACAAACGCTTCAAAACGGTATTTGAAGCCAATCCGTTTGGTTTATCTTGCAGCGTTTGTGATCGACTTTGGTTCGAAAGAGTACGTTGCGATGAGTAGAGTGCCATCGATTGACGGTCTGTATCTCACCAATGATAAAGACGATTTAAAATTTTATCACGGGTGAGGCAGCACGGCGCCAACGGTGAAAAATATTCGTGACGAGTACGATCGGATGGCCAATCATCGCCTTCCCACGTTGTCAATGCAAGCAAGAGCCTTCTGTAAGCGAGACGTCCTAGCCGAACGCAATGAAGACCAGGGTGGCTACCTACATCGACAACGGCAATTAATTTTGATCGTATCTGCTTTCAATGCACAAAGTTTGGTTGCCTATGCAGGAGATATTGAAAGCGATAATATATTGATGAACTCCGATTATATGGTAATTAGCGAGACTTGGATGAATTGCGCGAACACTGTGATGATCAATGGCATCAAACTAAGAGCAAGTAATAACACCGCACTTGAACATCGTACACATTGTACTTCTACCTCATCTGAATTGCCGGTGCGAGTTTCTGCAGCCGGAGGTTCTGCAATCTACAGAAACCTACAAAGCTCCACGAACTGTAGCGAAATCATAGTAAATGCCAACAAGTCATGCGGAAACTCAGTCTTGAGAAAACATAATGTCGGCGACATATGCTTGGTGGACGTTAAAGTCGAAGATCTTACGCTGTTTATCCTCGGTGCCGTATATATACATCCTAAGGCGTCGGCTGAAGCTGTTAAGCTATGTCTTTGTCAATCACTCCTGCCACATTCAGCAAACTTAACAAAATTAATACCGAACTCTCAGCCAGACTTGGAGACTCCAATCGTTCTATGCGGCGATTTCAATTGCGATTCACAACAGAACAGCTATCTTCTTGAGTTCGTGAGGAATGAATTCGGCCTTAACTACGTGCAAACATCACCGACAACATTAGGCAATACCACTATAGACTGTACATTCACCAGAAATATTACTGTTGACATTATGCCGTATGTTTCTTATTTCACATATCACAGACCTATGTTAAATAAAATCGTTGTCGAATATTAATTGTAATAATAATTTATGTTTCTATTATGTATCTGTTCTTTTTCATTAAAATACTTAAAACACCGTCAGTCCTGTTTTTATTTATTTCAATCCTTTACTTTAAAAGCGATTCTCTAACGTAGATGTTTCACGTGAAAACCAACGGCTGTGTGCCCCAGCACAGCCCCACCCGATTTTTTGAAATTCGCCAAGTTCATCGTTGGCTTATAATTGAACCTACTAAAATCATTCGTGCTGTTGGGTTCGAGTATGCCGACAAAGTTTAAATAGGAAAAGTATACCAAATTTATCAAAATATAATAGTTTTGTACACCCCGAAATTCCAGCACATCTTTCTACTTTGGATTTGGTATCAGAAAGACTCATTTCGCTGCGAATACCTTTCATGCAAATAAGGTGATTGAGACCAGTACGCTGTCAGTTTGGATTATTAGGGCAAATAATTAAAGTTCCGACGTCGCCAAAGAAGTTTCACTTCAATCGCGTGGCGTTTTTAAAATTTAATCTTAATTTTTATTTCATAAACATACCATATTTATAATGAACTTGTATTCAACCAATAAATAATGAAAAATATTTATATCTTAAAATTCAAATAACTATTGAAAAAACATTGAAATTGTTCAGTAGTGAAGTTATAAGCAATAAACGCCCAATATTTATAAGTTATTAGATTCACACATATTGAAACATTAGCATTATTCTCAACTAAGAATATCGTGAAAATACCGGGTGATCAAAAAGTCAGTATAAATTTGAAAAATTAATAAATCACGGAATAATGTAGATAGAGAGGTAAAAATTGACACACATGCTTGGAATGACATGGGATTTTATTAGAACAACAAATAAATAAATAAATAAAGTTCACAAAATGTCCGACAGATGGCGCTTCATCTGATAAGAAAAGCAATAATTAGCATAACAAATTAAGACAAAGCAAAGATGATGTTATTTACAGGAGGAAATGCTCAATATGTTCACCATCATTCCTCAACAATAGCTGCAGTCTAGGAATAATGTTGTGAACAGCACTGTAAAGCATGTCCGGAGTTATGGTGAGACATCGGAGTCAGATGTTGTCTTTCAGCATCCCTAGAGATGTCGGTCGATCACGATGCACTTGCGACTTCAGGTAATCCCAAAGCCAATAATCGCACGGACTGAGATCTGGGGACCTGGGAGGCCAAGCATGATGAAAGTGGCGGCTGAGCACACGATCATCACCAAACGACCTGCGCAAGAGATCTTTCACGCGTCTAGCAATATGGGGTGAAACGCCATCCTGCATAAAAATCGTACGTTCCAGCAGGTGTTTATCAGCCAGGCTGGGGATGTAACATATCGGCGTACCGTTCACCCGTCACGGTAGCAGTTACAAAACCAGAATCACGCATTTCCTCGAAGAAAAAAGGCCCGATAACGGTAGATGTGGTAAATCCAACCCATACCGTGACTTTCTCGTCGTGCAATGGAGTTTCCACGACAGTTCTAGGATTTTCAGTAGCCCAAATTCTGCAGTTGTGGGTATTGACAGACCCTCGGAGCGTGAAATGAGCTTCGTCAGTCCACAACAAGTTACTCAACCAATCGTCATCTTCCGCCATCTTTTGAAACGCCCACACAGCAAATGCCCTCCGATTCACGGAATCGCCAGGTAACAATTCATGATGCCGATGGATTTTGTACGGGTAGCATCGGAGGGTACGCCTAAGTGCCAATCAAACAGTAGTGTATGGAATGCAGGTGCGACGTGCGACTTCCCCTTGCATAGACGAACCCGCTACAGTCTCCATTTCATCCTTAACCGTCTCAGCAGCATTCCGCCGTGTGCTTTGTCGGCCACTACGGGGTCTATCGTCTAAACAACCCGTCGCTTCGAACTTCGAAATCATTCTCGCCACAGCTGCATTTGTCAACGGACCTTTACCCCTTCGAATCCCCTTCGTATGGCGATAGGAACGTAACGCTGCTCTAGCACATTCCCCATTCTGATAATACAGCTTCACTAACAGTGCCTTTTCAGGTAACGTCAACATGCTGCGACTGCTGGTGCAACAGATTCTCTCTCTCATGACAGCCCCTTTTCTACGCGATTTTCATGCGCAGTCACTGACGTTTTGTTGTCCAGCGCCATCTGTCGGACATTTTGTGAACTTTTTTTTTGTTCTAATAAAATCCCATGTCATTCCAAGCATGTGCGTCCATTTTTACCTCTCTATCTACATTATTCCGTGATTTATTAATTTTTCAAATTTATACTGACTTTTTGATCACCCGGTATAATTAAATTGTACTTTTTAGAAGTGAAACTTCTAAGCACTCGAATGAAAATGAGAAATTTGCCCAGTTTTGCATAACACAGGGAAAAAGCGAACGGAAGTATTCTCCCCACCCCCTTCCCATCCCCCGAATCGTCACCATGATGAGAGGATAGCGAGTTGGGAGGAAAAGGGGGAGCAACGACACAACGTGACTTGCGTCATATCCATGTAAAAGTTGGATGATTGCTCACCTCCGATTGGTCAACTTGCCCACCTTCCTATTGAGGGTCCTTTCCCCCCAGACCCGGGAACATCTATCCAGGGCCGGCGTTAGGGGTGGGCGAGCCGTGCCCTTGCCCGGGGCGGCAACCTTGAGAGGCGGCAAATTGGCTTTTAAATTAACTAGTTCACGAAGAAAATAAACCAAGATTAATTTAAATCTTATGAAAAATTAATATGTTGAATTTTAATAATATATATATATATATATATATACACTGCTGGCCACCGTAAATGCAACACCAAGAAAGACAAGAGATAGCACAACAAAATTTATTTTGTAGATAACATGTTGACAAAGTATCAAATGATTAAATTTATAGACTTCTGTGAAGTGTTGTTCCTGCCAGAATCAGTAGCCAGAGTAGCCGCCATTGTTGGAGATCACCGCTGCCACACGCCTCCGCATTGATTCGAAGAGACTTTGGATGTGTTCTGGGGGTACAGCAAACCAAGCAGCTTCCACACGTTGCCAAAATCATTTTTGCCATCAAATTTTGGTGTGGCAGCTGGGGGTGTAATCTGAATCAATCGTTGAGCAACTATAGACCACATGTTTTCTATCGGTGAAAGATCTGGAGAGCGAGCCAGCCAGGAGAGCAATTCAATCTGGTGATTGACGAAGAACCTTTGGGCAATGCGTGCCATGTATGGTCGCGCATTATCCTGTTGAAATACGGCTGTGGCCAAGCCCTGAAGGTAAGGACAACTGGCTCCAACATCTCGGAGATGTAGCGCTGGCTGTTTAAATTACTGGCAATGGGTACTAGATGAGTGTGAGAGTGATATCCAATACCACCCCAAACCATAATACGCGGTGCCGGACCAGTGTGGTGGTGCATAACGCAGCTGTTCAGCATCCTCTCTCCACGGTGTCTCCAGACTCGAATCCGACCATCGTGGTATTGCAGACAGATGCGTGACTCGTCAGTAAAGATAACTTCATTCCATTTTGCTGCCCACACCCTTCTTTCATCGCACCTTTGGTGGCGGAGACGTCTGTGGTTCTGCATCAAGTGTAGACCAAGCAATGGACGTCTTGCGGACAGACCACTCTGCTGTAAACGGCGTTGAATGGTACGCGCAGACTCTGAATGGTGCGTTACAGACTCAATGTGCTGTGCTATGGTTCGTGATGTGACTGAGCGATCCGTCACTGCCATGCGCACAATTTTCCTGTCCTCACGTGAAGTGGTGCACTGAGGTGGATGCGATCGACCACGTTGGTCCGTCGTACCCTCCTGCATCCAACGGTTACATATCCGCATTGCAGTTGTTTGGTTTCGTTCAACACGACTACCAATTCCCATTAAAGATAATCCACAATCTCGGTAAGCCACTATCCTTCCTCTGCCGAACTCGGATACTTGATCAAAAGCTGATCGCTGTTTTCTACGAGGCATAACTGATCTTTTTTTGAAAAAAAACACAAGAAAAACACAACTGCCGAACTTGAAATCGTCGAAACCCCAAGCCTTAAATAGCGCTTTGAGGTTGCGCCACAGGCACGCGTGATGTGTGTCTGCGCTGAAATTCTAATCATTTGCATATCTCACCTCCGCTAACGCATGTTGTAAATTTCATGTTATTTGCATGCTTCCTTCAGGGTGTTGCCCTTACGGTGGCCAGCAGTAAATATATATACTTGCTGGTATACCCGTTCTTCGCACGGGTGAACTGAAAAATTAAGCAACGCAGATTGAAGGATAAAGAAGTTTTTAATGAGTTAATTTTGCGTGAATTGCAAATTAAACAAAAAAAAAGCTTTTTGCATATCTCAGGTAAACAAAAAGAAAGAAAAAAAACACCATTGTTAAATTTTAATAGCTGATAAAAATGATTTTTTTTATTTATAACTCCCTGTAACACTCTTGAGGGTCAATTTTTGAAAATACCTCACTAAGCAGATCTCAGCTCAGCAAAAGTAACGCGTTGTTAAAAGTTTTGTGTAATGAACGCTTAAAATAGTGTAAATAACTTTCCTCCGAAAATGTGATACATTAATATTACTTTCTGTTGTATTTATTTTATATTAAAATGGTAATACTCGCAAGCAACGCCATTTCTTAAATTATAATAGAGATTCAATGAAAAACATAGCGAAATGTTAACAATAGAGTCAAGTTGGTAAATGTCTAGCTACTTTCATAGCTCGAGCTTTATTAGAACTTTGCAAGACCCGCCGTGTAGGGGTGCGATGCACGTTAACACTTTATCCACCGCATTATGATTTACTGCAGTTTTTTCAAACAATATTTTTTTTTGGATCACTACATTGAAAATTAAGGGATATATATATATAGACAAAATACTCCTCTTTGGGAAATTTAATCCGTTAGAGCCAATAAATTATATAAAGATATTCCACTGTAAAATTAATTATAAACACCTTTCACTTAAAATAAATAGTCAAATCGTTTTCTAAGGTCTTCATTAACATACAAAAACATAAGACACTTAAATTTTGACATAAAATATTTTTTCGGGACAAAAATAATAACATTTTTAATCAGCTGAAAACGCAATATCTGCTACAAAACTATTCGCCTTCCCCTCTAAAATACTTATCATAGAACCCGTGCTGCTATATATCTTCGAAGAGTGGATTTCAAAGAATATTCCTGCTAAGTATTGGTAGAATATTCCTTCTAAGTTGGTGTGGTGTGGTAGTTAAGAGAAGAGGGTGCCAGATCAGGTGTCGTCTACGTCACTTGACCATGGTTCAAAACTACGTGGTCCGTTGCCAAAAGCCCTCATGTAGCTAACATTGCGACGTTAATATTCACTCACTCCAAAAAATACAGTACAGTAGTTATAATTATTTTTTATACTTAAAAATGCAATATCTGCCTATTCAATTAAAAAATTATAGCGTTATAATCAACTACTAACCACAAACAAATTTTGAAAATTTGTCCAAATGATGTAGTGTGAAAAAGAAAGTTTATTTACTTTAAGTACCAGAAGCGATAAAGGCATTTATTTTGAATAAAGATCAATTTCTTACTACCAAATATGCATAATAAAATCATAAAAAAACATTCAAATAAAAAGAGATTTATAACAGCCTCTCCCTTCAAAACTTAGTTTTATTCTGAAATAAAAAAAATTAGGGTTTATGATGATAACAGGAATTAATTAGAAGTGTGCTAGAGAAGTAGAGTGTGTTATAATACAATTACTATTTGCTGGGTCCTTTTAAACTTGTGTTGTGTTATAAAAGTAAGGTGCGTAGAATAATTTAAAAAATATTTAATTTTTTCATAAAATATTTAAATAGCTTCTAGAAGATGATTCTTTTTAAACGTGTCTTTTTCATATATTTTTAACCGATTTCAAAAAAGGAGAAGGTTATCAATTTGATCAATTTTTTAATGCTTGCCCGGCGATTACTTCGGCATATCTCAACCGATTTAAATGATTTTTTTTTTGTTTGATAGGGTATGTTACCGGATTGGTACCATTGTTAAAAAGGTGGATTAAAATGTCATCCCCTAATTTTGGGGATAACATTTAGGAGTTGATAAAAAATAAAAGTTTTCAAAAATAATTAAAATTTGATGTGAATAAATCCACTGGAAATCCAAATAAAATGCAAAATTAAAACTTTTAAAAAGCTACCCTTTTCGCCTTTGGGTTAATATTAAGGGGTGGAAAAAATTAAAGTGTTCTTATTAAATAAGGTTTACTTTCCAAAAAGAAAAACATAAGGCACTCAATTTTAAAAATATATGGATTTTGTGAAGTCGGTTAAAAATAATTTCATACTTTTTATTGCTTTTTTTAAGTCAGTTATATTTTTTTAAAGTTTTTTTATTAAAATGGTTTTGAAAAACGCCCAATAGAAAATACATTAATCCATTGATATAAACTAGTGGTCCTCAAACTGTGTTACTCTCGGAACCCTGGGGTTCCACGAGGTATTCCACGAATCAAAATAAAAATTCGAAGAAAAAAAAAAAAAAAAGGCGTATGCAAAATATTCACGTTTTCTATGGTATCTTAGAATATTTTTTTAACGTGTATTCATTAGTATTAAAAGCCGTGTTTCTTAACGCTGGTCCCATGGGGGAAGGGAGAGAGGATGATAAAGAAGAATTTCGACGCATCCGGTTCCTTCTCTTTCAACTAATTTCCTAGAACTTTTACTGCTTTGTATGCGTGAATTTAATGTTAGTTTTGGGTAATTTCAGTAGAGAGAAATTAGCGGATGAGAAAATTTCAACATTCCGGGAAATAGTGATTTATTGTAGGGAGCAGAAATCTTTTATGAAATTCTTTTACCAGGACAAACAAATCTTTTAAATAGAAAACTAATTTTTCAGAATACAGTCTTCGGCTGTATTGCGAGTGGGAGTATTCCAGTTTCTAGTGAAAATAAACCTGACTGTGGGTTAATCAAAGATAATGTCAATTTAGAAAAGACAATGAGGAGATTTTGGGAAATCGAAAATGTTGAACCTGAGACAATAAAAAATAAGGAAACGATAATTTGTGAGGAGCATTTTCAAAAAAATCATACTAGAGATAGTACGGGGAGATATAAAGTGTCTATGCGATTTAAAAAGAATCCAAATTGTTTTGGCCAGTAAAAAGATATTGTCCTTAAAAAATTAAATTCTTTATGGAATAGATTAAAACGTGAGCCTAACTATTTAAAATTATATAGAGATTTTTTAAAAGAGTATAAGGAGCAAGGCCATATGCAAGAGGTAGATGAGAAAGAGGAGTACGGAATGTATTTCATACCACATCTTGGTGTTTATCGCTCTGATAAAAAAAACAAGTAAATTGAGAGAAGCACATATTTGCATTCATTGCGGATGTGCAAAAATGCATCGAATGATTTGGATTAATCCAGATCAGCGTAAACTTCAGCGCATTCTGTGGAGAGAGAACATGGACGAACCAGTAAAAACGTTTGAGTTGTCAACCCGTGTATCAGTTTTAGCGACACGTACGCTAAAACAATTAGCCCTAGATGAAGCAGAGAATTTTCCATTAGGGTCTTCAGTTGTTATGAGTGACATGTACATTGATGATGTACTTACTGGTGCAGAGACCTTATTAGAAGCAAAAGAACTGAAAAATCAACTGATCAATATCTTCGCTAAAGGAGGTATGGTTTTGCATAAGTGGTGCGGAAATAATACGGAATTGATTGAGGTTTCCGAAAATTATGATTTTCAGATTCATCAAATAAAAGTGTTGGGTGTTTATTGGAACCCCAAGCATGATTGCTTCTCCTTCAGAGTAAAAATAGACTTGCACGAATTAAATACCAAACGGGATGTTTTGTCAACCATCGCCAGGATACATAATCATTTAGATATTTTAGGTCCTGTGGTGGCGAGGGCGAAAATCTTCCTTCCAAAATTATGGATGTTAACCCTCTGACTGGATGACCCGCTAATTGAATTTCACTTCGAAAGCGGTCTACTTTTTCAAAGATAGCGAAGCCGAAAATGTTTCGATAAATTTCGCGAACTGCTTCAAAAATGCACGGCAGTTTAATGCCTTCCCCTTTTAAAACCGCAGGAGGTCCTGAATTGGTTTTGCAGGGGATGATTTTATTGCTTTTCGGTCTCTGTGTTCTTCGAAACGGGAGGTTTCTCATTCACAGCTGTGGCCTAGGGCGAGGATTGTGAAATGGACATTTTCTACACTTCACGGCCAACAGAAAGTTCACCCAATTTATTGCAAATATATATTTCATATATTTGGAAAACTTGCTCAATTTCTGATCTAAAAACCAATTAGGTTTTAAGAAATTTTAATTTTCTGAGTTTTGATTTTAAATTTGGTTTCATTTTAAAGCATTTTTGCATTCCTAGATTGAATTAATTAAAAATATTTTTAACACAATCCAATATTTCGTGTGAAACGGCAATCAACTACAATTTTAGTTTCTAAAATCATTTCTGTTTGCTCATGTTTTTAAGTTTTTGAGTTTTCTCACATTTACTTAATTAAGATTGATTTAAAGACCAATATATTTTTGACACATAGTTTATATAATTTAAAAGCTCTATACTTTGTCTTCATTAATTTTTTCCTTTTGAAAAATGCCATGACCAAAATGTACGCAGGGTACTGTGAGAAATAATACTTGAAAGGGATGGAACATGACTGAAAATGGTAAATCTAAAATGCAGCTATTTCAGGTAATATTACAATTAGACTACAGAATACAAATGTTGTAGAATGAACTAAATATTTCCCTGATGTACCACAAACTACATTATAATAAATCTATTGTAGTACTACACTGCAGTATTTTAAAGTCATGCAACAAAAACTTAAACTTGCTTAACTGCCACGATGGGGAACTGAGAAAAAAATAGATATTGTTTACAAACTTGGTGATTTCTGGATTACGTTTGTATAACTACTAATTTCTATATAAATATTTTGCATTTAAAACTCTTGTGAATATATAAGGTTCTGATAAAAATGAATAATTTATCAAATTAACAGTTGTTATCAATGTTATGTCTTAGAATATTTTGAATTAAAAAGATATTTCAGTCATATTTATTTCAAGTAGAATTTTCATGTAGAGCATAAGTTGGATAGTAACAGATTGAAAAATTAAAGCTTTACATGCTGTTACGTCATCAGCGCACTGTAGCGCCATCTGTAAAAAATTTGTAAAAGTAGACATTGTCTAGCTGTACCCCAACAAAAGCGGGTGCACGAATAAAGTAGGCTTAGCGTTGCGAAAAAGACTGATTTTTATTCTTTAACCAGTTTTACAGTCCACACAAATATTGACGAAACATTGGTCCTACGAAGCCAAAGAAAATGGATAAAAAATCGAAAAATAAAAATAACTCCAACGTAACTACTGAAGAGAAATTGAATCGTTTAAAAGATTCAATCAAAGGAACTTAACTAGGTTAGAGGCTTTTACCTCGGAGAAGACAGTGTCAAAGGATACTAGTGTCAATGAAATCGATATTAAACTCAAAAAAATTGAGCAATTACAGATAAATCTAGATAAAATAGCTGAGGAATATTGTGAAATAGAAATTTTCGAAAGCTTGGAAATCATTCAGCTGGACATTGAAGATATAAATCAACGGATCGTGTCAACAGACGTAGGTCTCAAACTTTTAATGTATTCTTTGAAAAAAATTCTGAAAATGTAAACATTAATTTAAATGACAATGGTAAAAATAGTATCCGCTTACCTCAAATTCCATTGCCAGAATTTTCTGGTGTAATAGCAGAATTTTCTAATTTTAAAAATCAATTTATTAATTTAATAAGTAATAATGAGCAATTGAATGATTCGCAAAAACTATACTATCTTCGAGCATCTCTAAAAGGAGAAGCAAAGCTCTTATAGAGTCGCCTTGCGATAGTTTCGATTCTTTCTTTAAAGCATTAGAAGATCGTTACGAAAACAAACGGCAGTTGATAGATTCTCATGTCCTTGAGATAATTAATTATGAAAAAATTTATAGCGAATCAGCCAAAGAACTGCGCGCTTTAATGGATTGTATCAATAGAAACATTAGAGCACTTAAAGTTTTGAAATATGAGCAGAATGATCTATCAGATATAATTTTAATAAATATAATTCTTCAAAAAATTGACAAAGAATCTAGAAAACAATTCGAACTTTCATTGAAAACAGCAGAAGTTCCAACATTTGATTCTATTATGAAACTTTTAGAAAAGAGAAGTGCCGTGTTAGAAAACATTTTACTCGCATTCCTAGTACTAAAATGATACTGCAATGTCAACTAAAGCCAAATCGCTGGTAGTTAATAGTAAAAAAATAACTGTTAAACCTTGTATTCTATGTCGAAATTCTCATCCTCTTTATAATTGTATTGCATTTCAAAATATGTCTGTGGAGTGCAGAAAGAAATTTGTTAGCAATAACAAACTTTGTATAAATTGCCTCAGACTTCATTATGGTGCCTGCATGTCTAAATATAAATGCACAGTTAGTGGTTGCAAAGGATTACATAATTCATTTCTTCACGATTCTGCTGAACTTTGCTCTGCAGTTAAAAATCACACTGTAGGGGAAAGGGGTTAGAGAGCAATTCGAATCCTACTCGGTTTGAAGGTCAGCCAGAAGTTGCGGTTTTGACTTATGGAAATAAATGTGTTTTATTGAATACATTCATGATTTTCGTTAAAAGTGCTGATGGATATAGAATTAAGTTAAGAGGATTATTAGATAATGCGTCTACGATATGCGTTATGAGAGAAGACATAGCAAGAAAGTTGGGATTTAAATTTAAGTCAGCAAACCAATCTATAACAGGCATTAACGGAATTACGCAATCATCGAAATATTCAGCTAATATTGAAGTTTCAAATCGGGATTATACTTTTGCACGCAATGTACAATTTTCACTTTTACCTAAAATTATCGATGCGATTCCTGTATCGAAATTAAATATATCGGATTTAAATATTCCAACTTCAATTGAGCTGGCTGATTCTAATTTCCATATGCCAGGTCAAATAGATATATTGATAGAAAGTGAACTATTTTTTGAAATTTTAAATCCAGAACAATATTATTTGCAGGAGGGAAATGTAATTTTACAAAATACAAAATTTGGCTACTTAGTCACAGGTACCCTTCCTCAGTCACAACAACAAGCCAATTGTTGTTTAATAAGTGAACCAAGCTTAGATATAACAGTAAAGAAATTCTTTGAACTGGAATCACTTCCAGATGATTCTAAGGAAATAACAAAAAGTGAAGAGGAAATTTATTGTGAGGAACATTTTGTTAGTACCTATAAAAGAGATAAAACGGGAAGATTTATAGTTCGGTTACCCATAAAGGAAAATGCAGAAACATTATTAGGATATTCCAAAGAGAATGCGGTCAAGCGACTAAATGGTATTTGGGAAAAATTAAAAACAATAGAATGGGAACTTTGTATAAAGAATTGTGAATGAATATGAACTTTTAGCCCATATGGAAGAGATTAAAAATGAAGCATTAGATAAGATTAACTATTACATTCCTCATCATTCCGTATACAAACCAGAGAAGACATCCACTCCATTGAGAGTTGTCTTCGATGCAAGTGCAAAAACAACAAGTGCTTTTTCTCTAAACTCCATTTTACTAAACGGAGGAATTATTCAACAAGATCTCTTTTCCATAGTCAGTAGATTTAGAAAACACGAGTACGCGTTTAGTGCAGATATTAAAAAATGTACAGGCAGATACTTGTTGATCCTAATCAAAGGGATTTACAACGAATTATGTGGAAGACTAGTGCAGATGCTCCAGTCAAGACTTACAAACTAGCTACCGTAACCTATGGGATAGTTTCTGTACCATTTTTAGCTACCAGGACCTTAAAGGCCTTAGCAGATGAAGAAAAAAAGCGGAATTTCCTGACGCAGCAGATGTGATTTGTAATGATAGTTATATGGATGACATTCTTTCTGGATAGTCTACATTAGATGGTGCTAAAAAACTCCAAACCAGATTATGTCAACTATTACAGAGAGTTGGTTTTGAGCTACACAAATGGGTGTCAAATAGCCCAGAACTGTTGAAAGATTTATCTGCATCTTCCTATGTGTTTGATAAGGAATTTCAGGATGCTCCAGTGAAAACATTAGGTATGCTATGGGATCCAAAGGTGGATTGTCTCACATACAAAGTAAAGATTAGTGACAAAGTCAACTTCTCAAAAAGAGACGTGCTTTCAGAAATTGCAAGGCTGTATGACCCTTTGGGCCTGATAGGACCCATTGTTACGAAGGCTAAGATATTCATCCAAGAACTTTGGAAAATAAAATTAGATTGGAGTGAACAGCTACTACCAGATGCAATGGAAGAGTGGATGAACTTCTACCAAAAATTATCTCGAAAGTAAATAACTTCAAAATCCCAAGGTGCATTCTACTTCCTGCAACAATACAGATTGAAATACATGGCTTTTTCGATGCATCAGAACGTGCCTATGCTGCTGTTGTCTACATAAAATGTTTCAACGAATCTGGACAATCTCAAACTAGATTATTATGCAGCAAGTCCAGAGTGGCTCCTTTGAAAACGCTCACCATACCGAGGTTAGAACTGTCTGCAGCTTTACTACTATCGAGATTAGTCAAAAAGGTTGTGCCAATTCTACAATTCCCTATTAATAAAATTTGGATGTGGACGGACTCAACGATTGCTTTAGCGTGGATAAAAACTGAACCTCATAAACTCAAAACATTTGTCAGCAACAGGGTGGCGGAGATACAAGCACTTTCAAAGGACTATCATTGGAAACATGTGAGCTCCAAGGACAATCCTGCCGACTTAATTTCTAGAGGCTGCAATGTAGATGAACTTTTAAAGAACGAAATGTGGTTCTCGGGTCCAGATTTACAAACTGATGAATACGAGGACAATCAGCTTTTTCCTTATCCTTCCTACAGAGATGAACTAAAATGTGCTGTGACTCTTTCAATGACTGAGTGTTCTTCAAATTTTTATGATGAACTCTTTAATGTGACAAATAATTTCATAAAATTAATTAGAATTTTTAGCTTTATTTTTAGGTTCATTAATAACATCAAAGCTAAGGAGTCTTGTAATAAGGAGAAGTATCTAACTGCTGACGAGATAAAGAGGAGTACGGAATTTTTAGCTAAAATAGCACAATTAAGTGAGTTTAAAGCAGAAATCGATGCCTTGAAAAAAGGTAAAGGTGTTTCAAAAACAAGTAAGTTAAAGGCTTTAGATCCTTTCTTAGATGAGAATTCTTTACTCAGAGTTGGTGTAAGGCTTTGTAATGCTGATTTATCACTTGAAGCAAAACATCAAATAATTATACCTAGTAAACATAAATTTACTAAATTACTTTTTGAGCATATGCATAAGAAGTTTTTTCATATTGGTGCTCAGGGTTTATTACATCAAATTAGAATGCAGTTTTGGCCCATTAATGGCAAGGGTATTGCACGAAAAACAGTTCATGATTGCATTGCATGCTTTAGACAGAAGCCTACTGGGGTAGATCAATTAATGGGAAATCTACCATCAGAGAGAGTAACTCCAAGTGCGCCGTTTTTAAACTCTGGGGTGGATTTTTGCGGACCTTTTCAAATAAAATTTAAAAATCAGAGAAAGGGGATATTTTCAAAGGTTTATGTTGCGATTTTTGTATGCTTGGCTACAAAGGCTATTCATTTAGAGGCAGTGACTGATTTAACAAATGAGGCCTTTATTGCAGCTTTGAAGAGGCTATGTGCCCGTAGAGGCCGCATTTCTACATTAATGTCCGATAACGCAACTAATTTTAAAGGCGCAGCTGCAGAATTAAATCGTTTCATAAAATTAATTTGTAACAAAAACGAGACATTAGCAAATTATTTTGCTTCAGAAGCTATCCAGTGGAAATTTATCCCACCTCGTTCTCCTAATTTCGGGGGCTTGTGGGAGGCAGGGGTAAAATCATTCAAACACCATCTCTATAGAACTTTAGTTAATAGTAAAATAACTTTCGAAGAATTCGAGACAATAATAATTCAAATTGAAGGTATACTTAATTCACGTCCATTAGTACCATTGTCAGATAATATCAATGAATATGAAGTTTTAACTCCTGGACACTTTATAATTGGTCGACCTATCAGTGCAATATCTGAGCCCGCAATGTTAGATATTTCAGATAATAGACTATCTAGGTGGCAGTATACAACAAAGTGTGTACAAACTATTTGGAAACACTGGAAAAATGATTATCTTAATCATTTACAGCAGAGAAACAAGTGGCAGTTCGAGAAAAATAATGTTGCCGTAGGGTGTTTAGTGCTTTTAAAGGAAAATGATTTGCCTCTCTGCAAATGGGCAATGGCAAGAATCTTGGAGGTTATTTATGGAACTGACGGTAAGGTCAGAGTCGTTAAACTAAAAACTGCCACGGGGGTTCTCACACGTTCTATCTCAAAAATATGTATCTTACCAATAGAAAATAATAATATAAATTAAATTGTAATGTGAAGTATATTATATTCTTAGAATATTGTATTTTTCTATTTTTGAATATTGTATTTTTATCTTATTTTAGAATGTTGTATTGATTTGTATTTAATTCATTTAGGCATTTGTAAACTGTATATAGCAAATTGCATTTTTTAAATATATTTTTTGAAATATTGTATATTTCAACGCCGGGCGGAATGTTACGTCATCAGCGCCCTGTAGCGCTGTAAAAAATTTGTAAAAGTAGACATTGTCTAGCTGTACCCCAACAAAAGCGGGTGCACGAATAAAGTAGGCTTAGCGTTGCGAAAAAGACTGATTTTTTATTCTTTAACCAGTTTTACAGTCCACACAAATATTGACGAAACACAGGCAATGGAATTTTTTTTATGCCTTTACAAATTTTAAATATATTTTTCTCAGATTTTTAATTTTGAAGATGAGAGAGTGTTTTATAATCCCTAAGGCGTTTTTCCTGTTCAAGATAGAGTCTTGAAATATCTTGTAAATGTTCCCTTAAATATGTTCTATAAAAGTTCATATGGATTTAGGTCTGAGAGCTCTAGTTATTTTTTAAAAATATCTTAATGTTAATATTTAAAAAAGTTGGGTTTTTCAGGTTTAGCCATAAAAATAATTATTAAAATTCAACAAAGAGATATATTTTAAATTTTATACTTTTTGTTTCCAATAATCTAAGAAATATTAATCACTTACAATAATTAAATATTTTTAATAATTTAACATTTTAGAAAAGTTTTAAAAATTTCAAAACTGTTCAATGCTTTAAAATTGTGAAATAATGACTTGTTAAACTAACCTATTATTTTCAGAATCAATATAATAGTATAATTTGAATATAAAACAAAAATTAATTTTACTGTGACAAACTGTTTACGACTTCTACTCATACTGTAAAAAGAATGAAAGATAAATATATAACATAGTGGCAGTAAAAAACACATTCATAATATGTTAAAATCCTGTCCCGATACAAATTTCAATGCATTTTCCAAACTGTAGCTAAAAACAATTATATGTTTATTAGGCCAGAAATTATTTATATTTAGATATATTTTTCCTTATTAAGTACATAATGAATAATGGCAAGATAATTTGTAAAATCCTGAAAGATTTAATGAAGAAAAAAGCCAGACATAATTTTAGATAGTTAGAAATTTAATTATATAATACACAAATATGCATGTTTTAAAAGAAATAAGTTGGCTAAGAAAATGAAATTTACTAAAAATTTCCTGAATAAAGTATATATATATAAATCAGATTTCATTCTCAAATACATATAATTGTAAGAAAGGTTTTATTCAATTTACAATTAATTACAAAAACCTTTTATAAAAAATAATTTTAACAGGTATAAATAGCAAAAATATCAAAGAAGTATGAGAAAGACACATACATGTCGTTTACAGAAATGTCACAGTGTGATATTTTTCGAAACACGGCACAGTCCAACATTACAGTCTTTACATTGAAAACGAGTTTTTGAACAGTCAAATGAAACGAGTTTTTGAACAGAAACAACAGTCAAATATCACGAGTGCAGACGGCGCTCGCTAATATTTGAGTGAGAAAATTACAGCAGCATAAAATGCGACCTCGTTTGAATTATATCTAATGTGCATATTTGGAACTGTTTAGCGTACTCGAATTAACTCAAGTGAAAACGTCAAGGGTTTATATTGCATTCTAAGTCAACACGGTAGCTACTGACGAGCGACTACGTAATTTTGAACCGCGGTTAAGTGACGAGGACGATACCTGAGCTGATAACTCCCCTTCCAAACTTCCACATCACACCAACGTGAGGACTTTTGACCTCGACGTGTTTAACGTGCATCAGCTCCTCTTCAACGCTTAACTTTTGTGGTACCAGGGCTCGAACACTGGACACGAGTTCATAACCACGACCATCAGGCTACCGTGGCCGCAAAAGAAAATAGCAAGTTTGAAAGAAATGTAATGGAGAAGTATATTTGAAGAAATAACTTCAAAACTTAACGAAAACCAAAATATCAAAATTTATTTTACGAATAATGGTGAATATAACTTCGTACACCTAAAACCACTTTACGCAGTGTATTTTGAAAGTGAACGTCTCCCCTTTTAGAGAAACGTACTATAATTCTGTCAAATTCCTTTCATTTTGCTCTAAGGGGATCCCCTTAACAATGTAATTTTTTTGATACACAAAATTACTTATGGTTGAATCTAATAAAATTCCCTACAAAATGAATGAAAACCCTTTTTTATCATATAAATTGTGTTTGAATAGGAGATGGTTAGTTAATAAGAACATTTAAAACGTGTCGGCAATCCATGGACCTGTGGCACGTGGTACAATTCTTAGTGGCACTCAGCACTACTCTACAAATTTGTCAATTCTTGAGTGGATGGAAGTTGATAATAGACCTTATTTGACAAACATCTGAGTTATGGACATTTATAGAACTACAAAATAATCTGAAAGATAATTCTAAGGATAAATTTACAGCTATTTTGTAAATAATTGAGTGTTATTGCTAGGGGATTTAATTGTTGAAAAGAAAATTGCATGTACTCTGCTTTCCACTTATGATTCGGCATTTCAAAGTAAAAAAATCTTTCCTAATATGAAAAATATTTCGACTCCGCAAAGAAATTGTTTAACAACTGAATGCTCAGAATCGTGTCATGCATTATACCCCCTGGTTTTGCGATATGAAAGAAGAGTGGTGAAAGAGTTAATTTGCATTACAATTTTTTTTAACTGTAATGAAGGGAATCATTTATATTTCACTTTGTCTATTTCTTATTTAAGTAAATATGTTGGAAACATACATTTTTTATTTTTTTTTATCTTTAATGGAGAAATAGTAACATTTTATATTGTTTATTTTTATGTTAATAAATGTATTTTATTGATCCATAATTAATATAAAATAAAACTGTAAATCTAAATTATTTACCTCTATTCTTTAAATCTGCAAATATTACCGTAAGAATCGAATGATTTCAAAAAATTTCCTACTATGTGGCACGCTGAATGATACTGACAGATTGGTTTGGCACGTCTTAGCTACACAGTTGCCGCCCCTGATTTAAAATGTTGGGTAAGATAACCATTATATTTTTAAAATTTTATAAATATACAAAAGGAGAGTATTTTGTCAATACATGTTTTAAAAGGTGTAAAGTTTACGAGAACGAAATATAAAATTGCGTTAAAATTATTGGTACTTTATCAACCGTACTTCTTTTATATATATATATATATATATATATATATATATATATATATATATATATATATATATATATATATATATATATATATATATATATATATATATATATATATATATATATATATATATATATATATATAAAAGTACGTCGATAGATTACCGTAGTTACTGCCAACTCGTGACAATGAATTGGAAATTAAGTTCACAATTCATTGTTATTAAAATATATAAAATTTTACATGACTTATTTTTGTATTTGTTATTTTTATATTCCTTACTGAGAGAAAGCAACAAATGGGAGTTCATTACCTGCCAAAACTGCAGAGGCCTGGTTGTTTACTCCACAAGCTCCTACCTTATACTTACTCTGCCCTACTAAGTAAAAATGCCGTCTTCTGCTCGTCGAGATCATGGAATTCCAGATATTGTTTTCCATATATTTTAAATATTAGTTTTCTAACTTCTACATCAGCCTTTTAATAGTCTACACTCCTGCAAAGAAGTCTGAATTCAAAACTATAAAAACATATTATTCCCGACAATGTCATTTGTACCTTTATTTTTTATAATCTATGAATGCGTTAAACTATTAATTAGTTATCGCGACTATTTAATATTAAATGCGAAAAAAAAACGAATAAGTTTCAAACTGAAACTTAAATTGAATTTTTCAAAAATTGTCATCGATATTCTTATAACTTTTACATATTGTCATTTTAGCATATCACACATCTATCTTCTATGCAAAAATCTATTATAAGTTCATCAAATGTTTCAGCATATTTTTACTCATAACATGCAGTTTTCAACCACATTGTGAGGCCGCGGTAGCCTAATGGTCAAAGTAACGGACTCGTAGCTGACGTGTCATGAGTTCGACCCCAGCACCACTGAAGATCCGCCGTGTAAGGGAGCGATGCTCAAGCGTCATCCTCGTCACTTGACCATGGTTTAAAATTACGAGGTCCGTCGCCAAGTGAGTGAATATTAACGTCGCACTGTTCAGCTACACGAGGGCTTTTAGTGATGGACCTCGTAATTTTGAAAAATGGTCAAATGACGAGGGCGACACCTGAGCTGGCATCCCCCTCTCCTAACTACCACACCACACCAACGAGAGGACATTTCAGCTCTCGATAGATTTAACGTGCATCGCTGCCCTACACGCGGGTCTTTTGTGACACTGGGCTCGATCTCGAGACATGCCAACCATGATTCGATACCTGATACCCCGGCCACAGGTCCCTCGCCAAAAGCCCTCAAGTAGTTAAGTAGAGAAGAGAGAGAGTGCGACTTTAATATCCCCTCACTTAATTAAATTATATGAAATTTAAGGAATACTTGAAAAAAAAATATTAGAAGTCGAATATATATATATATATATATATATATATATATATATATTAAAAAATTAATATAATGATAATTTTAATTATCCAAAGAATTATTAGTATTTATGGTAAATATATGTTTTTCAACTGAGTATGTGAGACACGCATAAATATCTTTTTCGAAATTCCAATGCAGAATTTTAGTGGAGCTAATACAAAATTCCTAGTTTTGCATGGTTAAGATTATAAAAATGTCCAAATTTTAATAACCTTTTCTTCAGTCAACCACTAATGGAACATGAATGATGAGGATTATGCATAAATATATATTTTTTTAATTTGAATTTAAAAAGGATCTTTATATTTATTTATATGCGCAAATGTTAACTGTAAATTTGTCCAGATGCTTTTAAATACTCTTTATTTGAAGATTCAAGTTAAAAAATATAAACTTGAAGTAAAGTTCTCTTTGAATGAAATTAATGTTCAGACATTCAAAATTCAAACATAATTTGTTATCTGAACAATACAAAACAAGGGTATTCTATGTAAGATGCCCTGAATATCTGGTTTTAAAATTATGAAAAACTAAAAGATTTAAATAGGGTTTTTTTAACAATACATATAAATTTTTGCAAATAATGTAATACAGAAGCTTAAAAATTATTCATGTTTAGAAGTGTCCGAAATTTTAAAAAAGATTTTAAATTTTGAACCTTTTTTTTTAATTTTTTGACACATAACAAAATAAACATTTTTAAAAAAATCCCTGAAAGTATTGATTAAAATAAGAAAAAATGAAACAGTAAATTATCCTCAATGTTTTAATATATAATTTGAATTTAAATACTACAGATATTTTTTAAAAACTTAGACATACATTATAAAAACTTAATTCCATTTGAGAGTTTTAAGGTAAAGAAAAAAATGAGAATTCTCAACTCGTTGACTTGCTATTTGTGTACACTTTAGGTTGAAGATTTTAAGATTGACACAGGAACCGGTCTCCCCGTGAGCCATAAAAGTTCCCCTCAATGCCCATTGTGTCTCCCCGACCGTCTCTAATTATCTTTCAAGATCGCAAACCTTTAAAGTGGGAAAAGAATTCGGAAAAATACCACCTTACCGGTTTTGAACACATTACTTAAAGGGGAAAAATCTGTTTGGTTCATTTTTTGGTGAGTCCCCGGCCTTAGGAAAATTCAGTGTGGTCCGTTTTCGAAGCCTCTCTAGTAGGGCGGAAAAATCCGTGCTGTCTAGTTGGAGGGTTAAAGATTGATTGGACAGATTTGCTTCCAGATACAATCAATAGAGAATAGCGACACTTTGTCGAATCACTTCAGATAGTAAATGACATCAACATCAATCGATGTATTGTGGTAGAGCGACTGGAAGTGATCGAGTTGCGTGGATTCTCCGACGCGTCCCAGTCTGCATATGGAGCTGTCGTCTACTGCAAATCCGTAACATCAGATGGAAGGGTGCTTGTACATCTTATTGCCAGTAAATCCCGAGTTTCGCCTACCAAGCAAACAACGATCCCCAGACTTGAGCTATGTGCCACTGTGCTGTTAGCAAAATTAGAGCATCGTGTCAAGCAAGCTTTAAAATTAAATATGACTAATACTTTTCTTTGGAGTGACTCCATGATAGTTTTATCATGGATAAGGAAGGAGTCCTATCAACTAAAGACCTTTGTGGCTAACAGGATTGCTACAATCCGGGAGATGACTTTCAGTGAGCAATGGCGTTATGTGTCAACACAGAGGACAATCCTGCCGACTTCGTTTACAGAGGAATGGACTCTCTAAAACTTAAAACCTGTGAGATGTGGTAGAATGGTCCTAAATTTCTGATGAGCAACTAGTACCCACAACGTCAAATTCCTGTTGCAGTGATCAAGGATCCAGGTGAACTTAAAAACTGTAGTGACTTTTCTAACTTTTTTCTTGATTCTGCTACTAACTATTTTGCAAATAATTTACTTAACCTTAGTAATAACTATTTTAAAATTATTCGGGTCTTAAGTTTTATTTGTAGATTAGTTTATAATTGTAAGAGCAAAGAAAGCAAAAGAATTGGGCCTCTAGATTTAGGAGAATTAAAAAAGGCTGAACAGCTTTTATTGAGATTAGTGCAAAAAGAAGAGTTCAAAGTAGATAGATGAATGGTATTCAAAATTCTGCCATGGTACCTTCCAACAGTCGAGTAAAAACACCCTATCCATTTATTGATAGTGAAGGGATTTTGAGAGTTGGAGGTCAATTGAGAAATAGTGATATTAATTATAACCAGAAATTTCCAATTCTTTTGCCTTCGAAACATAAATTAAATTACGTGGTCCGTCGCCAAAAGCCCTCGTGTAGCTGAACTGTGCGACGTTAATATTCAATCAATCAATCAATCGAAACATAAATTGACTTATTTAATAGTTGAGTATTTTCATAAAAAGTTCTTACATAGTGGTCCACAATCCTTGTTGTATCAGATCAGGCAAAGTTTTTGGATATTGAACGGCCGTAATATTTGTAGAAAAGTTGTTCATAATTGTGTAATTTGTTGTAAGGCCAAACCTACTTGCACTGATCAAATAATGGCTGACTTGCCAAAGGATAGAGTTATCAAAAATTATCCATTCAATGTGTCAGGTGTGGACTTCTGTGGCCCTTTTTATATTAAGTATAAAGGACAGAGAAAAGGTGTATATAATAAAATCTATGTATATATATTTATATGTTTTGTTTCTAAAGCTGTGCACTTAGATATTGTGACTGATTTAACCTCTAATGCATTTATTGCTACACTTAAGCGTTTTATATTTAGAAGAGGTAAATGTGCTAAGTTGTATTCTGATAAAGTAACAAATTTTGTGGGTGCAAATATAGAACTTAAAAAAATCGGGTGGGACTGTGCTGGGGCACACAGCCGTTGGTTTTCACGTGAAACGTCTATGTTAGCGAATCGCTTTTAAAGTAAAGGATTGAAATAAATAAAAACAGGATTGACGGTGTTTTAAGTATTTTAATGAAAAAGAACAGATACATAATAGAAACATAAATTATTATTACAATTAATATTCGACAACGATTTTATTTAACATAGGTCTGTGATATGTGAAATAAGAAACATGCGGCATAATGTCAACAGTAATATTTCTGGTGAATGTACAGTCTATAGTGGTATTGCCTAATGTTGTCGGTGATGTTTGCACGTAGTTAAGGCCGAATTCATTCCTCATGAACTCAAAAAGATAGCAGTTCTGTTGTGGATCGCAATTGAAATCGCCGCATAGAACGATTGGAGTCTCCAAGTCTGGCTGAGAGTTCGGTATTAATTTTGTTAAGTTTGCTGAATGTGGCAGGAGTGATTGATAAAGACATAGCTTAACAGCTTCAGCCGACGCCTTAGGATGTATATATACGGCACCGAGGATAAACAGCGTAAGATCTTCGACTTTAAAGTCCACCAAGCATATGTCGCCGACATTATGTTTTCTCAAGACTGAGTTTCCGCATGACTTGTTGGCATTTACTATGATTTCGCTACAGTTCGTGGAGCTTTGTAGGTTTCTGTAGATTGCAGAAACTCGCACCGGCAATTCAGATGAGGTAGACGGACAATGTGTACGATGTTGAAGTGCGGTGTTATTACTTGCTCTTAGTTTGATGCCATTGATCATCACAGTGTTCGCGCAATTCATCCAAGTCTCGCTAATTACCATATAATCGGAGTTCATCAATGTATTATCGTTTTCAATATCTCCTGCATGGGCAACCAAACTTTGTGCATTGAAAGCAGATACGATCAAAATTAATTGCCATCGTCGATGTAGGTAGCCACCCTGGTCTTCATTGCGTTCGGCTAGGACGTCTCGCTTACAGAAGGCTCTTGCTTACATTGACAACGTGGGAAGGCGATGATTGGTCATCCGATTGTACTCGTCGCTAATATCTTTCACCGTTGGCGCCGTGCTGCCTCGCCCGTGATAAAATTTAAAATCGTCTTTATCATTGGTGAGATACAGACCGTCAATCGATGGTACTCTACTCATCGCAACGTACTCTTTCGAACCAAAGTCGATCACAAACGCTGCAAGATAAACCAAACGGATTGGCTTCAAATACCGTTTTGAAGCGTTTGTCCGCTGAACGCCAATGATTTTGCATTGCTTCACTTCTACTGATATTAAGATGTCTCAGTTCCGTGGCAGATCCAATAGATATATCGATTGTCTGTTCATTCGTTACGTCAATAAGTACTGGTATTCCAGTGGTAGAGGTGCTCGCGAGGTTGGCGACAGTCTGTTCTTTCGTTACGTCCATAAGTACAGGTATTCCAGTGTTAGAGGTGCTCGCGAGGTTGGCGGCAGCAGAAAAGTTCCTCGCGGCGTCGGCTTTGCGACGTTCCCGGAGCCGCCTCGCTCGCTCGGCGCCGGACATTGGGGTACCTGTGTGTGACCCATAGCCCCCTCTTTCCAACGATAGCCGTGATTTAAATTTCTGGCTGGCTCTTGCACGAGCTGAGGCCAACATAGCAAATGTTTATATATTTTTTATCACTTTCTGGTTATTTTTAATATAAATACTGTCCAAATTATACTTATTTTTGTATGAATCAATCGGTTTCAATAATCTTGATAAACACACGAAAGAATCACCGCGCTATCAAGTCGGAGTCACGAGTTACACTGAATAGAAACGAGCGAGAGCGCCGGTTTCGCACAGTTAACGCAGTACCCCTCCCCCGCCTCCCCGATCGACCCAGACCCGGACTCAAGGTCATAAAAGCGAGCTGACTATATAAGTGAAATATTCACACCACATTCTTGTTTCTAGGACTAATAGTTTTGTAATTATTAAGGTACGATGATATAGATCTTTTCATTACGGTCCACTTTTTGAACCTGGTACCCGTATGTTTCGGCGCGATTTTAAAGACGTTTCGCGTCAAAAATGTTTAATTTGGTGTGTAAACCTGATGAGGCACTTGCAAGTTATATGGCCTCTGAAGGAATGATTGGAAATTCCTATCCCCTAGAGCCCCAAATTTTGGAGGTCTCTGGGAGGCAGGCGGTAAATCTTTTAAGTTCTATTTAAAGAGAGTAGTAGGTAACATTAGATTAACATATGAAGAGTTTCTGACCGTGACTATCCAAATAGAGGGGATGTTAAATTCTCGTCCTCTTGTCCCATTATCTTCTGACTTAGATGATTTAAATGTATTGACTCCTTCTCCTTTTTTAATAGGTAGATCAATTACATCAATTGTTGAGCCTGATTTAACTAATTTAAATGAAAATAGGTTGGTTAATTGGCAGAAAATTACAAAAATATTTCATTTAATTTGGAAAAGATGGAGTGTAGACTATCTAAATAGTTTGCAGCAGAGAAATAAGTGGCATTTCGAGAAAAGGGATGCTAAAATTGGAGATATGGTTATAATAAAAGAGGATAATTTACCTTCATGTCAATGGTCTTTAGGAAGAATCAACAATATTTATCCAGGAAAAGATTCTAAAGTAAGAGTAGTGGAAGTCAAAACCACTAGAGGTATATTTAAGAGACCCATTTCGAAACTGTGCATTCTACCAATTGAAACAGTGTGTGTGTGAAGTAGTATATATAACCCTTCAAATAGTAACGTTTGTGTGTAGAATAGTATTTTTTAAATTCTGTGTGATTTATCAATTGCTTTATACATTGTCTTCATTTGTATGTTGTTTTGTTTGTATTTGAAGTATTGTATTTCTGTGTGTTATCTTTATGATTATGTTCTGTGTAAATCTTGCATGTTTAAAAACATTGCAAGGCCGGGCGGCATGTTCAGTGTACGTATGTAAATGTAGAGCGCCCTCTAGCACTCAGAGCGTCTTACTATTATGTGTAACCTCTCACTCCATCGAGAAAGGAGTCAAATCAAGCATGCTGAGCAACAGAGTAATAAAAACTACAGTCCACTGAGAGAGACTTTTTGAGTTCTTTAGTTGTGACCCAACACCAGGTGGGATTCAAAACCACGATCTTCGGATTAGAAGTCCAACGCTCTATTCATTCACAACGAACGAGTTTCATTTCTGTATATGCTGTTGGACTATTATTTCTGTTACTACTTATTCATTTTTTAATTTAATTAATGAATTAGTATTTCAAAAAACTCTATTAACATCAAGTGTCATCCACTATAAGTTTACAAAAATATATATGTTTATAAATATATATATATATATATATATATATATATAAATAAATAAATAAATATAAATATATAGGGAGAGAGTGGGAAATAATTGTAGGAATTGAAAAACAAAAGCATAACGAAAACAGTGATACCAACGTTTATAAGCCGGCTGGGTGGCGTAGTTGGTTTGTCGCTGTTCTTGTACGCCTAATGTTGCGAATTCGATCGCGATCCAAGTCGGTGGATTTCCATGATGAAGAAAAACGACAGCGGCCATGTCGTACGATTATGCGGCATGTAAAAGATCCATTGAGTGCCTGTTTGACGAGTGCTCTCGGCAAAATTAAAAATCTAGGTACGGTTTCGCATCACCAGAGCTCAGGCGCCTCCCCTGTGAAGGAAACTGGGTGTCAAATCACCTGCGGCGATTGGTATCCGCCTATATCGTACCACACTAAAAAGAGATACCAGCTACCGGAGTCTGCAATGGTAAAACACCAAATTGCAGCCCCATTAGAAATTTAAAAAAAAAACGTTTATATAAGTAAAGAAAATCCGACCTCTCTCTCTCTCTCTTTCATATATACCAACCTGATCAAATGATTTTTCATGGATGAATAAAACTGTCAAAATGTTTGTTTTCATACATCTCTTTTAATCGTGGGATTATTTACCTGTGATATATTTATTAGAAAAATTAAATTGTATACATGCACTGACATTCTACTATTATTCCAGTGCTAAAATTTGAATTTCGAAAAACAGGTTAAAGAAGAGATATTTTTAAAAGAATGGAAATTTGTGTGGGGGGGAAAGTAACATTTACTTGAAAGAGCACATAAATAGTTCTTTCCTATTTCCAATCCTGAAATGTTTTTAGCCACTATAGAAACTTGAGTTTCTTGACAAATTATTTATAAAAGATGTATGAAAATATTACTTTAATCTCACAGCCCTCCTTCCCTCAGGGGGCTCGCCTTCTTTAGGTGAGTATGGATGTCACAATCCCGAGGTGCCCTAGTGATCTTTTCCTTTTTTCCAAGGGGTTTACTCTCTTTGGCCAACACGGGTGTCACAAACCCGGGGTACCCTAGTGATCTTTCTCTATTTTCGACCCTCCTTCTTGTCATACACTTCGTTCTTTATTTATTTTCCCGTCTAGACCACAGACAAATATTTTAAAACTTACATGTATACAATTATTGATTAATTTTTTCCTTATTGGAAAATTTCTAATTTATTATTAACATTATGGTTTACATTTTGATTGCGTTTCCTTTTTTCCTCTTATAAAACATTTTAAGTTTTTTTACAAATATTTGGCGCAGTATAGCTAAAATTGGTTCTTGCGCCATAAAACCCTACACTCACTCACAGCACTCCTTTGAATTAGTGCAGAAAGCATTAGAGGTAGAATTGGCGACAATTAGACTGTAGTTTATTCAATGACGAGTCGAAGTTTCAAAGTAATCATCGTGTTTGTACCAAGAGCTAGGAATATGGCCGTTATCGAGTGGCAATTTAAATCTGCCGTTTTGGAATGGACTTGTGAATTTGAATACACACTTGTACAAAATTAAGAAAAAATTTGCAAATTATATTTATCTTTACAAAAAGCATTGAACTTAAATTTCCAATCATGCCACCGAAGAATTATAGAAATATTCAGAGTCGAATACGTAAGCGCCCACTTGTGTGTGTGTGGAGCTTTGATTATGGACGGGTTACAAGAAAACAAAGGGTTGTCGGCGATTTGTGTGCTTGTACTCCTTCGAGACTTCCATCACATGTTTCTCGAAAGAGTTTGGTAAATTTTATATCAGGTAAAATGACTAGCCATGAATGTATGGATTACGGAATGTGATGAAGAATTGTCTGTAGCAGGGGCAGCTCTAGGGCCGGACAAACTGCATTTGAATTTTTTTTTGTTACAAAAAATTTAATATATTTTCTGAAACATATTATTGGGTGCAGGCCCGCTTTTCCGCTTAGGCACGCTAGGCACATGTCAAGGACGCAAAAGATTAGGGGGAGCAAAAAATTGGAGGGAGAAAAAATTAAAATTACAGAGACTGTACAACCTCCTAGTGTTTATTAAAAACCCAATTATAGCAACTTTCATTTTTATATCTAAATTATCAAATCTTCGTTTCGCTATCGGCAAAATTATTATGTAAATGGCTTGGCTTTTCTTCCCCAAATCATATTTTGTTTCATGTATAGTGTTATTAAATTATTCTCAAAACTCGAAATAAAATCTTTTTTTGCAGCCGTTTCTCAAACTGTGGGGCGTGCCCCCTAGTTTGGCGTCATAACCCTACTTTGGGGGGCGAGCATATCGCGAAAAATCGGAAATAAAATATTTAAAATAATTATCAATTTTATAAAATAATTTGCAATTTAAAATAATTACAAAGTAAAATACATTCTTATATATTAAAAAATAAAATATACACGCATTCACAGTGATATATACGTAAATGTCTATATGTTACGCTCTTCTTGACAGTAGCTTTGAGCTGGAAGACCCGGGTACATGAAATATAAAATATAATGAACAAATATACAAAATACTTAAATCAAAATTAACTGAAGAGTTAGAAGCGGATTTTTCTAATTCTGAGTATTATTGTAAAGGCATCAAAATTAAGCGCAAACTTTTAACAAAATTATTTTTTGATGAGCTACCGAGTGGAGAGAAGTATGACTCCTCTATTCAAAATCGAAAGGCCAGGTATTTTGTTTTTATTGCCTACTCCTACAGCCTGAGGAAAAACGTGGATTTTTACTAACTGGTTGTAATGATTGGAAGAGATGCTCTGGAAATAGTGGAAGGGAGTGACAATTTTTGAAGTGCCTAGGGCGCCGGGAAGGTTAAAAACGGCCCTGATTGCGTGTGAATATGGTATTTCATTCAATGTATCTATTTCCTTATTTTGTATTTTGCATGTTTAACGTCTGTTTTCCTTTATGGTGAAACTTGAAGGGTTCGAGGCGGAAGTGTATGTTAAATCATGAAATTTAATATGTTTAATCATCTTTCACTAGTAACTTTCTCCCAATCCCAGAAGGGGTCTCAACGGACATTCCTTTCACCCATACGATGCCTGGTGTCAGCTATCCAAAAGGGGAATAGTCCAGACATATTAGGGTTTCACTGCGGAATGAGAGATAATAAGCTGAAAACTCGTATAGACCTTTATTTTGACACTATAAATGTTGTCTCAAAAGTCTCATGAAATCTTGTGTCCGCGTCTTAAGATATTTAAGGTCAAAGGTCAAATAATTGGGGTTTTTTTGCAAATATCTCGTTTCCTATGGCTTAATGCTATGTACACTTATTATAAATATTGTAGAGAATAAAATTTTCTATAACTTTTGTTTGAAACATTTTTTATACCTCAAACCATTTTTGAGATAGAGGGGGCTGAACGCGCAGCGCTTAGCTATCTACAGCATAACGCAATATCAACCGTTAGTCACACGATATAATAGGCCGTATAAAGTCTATAAACCTTAAAAATATACATAGTTAAAAACATTTGACATTTTTTATTAATTATTACATAACATTTAGTAATAGGTTTCATTAATCAAATATATATTTCCTTTATAATTAACTTTTGAACTACACTGTTTGTGTAGTTCAAAAGAGTTGTTGACAGATATGCTTAGAGTATTTTTAATTATATTATATTATTATATATACTAATTACCTTTAAAGTAGAAAAAATAAAGAAATTAATTTTTACTTAGAAATATCGTTTTATACAATTACTGCAATTAAAATTCGGATGTGAAAAGGTTTTCCAAAAATTTTAATAATAAAACGAATATGAATGTTAATTTCTTTCTTCGTATTCTTCATTGTTTTCCAGTCACTCGAAAATTTCCAATTCATTCTCGTTATTTTCGTCGTCAAGGATATTTGTCTCAGAATCTTGAAGGATTTTGGGATCAAAAGTACAAAGCACTGAAACAAGCTTGCCCATTATACTGGTCACAAGCTGAAGAACATTGCACCCGATTTCTTACATCCACAGCGTGAACCACAACCATTTTGCAGTTGCAATATATTGTATTGAGGAATACAATAAAATTGTGACAGTATTACCTCCTGGAGCAGGCGGTAATACTGGCTGATACATGGTTTTTATACATGGCTGATGTTTTGATGAGCCGCTGCACTTGGTGGAAAATTGGATAACTGCCCGGGTTTATTGAGCTCTTTGTTGACTTGATGTATTGAGAGTGTAACGAAGATTATCAATACTGCTCTCAGATTTTGGAGCATTGTATATCGACAACAAGAAACGTACTCCGTTTTCATGTAGTGTTTGTACAAGACAGTTTTCTTCTTGGGTGAGTGAGTGAATATTAACGTCGCATTCTTCAGCTACACGAGGGCTTTTGGCGACGGACCACGTAATTTTGAACCATGGTCAAGTGACGTGGACGACACCTGAGCTGGCACCCCCTCTCCTAACTACCACACCATGCCAACGGGAGGACGTTTCAGTTCTCGACAGATTTAGCATTCATCGCTGCCCTACACGGCGGGTCTTTAGTGGTACTGGGCTCGAACTCGTGACAAAGCCAGCCACGATCCGATACATATACCACTTGCCTACCGTGGCAGTCTTCTTCTTGGAATATATGAGCTAGTTGATCCAAATTCGGAAGATTCTCTAATAAACTAATGAAAGTCCCCCTTTTTTTTTTTAAAATGCAGATGTCGTGTCACAATCATTAAATGCGTTCTGAAATAAAATGTGCTTTTATAATGCGGATATTTATCAAAACTTTTGGAAGAGTATTTTTGAGTTTTAACATTCTCTTTTTGCCAACTTTTTTAGAGAACACTTCTTCTTCATGTGATTGAGTACGTCCAATTAAAATGACGAACAAATCTATATCTGCTTCTACTATGACGGGAGTCTTGGGATGTTCCGATCCTTCAATAGCTATTTCTACGATAAGAACATCTGCATCATCTCTGGCCTGTTTTTGTCGTGATATCAACAAATACTAACTTCCTTTTAGAGTAGTAGAGACTTTAGAGTAGTAACTTCAGAGTAGAGAAGTTGATCAATTTAATTAAACACGTTTTTTTTTGGCCTTGTAAGTTAGAAATATTTGCAGCGCAATGTAAAGTATTAAACATTGTGTCTACGTTACTGGCAGAATGATCAATAAAAGGAAGAAACATAACCTGATAAGAAGAAAATCTTTATTACTTTTAATGAGCTATCCGAGAAAGCCATTCCACGCAGACAACTATAATATATTCTTCCACTTTCCGTATAACCACAAAAAATCAACTCCGTTTAAATTCTTTTACTGTTAATGCTTGATTATCATGTAAATTTTTTACTTGAATTTTGCTGTATCCAGGTACAATTGGTTTTTCATATGCTGGAAGAAATATGTGATCTTGTTGCTAACTCTTTTTGCACTTGGTTTGGTTGCACATTTTTGTATACAGTCAATATATATCTTTTGGAGTAACGATATCAACCATCCCCGTAGCATGAAGAGTATTATTACCATCAAGAGTATGGACATTTATATCGGCATTGTCTCCAACATATTGTACTAGCGCGCCTGATTCCGATGATAAAATACAAGACTGTGGATGGTAAGCTTTTGAAATTTCATACTGTACAGCAGTGTTTCTCAAACTTTGGGGCGCGTCCCCTTGGGGGTGCGCGGTAACCCTGCGAGGGGGCGAGAGCATATTGAAAATAAAAGGTTTAAAAAAATAATTTTTTTTTGGAATGAAATAAAACAAAATGCTCTCTGACATAATAAAAAATACACATTTAAACTAAAATAATTTATTTTTATCATCTGGGGATAATCAAAAATAAAAGATTCCACTTCAAACGCTCATCAGCTATCTTTGATCCTATAACCAAATAAAAAAAGACATTTTGTTTGCTTTACTGTAATCCCACGATGAGAGATTTTTAATACGTTTCTTTTAAACCCTAAAATACTACTTTTGGTTATCATACACTCAGGAACATTGAAAATAGCGACCCAAGAAGAAAGCATCGGATTGAAATGAAATTTAATACACATAATGACACAGATGAGAGATTCACTTCATTTCAAAAACAAGGCAATTAAACGAATACAGGGCGTGCAACGACACAAATACTGGACAACTTCAATAGCGCGTTGGACCACCTCCAGCTGCAATACATGCCGCCCCACGGTCCGGCATTGAGTTGATTAGACACCTTATGTTGTCCTGAGGCAGATGGGCCCACAAATCTTGAACAGCCAACTCTAAATCATGTACAGAGGGACACGATGGCATCTGCCGTTTTAGCTGATCCAACGAAAATGACGTAGGAAGTCTTGAGCAACTCTTGCTGTATGCGGACGAGCATTATCTTGCTGTAAAATTGCCCCTGGGAGACCATTTAGGAAAGGTCCTACATGGGGTCGAAGAATATCATCAACGTAACGTTGGCCCGTTAAGGTTCCACGCATCACAATTAAAGTGGACCGGCTATCATAGGCTATGGCCCCCCAGACCATTACACCAGCTGTGCGAGCAGTGTGACGTAGAACAGTGTGGGGGAATTGAACTTCTCACCAGGGCGCATCCACACCCGTACACGATTATCATCTGTCCCCAAAACAAACCGGGATTCATCACTAAACACAACCTTTTGCCAATCTGTGACATTCCACATTGATCTGGCTTGGCACCACTGTAGACGCAGTTGCCGATGTTCCGGTGTTAAAGGGAGTGCACGGAAAGGGCGCTTGGATTTAAGATTTGCTTCTGCAAGGTGTCTGGAAATTATTTGTGGAGGAATTGCTACGCCTACGTCTGCTCGTATCGTTGAACGAGTCAATGTGGGGGTCCACAAGTGCTTGCCGCACGATCCTTCGATCCTCTCTCCTCGTGGTCTTCCTGGTCGCTCCAGACCCGGTATTCCGCACGTGCGTACCTTCTCATGTCCACTGCTCCTTACAAGTTCTAACGGCACACACCGAACGATCCACCTGGCCAGCAACACGGCGCGTCGACCAGCCTGCAGTTTCCATCCTGATTATCAGGCCTCTCTCAAACTCGCTTAACTGTGGGAAATGTCTTTTAGCACGTTTACCTGGCATGTTTCGCTTACCAAAGTCTTCCCACAATCGGCGGATAATCGTCACGTTTACGAATCTTTGAATTTGCGCTGGCTTATATAGCACCCTCTTCCTGATTGAAACGCCACCTCAGCGTGTATGAGCATGCGTATTGGCACAAAACTTGGATCATTTGCATATCACATTACGCTGTACTTATTTGCAAAGTTTCGCGATTGTACTTAGCTTCCTTCTTGGGTCGCTATTTTCAATGTTCCTGAGTGTATATCTGCCATATAGATCATAAATAGGAAAGGGCTTAAGATGCAACCCTGATGTACATCATAATTATTTCTAATGATTTTTGAAAAATTGTTTCTCCATTTAATTTGAATTGTTCTCTGATGTAAGGAGTTTTGTATCCATCGTAGCAATCTACCAGAGTATCTAACTTTGTTTAGAAACAAGGCCATTTGGCCACACTGAATCATATGCTGCTTTAATATCTAACGCTACCAAAATAAAATACTCTTTGCGTTCTCTAGCCAGTATAATGTCATGTTGTAATTGAATTAATACTGCTTCTGTGAAGGTAAAAACCATGATGATTAACATTAAAAATTTTGTTTTGAAAACTAAAATCTAACATTCTATGCAGAATCATTATTTCTAATAATTTCGCAATTACTGAAGTAAGAGATATAGGACGGTATGACGAAACTTCCTTGCGATTTTTGTGAGGTTTTATGAAAGAGGTAGAATAATTGCGTGAGTCCAATCTTTTGGTATTTGACTTGAAGACCAACTGTCATTAAAGGATTTCAGAAGGAGATTCATTGCTTTGATGGGGAGATGGTTTATTGTTTGGAGAGAAATTGTATCATGCCCTGGACTGCTGTTCTTTTGATGAGATATTTCTATTTCTAATTCTTTTAAAGAAAAATTTTATTAATATCTTGGCTATTGTCCGGAATAGAGATATTTGGAATACTATCGTTCTTTTCTTTTGCGTAATATTGTAAAAAATAGTCTGCTTGGGATTGTTCGTTTGTTAATATGGTTCCGTTATTTTCGATAATATTAAATGAAGAATAGTTAGGATTTGTTCTATTTTTGATTATTCGGATTATTTTAAAAAGAACTTTAGGAGAAGATATTTTTTCACATGTCTTGTGCTAAAAGTTTTCTTTACAGGCTTTGATTGTTTACTTAAGTTTTGCGCTTACTTTTTTATATTTTATCCAGTCTTCTTCTTTAAAGTTTTTCCTTGATTTATTAAGGAGTTTTCTTTTTTTTTTTTGCTCTTAAATTCCCTCATGCTGCTGTCCACCATTGATCTCTTGAGCTGTTTTGTTTTGTTTTTAATTGCTGAGATGAATTTTGGGCTTTTTTTAATTTCTTCTATAATATCCATATTTACATTTTCATTTCAGCTTGTGACAAATCTATACGGAACTTTATCACTAACCTTCTGAGACGTCTTTTAGGAAAAATTTAATTCTACCTATTTCCAATCAGCTCCAAAAAGAGGACAGGGATTCCTTATTATATGCAGATTAGATAAAGTATTTAAGTCAAACGGAATAGTAAAGTAAAAAAGCAGTAGGAGAGAGGGATTGAAGCAAGAAGATATAATAGTGAAGTTAGAGATTTATTATTGAAGATTTCTAGGTGGATAAATTAATCTCAGGAAGAGTTGAGATTCAGTGTGGTAAATATTGATTTATAATTAAAGTCTCATTATAGCTTTATATTAGGAGTGAGATTTAAGTTAAATGTTCAATAGGAATATTATTGAATATAATTCTGGGATCTCTCTTCTTGCGGTAATCTCTGCGTGATCGATATTCTAATTGTTAATTAATTGGATCATTAAATATTTAAGTTAATATAAAGGAAAGTCCCTTTTAAACCTCATATATCTATTTTAAATTATTTGTTATTAAAAGTCTTTGACAATATAGATTGATACAGTTAAAAACACAACGAAAGTCACTGCGTACGTCGTTTACGCTGAGTGCTAAAGTTATAGAAGAGGAACTTATGAAAGAAGTTCTGATGTAGACGAACTTTCGATTTTAAAAATGCAAATTAGCGACAAATTTTCGCGTTTAGAAAAATGCCAAAGAGGTATTTCGAATATAATCCTGAAAAGAGGAAACCAACGAACTAGCTTATGAAGAGGACTTTATGAAAGCCGAAATATATAGAAATAGATTTTCGGAACTTTGTGCAAAAATAGAAGAAGACTATCTGTAAAGGGGAAACAGAAAAAAAAAAAGAAAGTCCCTGAGGAAAGAAAATTTAAACTGCCGAAAACTGAACTGAAAAATTTGACGGCAATGCCAAGGAATACTTGACGTTTTGGGGTCAATTTAAAAAAAATCATGAAGATGAAAGTCTGCCAAATGAAGATAAATTCAAGTATTTGCTGAGCCGTCGTCTCAAATTCAAAGGCGGCTCGAGTTGTCGAGAGTTCCATAACAGCGGAAAACTATCCAAAAGTATTAGCCCAACTGCAAGAACGTTTCGGGAGAGAAGATCTACTTGTGCAGATCTATGTAAGAGATTTACTGTCGATGGTAATGAGAAACGCAGCCACCGAAAACTCTAAAACAGATCTCCCAGCGTTATATGACAAACTGGAAGCGAAGATTCGTGCTCTGGAGAGCCTAGGGCGGACACAGGACAAGTATGGCGAATTTTGAGTCCTTTGGTTGAATCTTGCCTTCTAGAAGACATTATTAGTGTTTGAAAGAAGCAAAAAAAAAATTTCAAAGAGGAAAGGTGGTGAAGGCCGGTCTTTGAAATTATTAATGAATTCCTTAAACAAGAAGTTAAAAACGACTAGATGGTTGAGCTCGCTAGGAATAATTTTTCAGCTCACCGTCAATCAAAAAAAAAAGAGGTCAACAAACCAGATAGGTTCCCCTCTGCAGCTATGTTGAAAGCACGCATGATAGAATTTTGCAATAAAATCGGGTGGGGCTGTGCTGGGGCACACAGCCGTTGGTTTTCACGTGAACGTCTATGTTAGCGAATCGCTTTTAAAGTAAAGGATTGAAATAAATAAAAACAGGATTGACGGTGTTTTAAGTATTTGCAATAAAGAAAAAGAACAGATACATAATAGAAACATAAATTATTATTACAATTAATATTAAACAACGATTTTATTTAACATAGGTCTGTGATATGTGAAATAAGAAACATGCGGCATAATGTCAACAGTAATATTTCTGAATGTACAATATATAGTGGTATTGCCTAATGTTGTCGGTGATGTTTGCAAGTAATTAAGGCCGAATTTATTCCTCATGAACTCAACAAGATAGCTGTTCTGTTGTGGATCGCAGGTGAAATCGCCGCATAGGACGATTAAGTCTCAGTCTGGCTGATTGATTGATTGAATATTAACGTCGCACTGTTCAGCTACACGAGGGCTTTTAGCGACGGACCACGCAAATTTGAACCATGGTCAAGTGACGTGGACGACACCTGAGCTGGCACCCCCTCTCCTAACTACACACCACCAACGGGAGGACGTTTCAGCTCTCGACAGATTTAACGTGCATCGCTGCCCATACGGCAGGTCTTAAAGTGGCCAGGGTTCGAACCCGTGATAAAGCAAGCCACGGTCCGATACCTATACCACTCGGCTACCGCGGTCACCCAAGTCTGGCTGAGAATTCGGTATTAATTTTGTTAAGTTTGCTGAATGTGGCAGGAGTGATTGATAAAGACATAGCTTATAACAGCTTCAGCCGACGCCTTTAGATGTATACGGCACCGAGGATAAACAGCGTAAGATCTTCGACTTTAACGTCCACTCAAGCATATGTCGCCGACATTATGTTTTCTCAAGACTGAGTTTCCGCATGACTTGTTGGCATTTACTATGATTTCGCTACAGTTCGGAGCTTTGTAGGTTTCTGTAGATTGCAGAACCTCCGGCTGAAGAAACTCGCACCGGCAATTCAGATGAGGTAGACGGACAATGTGTGTACGATGTTCAAGTGCGGTGTTATTACTTGCTCTTAGTTTGATGCCATTGATCATCACAGTGTTCGCGCAATTCATCCAAGTCTCGCTAATTACCATATAATCGGAGTTCATCAATATATTATCGCTTTCAATATCTCCTGCATGGGCAACCAAACTTTGTGCATTTAAGCAGATACGATCAAAATTAATTGCCGTCGTCGATGTAGGTAGCCACCCTGGTCTTCATTGCGTTCGGCTTGACGTCTCGCTTATTACAGAAGGCTCTTGCTTGCATTGACAACGTGGGAAGGCGATGATTGGCCATCCGATCGTACTCGTCGCGAATATCTTTCACCGTTGGCGCCGTACTGCCCTCGCCCGTGATAAAATTTTAAATCGTCTTTATCATTGGTGAGATACAGACCGTCAATCGATGCAACTCTACTCATCACCAACGTACTATCTTTCGAACCAAAGTCGATCACAAACGCTGCAAGATAAAACAAATGGATTGGCTTCAAATACCGTTTTGAAGCGTTTGTCCGCTGAACGCCAATGATTTTGCATTTGCTTCACTTCTACTGATATTAAGATGTCTCAGTTCCGTGGCAGATCAATAGATATATCGATTGTCTGATCATTCGTTACGTCAATAAGCACAGGTATTCCAGTGGTAGAGGTGCTCGCGAGGTTGGCGACAGTCTGTACATTCGTTACGTCCATAAGTACAGGTGTTCCAGTGTTAGAGGTGCTCGCGAGGTTGGCGGCAGACATTGGGGTACCTGTGTGTGACCCATAGCCCCTTCTTTCAACGATAGCCGTGATTTATATTTCTGGCTGGCTTTCTTGCACGAGCTGAGGCCGATATAGCAAATGTTTATATATTTTTTTATCACTTTCTGGTTATTTTTAATATAAATACTGTCCAAACTACACTTATTTTTGTATGAATCAATCGGTTTCAATAATCTTGATAAACACACGAAAGAATCACGCGCTATCAAGTCGGAGTCACGAGTTACACTGAATAGAATCGAGCGAGAGCGCCGGTTCACAGTTAACGCGAGTACCCCTCCCCCGCCGCCCCGCTCGACCCAGACCTGACTCAAGGTCATAACAGCGAGCTTACTATATAAGTGAAATATTCACACTACATTCTTGTTTCTAGGACTAATAGTTTTGTAATTATTACGGTACGATGACATAGACCTTTCGTTACGGTCCACTTTTTGAACCTGGTACCCGTATGTTTCGGCGCGATTTTAAAGACGTTTCACGTCAAAAACACTCCTCTAAGGACTGTTGTTTAGAAGCTAGAAAAATGACTTTTGATGAAAAGAAAAA